>BMAU01018460.1:0-534295 GCA_019973935.1 Trichonephila clavipes | reverse complement strand
CTCAAACATTTTGGAGTCGATGGACTTCAAGATTATTCCAATCGTTTTTAATCGAGACCTAAATGGTATAAAGGCAACCAAAAATTTAAAGTAAATGAAGTGGTTTTGGTTAAAGGTAAAAAGGTAATTCAAAATTACTTAATTAGAATATTGCCAAAATAATAGAGTTCATCAGGAACAGATGACATAACTAAATAGTAG
This sequence comes from Trichonephila clavipes, assembly GCA_019973935.1. NCBI lineage: Eukaryota > Metazoa > Arthropoda > Arachnida > Araneae > Nephilidae > Trichonephila > Trichonephila clavipes. The sequence continues at coordinate 534,094 of BMAU01018460.1, read as the reverse complement.
CGTTACAAGAGGTAAATGTGTATATATAAACGACCTGTTAATAAAGTTGTTAAATTACCTTTTTTACTTGTAATTGATTCTTTAATCGTACCTTAATCTTGATTGTACACTGCTGGACAATTGCTAAGGACGGATTCCAAATTGCTATGTAGCATAACATTAAGCGAGACATGAGGCCTAGTAAGATAAAATATAGCTGCCACAATGTTCAGACATTAGAATAAAGAATATTTATTGTTCTGGAAAATACAAAAGCTGTGAAACATCTGAAAGGAAAAAAAATGTTCATTTGATCTGCGTACGGAGAAAATGGAACAATGCATCTAAAAGTCAGCAGGCACCTTAAAGAAGGTATCAGTACGGGATATGTCCACCGTGGGGTGTGATGCAACATTCCACACGTCATACCATACTTTGCACAACATTATCCAGCAGCTGTTGAGGCAATTTATCCCATTCCTCTGTGAGTGCACGGATAAGGGTGTTCTTGTTTGTCGGAGGATAGTTTCGACCAGCAACTTGCCTCCCAAAGCATCCCACATTTTTTCAAAGGGGTTTAGATCTGGAGACCGCGCTAGCCATACGAGACGTTGAATACCCTCGCTGTCTAGACAATCCTGAACAGCGAGTGTTCGATGACATGTTGCGTTGTCGTCCATAAAAACAAATTTATCACCGACAGCACCACGGAAAAGACGAACATGAGGAAGTAGAACTTCATCAATGTATCGTTGGCCCGTCATAGTCCCATTCGCAACCACACGTAGGCGCGTGCGGCCATTGATCATGATGCCGGCACACACCATGATACTGCATGTCGGATATCGGTCCTTTTCCTGGATATTTTCTGGACGATAAGCAGTACCACTCTCGCGCGAGAACAGTTGGCGTCTACAATCCGATGACAGACTGAACCTACACTCATCTGAGAATAGTACGCATGCCCAGTCCTGTTCAGTCCAATTGTGATGCTCACGACACCATTGCAAACGGGCAGTACGGTGCTGTCTGGTCAATGGGACACACACAACAGGTCTGCGTGCGTATAGTCCTCCTCCCCTCAAACGTCTGGCAACAGTTTTTCGGTAGATCTGCTTTCCTGAGGCAGCAAGAAACTGATTTGCCACCTGCTGAGCTGTGGTGCACCTGTTCCTTTTTGCTGATAGGACGATATATCTGTCTTCTGCAGGCGTCACTTACTTCTAACGACCTCCCCCCGTGCCGTCTACTACACATTCCAGTAGTTTTAAATGACTTCCACAGCCATGAAACAACGCTGTGAGCGATGTCGAACTCCCTGGCAATATCTGTTATTTTTCGCCCATCTTCGATCTTTCCAATAATTCGGCCACGCGTAGAATCATCTATGTGATGTCGGGAAGACATGCAAAAATTTTAAGTTCGTCTATTAAATCTTTCCTGTAAAACTTTGACTTGAAACAACAACTGTCCACGCGTCAAAACCTTTAAAGCTCTTATGAACGCTATCACGTGATGAACAGACGTGGAAAAAAATTGCATGCTCATACTTCTTCTTACTAATATCCCGCACTTATTCTAATTTTCACATTTTGCTTCCTTTCATTTTTGTGGTTGCTATGGGTGATAGTGTTATCCGTCCTTAGCAATTATCCAGCAGTGTATAAGTGTGTGTAGTAATGTGATGTATTTCCTAATGTACTGTGTTTTTATTGTATCATGTATTTTTAATTGTTTTATTGTTTGTTGGAAATTTTTTAATTTGTCAAGGTGGGCGGTATGTTGCGTGCCTCGCCATTTGTTGTGTTTCATCGCTTGGAAAATGCGGCGAAGTGAAGAGGATTAGAGAAGGGGCGTGCCCACGCTAAGAGTGAGTGAATGTAATAAGTTGGCAATGAGCCTCCGAAATAAACAGTGAAAAATGCACAATCCACTGTGTGCTTCATTGAGTATGAGTTCTTTATTTAAAAAGAGCTATCGAAGGATCTAAACCAGGCATGCCAAACCCGCGGCCCATTTGGAGAATTTTTGCGGCCCAATGGAAGTTTCTGTCTATATTATTTTAGACATTTGGACTACAGACGGTTGAATCGAAAATATCGTGTTTGACCCACCCCCACCTCTCCCCGTGCAGTTTTTACAGAAATAATTTTTTTTTTTCTTTCATTTGACTTCCAAGCAATTGTAATAACAGGTGTTGATGGATGAAGGAAAGCAGATGAGCTTGGGTGTGCTTTATTCCTCTTTCAACGAGAACTTCGTTGAGGTGAGTAGTGTATTTAGTTCTATTTGTCAGAGAATAATTTATGTCTATATTTTTAAGTTCAGATTAGTAGTCTTCTTCTTGTTTTATTTGGCAATAAAAGAATCGGATGATGGATTTAATGAGTTGCCTCAGAACTGTCAGACCACCTAGTAGAAATGTAAAGAAAATTACGGCAGCAGAATAAAAATATTTCATATTTTAACCTTCTGAAATTATGTAACTTTTATTTTATGATATATATTTAATCACGGTATAATAATTAATATCATACAATAAGAAATTAAACATTTGGCTATCGGGCAGAAAAAAAAAAACTTTTGACAAACAGTGCAATAATTACAAAACTGTTCTTCTTTAATTAATTGCTTTTTTGCATTTGAAATAAAAATTTTGAAAATCTAAATAAATGTTATGCACAAACATACTGAAACACAAGTATAAAATGTGAAGATGTTACGCACATAGTTGTTATACTACGTAACCTCAGATAGCAGCATAAATCTACTGTAGATAAGAACCTTGTAGGTTAAGAGATATTCTTCCACCAACAAGTGCAATCGGTCGACTTTCAACTTTGTTGTGATTGTGATCGAGTAAAAGGTAAACTTGGTGTTTTTTGATCATATCAATAATTAAATGTTGATCATCATATTTTGAATGCTGTACGATAGTAAAATATTTGGAATAATTTTTTTTATTTTGATATGTGCGGCCCACCTCAGTTTAGTAAATTTTTACGTGGCCCACCAACGAATTTGGGTTGGGCACCCCTGATCTAAACAGTAGGAGATTTTGGCTTCTTTCTTGAATTTTATACCATACGTATTAATATTTTATTTTCTCCAAACTAATTGGTTTTTTGTAAAATCGATCCCCTAAAGTTATTTAAAACATTCTTAGAAATATTTTTTAAAATATTTAAGGTTGAAAAATCAATAAATACAGAAAAGGAGTATTATTTAAAATTTCCATACATTTTTAAAAATTTTAAAATTGTGTGAACACAATGTGCAAATTTCATCTTGCATCATTTTTTCAATAGAAACATTATATGAAATGCTAAAATATAATTTTTAAATACATAAGTTTTTAAAAAAATTGTTTAAAAAGTGGCAAGTTACCTTAAGTACTTATTTCTTTTGTTAATTAGTTTAGAAGGAATATTTTTTTGTTTCGATGTCTGTTGTTGTATACTTGGTTAACATTTAATAATGCATAATTCACTACATAAATGCTTTTAATGTCTAAATTATTGATTCGTATAATTAAAATATTCGTATAACTCTCGGTTCTTGATTTTAAAAAGAGAGAGAACTTCTAATAATTTCTAAAATTGAAGTAGGATTATGTTCTAGCTCTCATAACTCAGTCTCAAAGTAGATTTCCGCAAAACCCATTTTTAGTGTATCTCTACTCAAAAAAATAAACGTGCTCGCAAAATTTGAAGTCTAAATCGAGAAGTTTAAAAACGGAATTTTTTTTTTATCCATTCACCCCAGTAAAAATCAAAGGGGTCTATTTCCGAAAGACCCGTTCTTAGCGGATTTCAATTCTTCAAAGAAATATGCATACCAAATTTCATCACTGTAGGTCTAGTAGTTAACACCAGCAACTCTCCGCTCGCTTCCAAGGAGTCGATTTTCGTAACATCTGTTCTCAGCGGATCTATATTCAACAAAGAAACATTCAAATTAAATTTCAAGTCTATTTGATCAAAAGCAGGGAATTTTCATCTACTTAGCGCCCCTTAACCCTTCGCAACCCGCCTTGGGTGTCGGATTCGGCAAATATGTTCTTAGAGGATGTCTATTATCTGATAGGGATATGCCTGCCTGTACGCCTAATAGTTCCAAAATAGGAATATATTTATCTCCAACTCTTAATCCCTCGCAAACCCCTTAGGGTTAGATTTCTTAATGAAAACTTAATGAAAAGAGCCTGTCTGCCAAATTTCAAGTCTGTAGGTCTAATAGTTCAAAAACGGGAATATTTGTCTCTAGCGCCACTTAACCCCTTGCAACCCGCCATAGGGTTCAATTAACGTAAAATCCGTTATTGGTGGAATTCTGAAGGGGGATATTCCTGCAAATTTCAAGTCTGTAAGTCTAATATTGGGTTGGAAGGAAAGTTCTGTTGTATTTTAAACAGGCAGGTGATTTTTGTTGTAAATAAAAAAAACATCTGGCTGGTGAGTCATTCAGATTTTTATTTTGTTTTTAGCTGTTGTATAATATAAAAGGAATCCCTTTCTACCGTTCATCATTTACTTGTAACATTTAAAGTGAAAAACATGTCAGTAGATAAAGTGCATTTTCGACACTGCATTTTTGTATGAATTCAAAAGAAGCAACGCATCGGTTGCATGTAAAAATTTATGTGCGGTAATTGGAAAAGATATTGTAAATGTTCGTACTTGTCAAAGATGGTTTAGCAAATTTCGTTCCGGGGATCTGAGCCTCAAGAAAGTGATCAATCTGGACGACCATCAAAATCGATAATGATGTTTTGCGATCGATGTTGGAAAATAATCCATATTGAACAAGTCAAAAATTGCAGAAGTGTTTGGCATTCATCATACAACTGTTGCAGTTCTCATTAAATCTCTTGGGTTTGTGTTAAAGCGAAGCGTTTTGGGTTCCACATGAATTAACGGGAAAGAATTTGTCTGATCGTGTAAGAAATGTGTCCATCACATCTGATTGGACACAATGTGGAGCCGTTTTTGGACAAGCTGATTACTGGAGATGAAAAGTGGATTCTTGACGAGAATATTAAGAGAAAAAAATGTTACTGCAAACCAGGAACATCATCAGCAACAGTTCCAAAATCAAGTATCCATCAACGAAAAGTACTGCTTTGTTTGTGGTGGGACAGGAAAGGTCAGTGTACTACGAGTTGCTGAAACAGGGAAAAACCATCAACGCGGATCTGTACTGCAATCAAATGGATAAATTGAATGAAACTATCAAAAAAAGCCCAGCATTTGCGTCCAGAAAAGGAATAGTGTTCCACCACGATAATGCTCGACCACATATGCAACCCGACTACAATGGTGACACAACAAAAATTGATGCGTTAGGATGGGAAGTCCTTGGTCACCCTCAGTATTCGCCTGACATTGCACCATCTGATTATTACCTGTTCAGTTCTCTGCGAAATTATCTAACGCAAAAAAAAAAAAAATTAAAAGTCTTTTGAAAGTGTTTCTAAGGTAGTTGCTGACTATTTTTAACTCCAAGGACGAAAACTTCTAGAAAATAGGAATTTATATGTTACCTGAAAGATGGTACCAAGTTGCAACAAATAATGGAGCTTATATAATTGATTAATATTAAAAACATATTTTTTAAATACATTCAAATATTTTCTTTAAAATATGACAGAACTTTCCCTCCGACCCGATAGTTCGAAAACGGGTATAATTGTCTACTACGCCTCTTGAACCCCTCGCAAACTCCTTGGGGGTTCAGTTTTCATAAAAACCTCTTTTGTAGCAGATTTCTCTCTATGAAAGTAACATGCCTACCATATTCCAACTTTGTAGGTCTAATAGTTCAAAAAAGGAACTTTATGTTATCTATAACGATCTTTCACCCCTCGGAACCCCTCCCGTCCCCTTAGGATTAGACTTTTGAGAAACCTGTTTTTAGCGGATCTCTACTCCATGCATGGAACATGCTTGCCAAATTTTAAGTCTGTATGTCTAATAGTTCAAGAACGGGAATATTTACTTATAATGGCACTTAATCCCCCGCAACGTCCCTTGGGGATCGAGTTTCGTAAAACACATTTCTTCGCAAATCTCTACTCCATGCATGAAATCTGCTTGTTAAATTTCAAGACTGTGCGTCTAATAGTTTAAAAATGGAAGGAATTATCTATAATGCCCGTAAATCCCCACCCCCAACGCTACTTGGAGGGGACGAATTTCATTAAAACCATTTTGTAGCGGGTATCTACTCTGTAAAAGGAATTTGCTTACCAAATTTCAAGACTGTATGCCTAATAGCTCGAAAACGGGAACAATTGGCTATAACGCCACTTTAACCCCTTGGGGGTCAGTTTTCATAAAAACCTCTTTTGTAGAAAATCTCTCTCTATGAAAGAAAAATGTCTGCCAAATTTCAAGTCTGTAGGTTTAATAGTTTAAAAATAGAAATAGTTATCCATAACACCCTTTAATCCCCACAACGCTACTGGGAGGGCGCGAGCTTCATTAAAACCATTTTGTAGCGGGTATCTATTCTATAAAATTAATCTGCTTATTACATTTCAAGACTGTACGTCTAATAGTTTAAAAATCGAAATAATTATCTATAACGCCCCTTACCATCCCCCGCAACGCCACTTGGGCATCTATCGGAACATAGTTCCGCTAACTCAGAAACCTTCGCCACTCCCCAAAGTTTCATCACAATCGGATGGACGGTTTAAGAAGGCATAAGAGACACACAAATAAACATTCATTATTATGTATAAATGTCGCAGGAAATGTGTAGAGGATATAGAGGAGGTAAAGGGAGTGGTAGCGCAAGTGAAAACAAACCTCTGCACAAATGCTGACTCGTTCATTTCATTATTTCACTAAAACAGTTCGGGAATTTAATTAATTCACTTACTTACAACAGGGAAAAGACCGCAAAGAAACGTTATTTTAACATCTTGCGTGAATTGATCATCACCTTTAGGGATTTTTACAAAAGCCCTAAATTTCATCGCTTTTCCGTGACAGATACAGGTCTAACTTATAAAAGTATGTTAAGAAGAAATATTAAATGTCAATTGTATTATCACCTTTTAAACGTATTGCTATAATGCTAATTTATGTCATCACTTCTAAACGTATTGCTTTATAAAAATAAAAATTATTTAGCAGTAAGAACATATATTATTTTTATTCACATGCTCGGGTCTTCTTTTTTAAATTCCAATTTCAGAAAAACTACGTACCCACCCTACCCTTTTTCACATAAACACTTTTTTTTGGTTTTATTTATATTAACCGCAAACCTATTCACGGTTTTAGGGTTGCTCCTTAATCTTTTGGTCGCCAAATCTGCAAATTTTTTTACAAAATTAGTCACCAAATCTGGAAACAATAGAATGAATTTGTCGTCAAATCTCGAAATCCTTATTTTTGAGGATCTTGATCCGGACTTTGAAACTAAATTAAGAACTTATTCTATTGTCATCGGTCCTTGACAAGTGTGCAAAATTTCGAATTAATCTGACCTTTTAAAGTGGGTAAAAATCGAGTTCAAGGATTCCATTACATACAAGTGGAACGTATGAAATCGTGTTAATAAACCATGTTTCAATATCACCATCACACCGTCGAAACGATAATTCTGGTAGTCTAGATCATTATTTGATAACATTAGACACACATAACTTTTGACCAAGTTCCATCAAAATTTTTACTACACACTCTATAATAACAACAACAAAAAAAAAAAAAAAAAAAGAAAGAAACGACGCACAAAGAACGAGTTATCCGATAGAGGTGAAAATCTGAGGGTATAGAAATATTATGTACAGAATAAAAAAATGATAAAAATTTCGGAAAAACTGAATGATTTATTTCAGAGTTACATAGTTACTAAATAACGAGCTCAATAAGGTGTTGACCCATTTTAAGCCTGGATGCAGGCCGCCACACGACGTGGTATAGAGTGATAAAGCACCTGATGGTCTTCTGCGAAATTTCTTGCCAAATTTGCTCAATTGTCGGGCCAGGTCATCAACATTCCCTGGTAGATGCAGTCGCATTCTCATCAAATCGAAGACTGCTCGATTAGAGAGAGATCTGGCGATCTGGATGGCCAAGGAAGTATTTGACAAGCTGTAAGACAGTTCATAGAAACACGTGCCGTATGTGGGTCTGGCATTATCTTGCTGAAAAATGAGGAGAGGGTACTGCAAAAGGAAGGATAGCAGAACGGTCCGGCTGTCAAAAGAAATGGTACCCCAGACCATAACTCCTGGTTGAGGGCCTGTGTGGTATGCAATAGTGAATGCAGGATTGGCATGCTACCCTGAGCGTCTCAGAACTGCGTCTTCGATGATCGTCAGGACACTGTTGGAGGTGGGATTCGTCATTAAACACTTTACGTCCCCAGTCAGCATGATTCCAACCTGGTCGGGCCAAGCACCACTGTGATCTGGCTTGACAGTGAGCAGGCGTGAGTGAGAGGTTGCGTAGGGGTCGGTACGAGCGAAAATTTCACTCTATCAGCCATCTGTAAAGGATCATGGTGGACACTCACTCGTGTGCGAGTCACACGTCTGATGGCTGATGACGATGAATCAGGCGCTATGACAGCTGATATGAAAATCAGTCTGTCCTCCCGATCTGCTGTAGCCCTAGGTCGACCGCTACCATCATGACGCTGAAATCTGCCATTGGCCACCCATTCTTGCCAGCATCTTCTAGTAGCAGCATCGCTTCGACCCATATGACGAGCGATTCTCTGATTTGACCAACCTGTTTTGCCTCTTTCATTTTCAATAATATGACCTCTTCAAGCTCTGGCAGTTTGTCGTAATCCTGCGGCGAGGCATTTTTTCAGTCGTTGAAAGGTATCTTGAATCACAATGCAACAGAAAGTTTGACTATCACAATGAGAATGGCTTTTTATATGACACCAGCTGAGATCGTAGTTCCGATGCGCTGTAACTCCGTTATTCATTCATTGGACGCAAATTTTAATCATTTGCGCACGAAATTTCATAACAATCGGACAACTTTTTCATCGTGGTGCGTCGGTTTTTTGCTTTGTTTTTTGGAGAAATTCAAATTCAAACATTTTTTTCTCAGTATGCCTATTGCAAGTGGTAATTTTTGCATCAGAATTATCAACCTCTCTATCTGACAGAGAGACATGAAAATTTCTTCTTTCACCTATTCATATTGTGTGTGTGTGTGAATACAATCTTTGATTTAAACGATAATACTTTTTTTTGTCGTCTTCAGCAAAAGTGTCCACAAACGCTACTAATGCAGCAACTTGCTTTTTCAATGACTGTGAACTTCCGTTTAACTCCAATTTTTGCTTTTCGCCATTACGCATTAAAAACACAGGAATTTCTAAATATCTTTAATCCACAAGTCCCAATGGTTGTCACGATTTAATAAACTTCAGCACACAGAGCGCCATATATGTATTTTCTGGTGTCGATAGCTTACGAAATAATTATTTTAAATGTGGAATAAGGTTCAACGGTATTCAACACGACTCCTTTATTTATTCCAGTCAAATCGAGAAGAAAAACACACACAAAATACAGGAAAAGAGTTGTTCCACTTCTCCCGTTCAAGAGGGGTAAGAGTGAGAGTCCAGAAAGCAAAGAGCCTTAACTATGAGAAAGTTAAGTAACCCCTTCAAGAAATTTCTTTTTTTACCTTTTTTTGATCGTTATTCCCTTATTAACTTGTCTTTAATGTTGTGTTGGAAGCATGTGTTTACATGCATATTTGTTTATTGTTTCTTAAACGATGTTAAGGCATGGAATGGTTTTCTCTAAGTTAAGTTTTACTTGAAATTTGTTTTTTATAAGATATTTCACTGAATAACATTGATATTTTTAAAAATGAGAACAATTAAAGGAAAGTCACATTTGTTCGCACCCTTATTCCCCCCCTTTTCTCCATCTTTCTTCTAGTTGTTTCTTTTTTAATGAATTTTCCAATTATTTTATGCATCAAGATATATTGTTTACATTTAAAAATATCAATGTTCCCTAAAATAAGCTTAAGTAAAATCACTTCTCGCATTGGTTAGTGGGGAAAAAATACTTACATAATAATTATTGCTACATATTTTTATAGACTTAATCTTATTGTTTTATTTATTTTTGAGAGAATAAGTTATTTAATATTTTGCATATGCTTTTCTTTATGAACAAAACTCCTATTTCATTTAGGTGGCCGTATTTGCCTGAATGTCGAGCTCACGGTCGGCGTGTCTTGAATTAGAGCCCAAGTGCCATTGAAGACTCGCCGTTCAGAGGGGCTGATGAACGTTACATCTTTCCAAAAGCCGACGTGTTGCTTTAGAGTGATGCGTTCATACTCACTTACGCCCTCTTTCATGTGGAAATGTTTGGAACAATCAATGGATATGAAAGGTTTATGTGTTCAAAGTTTAGAAAGAAATACAAATTAAAAAATAATGAATAAAACTGAAGGGGTAACAAATATTCTTAAATCCGAAATGTTTACTTCAAAGATTTAAATTTGAAAGTACTCTTGGGTTACTGTCTTCAAACTTCGCAGTTCTGAGCCATGGTCAAATGACGAGGGCGACAGCCGAGTTGCAACTATTTCTTAGAACTTCCACACCTCACCAACGTGATGAATTTGAGCATCGGTAAATTTTACCTTGTATCACTCCCTCTATACTCTTCACTACGGTTTCTTTCCCGGGATACCGGGAAATCATAAGATTTCTGTACTTTTTCTATTCTCGGGAATCCCGGGACCAAAACATGCTGGAATAGTTTGTTGGTAATGCTTGAAAGACTTTTAGAAATAAAGTCACTAATTTTAAAAGCATTAATTAACAATTAAGAACAAATGACGGCCAATGTAGAGTTTTGTATTGTGACTACAATTATAGCAGGCTTAAAGCCATTAAAAATTGTCTTAGAAAAATTATGCAGTCGAAATGTAACTTTGCTAATTGCAGAAGGTGTATTTTCTTTCGTTATTGCAGAATTAAACGAACAAAATTCAAAATTTGCGAAAAATATGAAATATTCTCTAATCCAAAGAATTTATGAGACGCAACGTTAATTTAAAAGGATTAACGCAATATCTGAATTTTAGGAGAAAATACGAAGGAGCTGCAGTTACTGTTGATATTTCGCGATTGTTGTTATTAAAAATCTAAAAATTCCCAAACAATAGGGACAAGGCTTTTCTGCGAAGAAGAGGAATCAAAATCCAACTCTTCGCACTCAGAAGAGGAGAGCATGGAGATTTTGAAAGAAAAATATATTGTTCTTATAAATAATGTTTTTATATTGTTCAAACAAGAAAAGTACTAGTTTCAACAAAATCATGAAGCAAGAGATGCAGTTATTCGACTCGACTGAAAATCCATCACCAAATATTATAAAACTATGAGAGGCTTTAAAAATAATTCCTCCAACGTCAGTTGAAGCCGAGAGACCATTTGTACTGCCAAATTGTTCGTCACAAAGCTTAGAATTAGCCTGAGTGATAAAAATATAAATTGCTTATGCTTTCTGAAATCCTATTTTAAAAATGAATAATAAATTCACTATATATATCTTTATACCGGAAGGGCAAAAAGTCCGTAAAAACTTTAAAAATTCATAAAATCCGGAGAAATGAACGAAAAAAAAAACAGTTTGCAGGATCAGCATTAGTATGTCACGGGATTTTTTTTAAGCTAGAAAAAAAAATAATTCAAAAATCATCCGTTAGGTGGCGCTGTTACAAGCGTCTGTGGTGGAAATATGCAAATTAGACGGCTATAAAATCCTTTGCTCTCAATGAATCCACATTCATTTCACCATTACAAACAGTGAATGTGAACAAAGATGCTCAGTGCGCCGGATAAAGCTTTGTTGTTAAGTTCTTTACAACGAGGAATCAGCGACCATTGCCAAGGCGGTCTTGAAGAACAGGCCGAGACAGAGTGTTGATGACGTCACGAAAGGAGGGAAAGCTTTTCTACACGCATTCGCTCTGTGAGGAATATAAAGGTTTGAACATTTATTTCTTTTCCGCATTTATATTGATTATTTCTTTTTAATTCTCACTTAGAATATTTTCTGTTGAAAGTTATGTTTTAACACGCTAGAATGATGCACAATATTTTCCCGGATAAAGGGACAAAATCATTCATGAAAGGCTCCTAACATTATAAGAAAAATCTAAGAAAAAACTGACTCAATGTAAAATAACTTCAAACATAAAATAAAAAAAACCATTTTCTTGCAAAGAAAATTTGAAAAGTAGAGCATTAGAGGCATATTAATAAAAAAATCAAGTGAATTTAGAAACATTTTACTGGAGTTCCTTTTTCCTGTGAAATGACATTTTTTTATGCTCATAAAATCAATCAATCATAACAAAAGAAATAATTATAAAAAAAAATGCATGCAAAAATATATACAAATATAGAAATGACAAACAGTTTTAGACACCACAGTAATTATATAGTAAGAATAGATTCTAGATTATACATTAAAAATATCCAATTAAAATAATTCATTCATTCAATATTCAAAAATATAAAATAATTTCAATCCAATAAAATTAAAAAGAAACATTTACTTGTAAAGAAAATAGGAAAAGTAAAGTATTTGAGGCATATTATAAAAAAAAATATATGCAAAAATATATACAAATATAGAAATGACAAACAGTTTTAGACACCACAGTAATTATATAGTAAAAATAGATTCTAGATTATACGTTAAAAATATCCAATTAAAATAATTCAATCCAATAAAATAAAGAAACATTTACAGTTTACAGTAAATACACTTGCCTATAAATAATCAGAAAAAATCTTTTCATGGAATATATCAGTAATGAGGCAATGTACTGATTAGCTTCAAATTTTGAATCATTTGCATTTGTGACAATGCTATTTAAATTATTAATTACATTATTTTTATGCATATGCATTAAAATTCAATATTATGCTATGGCAAAAGTATCTAAAAAATCAAACAAAAAGTTTTTGAAATTTAAAAATAACATTTTACATACTTGAATGCTAAAATCTTTATGAAAATAATTTAAATGAATAATGTAAATAAATAATTTTTCTTCAAATAATAGTTATATGAACAATTAAATATGTCCATAAAATGTATGTAGTATAAAAAAAAATTACAAGGATATACATGAACAATGAATAACATACGAATCGATAATTGAATATTTAAATAAATAAAACAGAAAAATATAAAAAAGCAAAACATTAATTTAATTGGCCTTAAATTTCTTCATTTTTTTCGGTTATCCTTCATGAATAAAATTTCTTCACTGCGCCTTTTTGAATAATTATTTATAAGCATATATTCCCAAACGTAACGAATACTTTTTTAAAATATGAAAATGCAGGGGAATGTTACAATTTTACACAAAGGTGAATGAAACGAATGAAAGACATTCCACAACTCGTGTAGTTCGAGATACGCTTCTGTTATGCTTGTAAAGCAAGATAATTGGCAAATCAAGTTTAAGAAACTTGATTCGAATGTTTTCGATGTTAACAAATTAAAAATGAAATACTGCGTTGAAATGACTTTCATAACAATATCTGTGGGCATTTTCCCAAACCTCCTCTATCCAGAAGTCTCAAATATTTTGCCCCTTCGATATTTTCCCGAGTCGAAATTATAATCTGGGTTATCTAAAACAAATATATGCTTGCAATCGGAGCATTCAAATTTTATATTATGCACACAATATCCCGCTATATACATTAAAGCTTGATACTCTTCGATTGAAATATCATCTGATTTATTTCTAATGTTTAATATTTCGTTGAATCTGTAATATCTACTTTAACATGAAATATCTCACCTGAATGATTTGAAATTAATTTTTTTTTTTAGAGTGAGATAGTACCATATTTATCTGAGTGCAAAGTTAACACACTTTTAATGCGCAAATTTTTTCAGCTTGCAAAATTTCCTGCACCTGTGACATGATAATTTACTCCGGGCATTTGTCTGTATTGCCCAAAGCTGGCTTCTAAAAATTATCAGTTTGGAACTACTCAGTTAAAACATATTTGAAATTCTGCTCCGTCAAAATATACTTTATTAGTTCTGGGATGGTATTTACCGTTTGTCTCAAAGCAAAAAATGTTTCCTCGCTTAAACAACCTTCTCGTTTATTTTGTTTTAAATTTTTCCAACAGTCCAGCCATTGAACAAATTTTGAAAAAGTGAATCTATCATCATCCATTGATGAAAAAGGAACACTGTTTTTCAATTTAAGATTTTGACCCTTAGTTGGATTTTTAATATTTCGTTATTTGCCAGAAATCTAAAATATATTTGATGAATATTGCAGTGTCCCTAAACATTTCTGGGTAGCCTTATTTATCTTTTTAATATATTAAGTGCAGTCACATTGCTTTCTTCAAAAATTTTTAAACTAATTTAACATTTTGTTTCTCAAAATTTGTTGGTTTTTTAAAGCTTTTAAAATAATGTTCTTTTCTTCATTTATAAATTTTAAAATAATGATGAAAAAGATGCTTTTCGGATTTGAGAAAATTCTTATGGATCAGGATGGATTAAAGAAGAATCAGCATCTTTCTCATTTAATCAATTATTTCGTATAGATTTGATAAGATGGTACTGAATCAAAAATAAGATGCAACTTTTTGCATTATTAGCTGGATTCTGAATAACACTCTTTATGGTACCATTACACAATTTAGAAAAACAATTTCTATTTACTCTGTTGTATTATCACTTACAATGCAAACAACTGAAAAACCTTCCTTTTCCATTAGTGACAAAATTTCTAAAGTCATAGAATACAAGTCTTCAGCATTCATGTTCTTTACAGGGTCAATGATACTATTTCTTTATTTTTACTAATAAAAAGAGCATAGAAAACATTGAATCGTAGTAGCTGCTTCTCCTTTCTCGGTAAATCAATGATTTTATTACATTTATATGTAATCGCTGATTTGATGAAAATTTCATCAATTTGTAATTTTACCCGTTTTTCATGGTCTTTCAGTTCTTTTACACCTACCTCGTAGATAATTTTCATTAGCCAGAGTTGACTAACCTGGAGTAAACATTTAACTCAGATGCAACTATCTGCAATCGTCGCCCACTAGGAAGAATTATATTCCCCTCTTATCTCTTACATAGGAATAACATGTGGTAGATTTAATGTACATGCAGAAAGAACCATTAAATTACTGCTTTATAATTTACGGCCATGTTTATTAAAATTTAATAATTTCATTTGCTCTAAAATAAAATTTGCTGCCTCGAAATTTTCAGCATTACAGTTTTTAAGCTATACTTTTTTGATTTAATAGCCATGATGAGGAACAGAATTAATGGAACAGATTTCTTCAAAAACATTTACTGTATAAAGGATATTCAACAATTCGCTGAAATATATTAAACTCTAGGAGGATTATTAAGAAATTTTCAACAGAAGGCATATATTTCATTTTCCACGATTATTATTAAAAATAAGCAATAGAGAGATCTGTATTATTTATTTTCAGGATTTTAAAAATAGAAGAAAACAATTTTCGCAATTCATAAAAAGAAATGTTATGCAACTTTCACAATCATGTTTTGGAACATTAATTTTTAGATAAAGAAATCAGATATGGGATTTTCTCGCATTAGCAGATTTTCTTTTTAAACATTCAAAACTGGTAATTGCGTCTTTCTTAATGAAATTAGTAAACAGTTGTTCAAATCTAAATTGTTTCATTTTTTCCTTTCGTTGAATTGTCACAGAACGTTCTTTAATTGTTTCATTCAAGTAGGATGGACAACCAGGGAGAAAAAATGCAAGGATATGCATTCTCTGAGAATTTTGGATACACTCTAGGTATTTCTATAACAGTACCAGTCTTGTCTGAAACTTTGTTTTCTCACAATGAAAGATTCAGGGAAATGTTTAATTCACACTACACTATTGTTAGTATTTTTAATATCCCTATGAATTTTCTTCTTCCAAGTTTGTAGCAACTGTTCATCTTTTGGGAAACGATACACAGAAACGTACGGCTGCCCCGATTTATTAGAGGAACAATTTGGTACACAACAGTAACGAGGCATTATTATGAAATGTGTGCAGCTTTAGGTTAAGTTATTAATAATAATTTATAATAATAACGAGGTCAGATTTCGAATGTCACGTTCATGCAGGATGGAGCAACCAGTAATACTGCTAACCCGGTTAAGGCATTCCTGATATTAGACGTTCGGGAAGACAGAAACGTTAGCAGGCGCTGCAGGTACCCATGGCCTCCAGATTTAACACCGGCAGACTTCTGGTTGTGGGGATATTTGAAATCTCGCGTGTATCTATCCGGTTCATCAAGTCTGTCGGAACTGAAAGATGCGATCCGCAGAGAAGTATCCTCCATACATCCGGACATGTTGCACTCTGCCCGTTGCTGGATTTGTCACTCGTCTGGAATGTCTTCTCCCACTATGGTGGTGGTCACGTGAACATATTCTGGTGTAATAAGTTGTGAAAGTTTTCTGTTCATTATTTATGCATTGTTTTACTTTGATTTGCGTACATCAGCGCTACCTACCGGATGATTTTCGAATTATTTTTTTTTTTTTTCTAGCTTAAAAAAAAATCCGTGATTATACCAATGCTGATCCTGCAAACAGTTTTTTTTTTTCGTTCATTTTCTTCGGATTTTTATGAATTTTAAAAATTTTTACGGACTTTTTGCCCACCCGTTATATAAAAATCTTCTGTGCGTGTGTTTTGTCTCTAAAACTCCTAAACGAAGCCGGACCGATTTCGATAAAATTTTGTGTGGGTTCAAGTAAATTCGAGAATGGTTTAGATTAACAATTCGGTCCGATATCGCAATTAGTTAAAAAGATATTAATTAAAAACATTAAAAAATACAACTCAACATTCACCTGTATTGTTGTAACAGTGCTATTGTTATAAACAAGTAATATATAAAAAATTTTTATTCAATTCCTACTAGATCAACCAAGAAAAATTTATTTTTAGCTTTTTATTGAATAGTTGCAATTAATATAAATATGTATATACATATGACAGAATCACGCACTAAGTGGTAATTAATTTTTTTATTAATTATCATTAAAGCATCGTTTTGTCATCCAAAACAATCGTGTATATAAAATTTTTCCTTTCAACTGGATGCTTTAACACGTGAGAAAAAAAAAACCTTTTTCAAATTCCTGGGTATAAGTCGCCAAAAGGGTCTTGCAGCTTCACAACGTTGCTGTATTTGTAATTTTTTAAATAATTAGTTTAAACTCACTAATTTTTATTAATACTAATTAATTATTGTATTGTCATCAAAATAATCATGTACGCATTACATTTCAGCTCAATTTGAGCGCTTTAAAATAAATTTTATTAATGATTGAGGAAAATTCCAAATTGCAAGATAAATAAATAAAATGAATAAACAAATAAAATATCTATAGAGATCGAGCTAATTTAGGAATTGGAAAAAGACGAAGCTAAGGCCGAAAATTGATTTTCAGCCAAACCCTCGGCCTTTATTGTTACGAAATGCAGACGCGCGATTCATGCTTTTTTAGCGTTTTTAATTAATAACTTTCAAATAATTTTTATATATGTAATTCTTCTGTATGTGTATGTAACTAAACTCCTCTCCTAAACGGCTGGACCGATTTTGATGGAAGTTTTTGTCTGTTCTAGTGGACCTAGAATGGTTTAGATTTATAATCCAGTTTAGAAATGTTTATTTAATTAATTTTTTATTTATAAATTGTTGATGTTGGAATGTTTTACATTGGATCCGCAGACTGCGCTACGATAGCAGTATAGAATATTTAAAAATCTTTTATTATAATTCAAGTTGGGCCACGACAGTTGGTGCTGTGTTCATTTCAGGAAAATATTTTGTCACTTCGTGTTATTATTTTTGTTGAAATAAATCGTGTGTTACTTAAATTATTACATTCAGATATATAATTAGTGTTTGGAATTTTACTCAAAACGGTCCAGAATATGTTAAAGCTTATTCATAAAAATTTGGAATTTAAGATGTGTGTACAGGACAGCGTCTGTCGGGTCCTCTAGTATATTGTATTTTTTTAGTTATTATATAAATATATTTGCCCTACATAATAATTTTGGAATTTATATGTATTTTTATTTTTGTATAAATATTATTGGTTTTATTTAAAAATAACTTGTTTTTAATTTTAAAATTTTGATTTATTTCGAAGCGACAATTACATTCCCGGAGGAAAACCCAGGAAATCAGAAACACTAGACTTACCAAGTACTAATCGAACCTGCGATGGACAAACCCAGGCCGCAATAGAATTTGCAAAGATTACTTCCTGGAATGAAAATGTGAATATTAAACGTCGCAATTGTTTAGCTACCTCCCGAGGCTATTGGCAACGGACATCGTAATTTTGAACCACGGTCATGACGAGGTGGACGACACCTGAGCTAGCACTTCCTCTCCTAACCACCACACCAAAAGGAAGGACGTTGAACCCTGACAGATTCAATGCATCTCTCCTCACATGCCGGGGTCTTTCAGCGACACAAGGCTCGAACTCATGACATTTCGGCCACGAGTCCATTTTGACACCCCCCACGATTACCACTTGAACAAAGGCAAACAAATAAAAAGATATAAGATTTACCCCTAAAAACCAGACAATGCTAAATCGATGGTTTAATATAATTTAAACAATAATCAAAGCCAATATTGAAAATATACTCAGGTTTTATCAAAGTGCCTCGACTTTAGATTTTATCGAGAATACTCGCATTTGCCATACATACACACAAACCTCGAGAAAATTACTACACGCGGAATTATGTTTTTTTCAGATGCCTTTATTTATAAAATTTTACGAACTTCATCAAAACTGCCCCAAACACAGAGAGAACAGAGTGTTGATTTCTAAAATTTAATTTCACACCACCGAAACCGGCTAAATCTGTCCTCACACCCGTTTCAAAGTGGGGTGTTTTCTTCAAAATCATGCATCAACAGTTGGACCCACCTGTTTTCCAGCGGGTCAGATTTTCTTCAACTGGCATTCTTATAAATGCAACAGTTGGATGGCGATGGAAGTTCCAAAAATAATAACTTGCAAATATATTCAAGAATTAAAATTTTTAATTGATTAATGCAGTGTTTCTCGATGTGTGGGGGCGATGACCCTCGCGAGCGTATCAATTTTAAAGATTTTTTTTTTCAAAAATAACCGGAAGAGAAGTAAAACAAAATGCTTTCTTCCATAATAAAAAAAATACACACAACTTAACACTGAATAATTTATGTTTATTATCTGGCTTTTTTTTCCGTCTTCAAATAATCTTTGATTCCAAAACCAAATTAAAGAATAAAAAACATTTTTGTTTTATTTGCTGTATTTCTCAATGAGAGATTTTTTTATTACGTTTTAACATAAAATATTACTCGTTAAAAGAAAAACGAAACCAGACCCTGAGAAAAATTCCTAAGAAGATGCAAACAATTCACCACTGTAATATTATTGAAATACTGTACATTAGTTGTAGAAAAAGAAAAGGAAGTCATGATTCACACTTTCAGCCAGGCTGCACAGTACGTTTGCTAATCATTTGATTGACCTTCAATCTTATGGTATGGTTATTATCAATATTAGCTCTCTCCCATCTTTTATGCGTTTGCTTTTCGCTTGGGAAATTGTAATCAATTGAGTTTTGCGATATTTGAAAATAAATTGATTGGTTTAACATTTCTGTAGGATTATTGAAAAGTGTCTGATTTGCGTCCTATTGTGGTATTGTACTTTTGAATCATTTTTTAGTTCAGTTTTATTGGTTTTCTCAAATCATCAAGAATTGAATAGTTCCTTGAAAGAAGGTGTAAGTATACTTTCTATAAATTAAAAATATTCACTAGAATTCGATTTGTATCGTGTACAGTAAAAAAATTCTAAACAAATGATTGGGTGACTGAGTCCCCGGCACTGCCATTAATGTTAGTATCGAGTACGCGCCTGCTCCCGGGTTAAAACATTTTGAAGTATTCTCGCGCTTTAAATGTTAAAAAAGTAACACAATTATTCTTCATCGGAATTTTATATTCTTTTCATAATTTAACATTAATTCTAAATGCTAATTGTGTGACGTTTAAAATTACAGTTCTTTTAAACAGTTATTTACAATTATAGCATTTATCTAAAAAAAAAAATCATTTTTACATTTTTGTATACAATGTCGTGCAAAAAGTACAGTCTTTACTCTCCTTACAGTTCAGCTATTATATCAAGAATAATGTTCTATTTTTTTTAAAAATGAACTCAAAAAGTGAAGAGTCGGTGTTTCAGCCAGTATACGTTTGATGTATCAGTACTGAAGAAGGTATTTTTATAAATAATTTATTACTGAATTTGGCCGCGGAAACCGAGTGGTATAGGTATCGGATCGTGGGTTGCCTTGTCACGAGTTCGAGCCCAGTACCACTAAAGACCCGCCGTGTAGGGCAGTGATGCACGCTAAATCTGTTGAGAGTTGAAACGTTTTCTCCCGTTGGTGTGGTGTGGTAGTTAGGAGAGAGGGTGCCAGCTCAGGTGTCATCCACATTACTTGACCATGGTTCAAAAATTACGTGGTCCGTCGTCAAACATTGAGACGTTATATTTTTATCAATCATTTGTTAAAATTAAGTACAAGTTTAATAATTATTAGGATTTTCACGGGCTTGTCTTGTAGAGGAAAGTTTTTCAAAAAGGAAGGTTTAATATCAGAAATTGACACTTAAAGAGTTATTTTTCTATATTTAGCTGAGATCTATATTTTGTCTTCAAGGCATCCACTGCAGAAAATCCGGTTTGAAAAGGTAGGATGTTGAAAAATGGTAATAGTATACGAAGTGCTTTTGTTTTCAGTAAATAATACCCCAAATTCAAAGAGCGATTTATTACAAAATTGCCTTTTAATTTTTCACTGGATGTGAATCTATGAAGATTTCTTCTTCGGAAGTTGAGAGCCCTTTGGAGTATCTTTGAAATAGATCCCTAATCCACTCGTAACTTGCTACCAAACCTCATTCAGAAAATACTTTTAAAAATTCTTGCCAACATAGCAAATGATTTTACATGTTTTAAAACAATTGTTCTACAGATTTGTAAGTTTTAACACATATCGAGCTGGAAGCTTTTTCCATCATTTACTTAAACAGTAGGTAAATCCAAAATTTAAAGTATTTTTGAGAAGATGGCCTTGATTTAATTTTCGGAACCATGCTCGTTCGTCTGTGTACTTGTTGATTCTTTATTATGGTCGAAGTTTGCTTACGACTTAAAAATGTATATTATTGTTAATCTAGCCGTAAATACTTAATTACCGTGAATTACACGTGGAAAAAAAAATGTACATTCAAGCTAGATTCGGTAGCTAAAAGAGTCGACCAAAAACTTTGGAATTGTACAAAAGATTTTTACATGTTTTGCGCAGACGTCCGATAGGTTGCTGCTCAGACTGCCCAAACGTACCCTATAATGCCAGATGTGATGGATAAGTAGAGTATTTATTGCATATTAGACTATTTTTCTAATGACATTTGTACTATAATGCTGAAGGAAATAAATAATTAAATACATCATTTGTCTGTTCCAATTTAAAATTAGAGAAAGAAAATAACATTTCACTCTGTCGCAAAAATATATGCACAGAAGAAATCAAGCTACAATCACGAAACTCGGCAAGAATGTAGTCTGCAAGAGATATGCAAATGATTAAAATTTCGAAGCCAATGAGACAAGGCTAAGTGTGCTATGCGCATATTAGTTGCGCAACTGGGAGAGTTAAAAAAGCATGAGTACGAGCGCCGTACGGCTATCCAAACGAATCTGATGACTTTGATAGGCGGTATTGAGACTTTAGGATGCCTCTAAGACGTAACCGGCGGCAGTACGAGCAGCTGACGGACTTTGATAGCCGTAAATAGGCCTCAGAGAAGCAGGTTGGTCGAATAGACGTATCGGCCGCCACCTCGGTCGGAGCGATATGGTAGTTGCTCGGTGTTGGCAACAGTGGATCACAGAAGGTAGAGTGTACCGTCGCGGAGAGTCAGGACGTCCCAGGAACACAAATGATCGCGAGGATCGTGCAATCAGAAGAGTGGCCACTTCGGCACCAACAACGTCACTAGCATCGATTCAACGCCACTTACCTCCTTCCAGACATCCAGTGCATCAAGAGAAACCATAAGGAGACGACTGACCGAAGTTGGTTTGAGCCGACGTCCGCTAAGACGCTACCACTGACCCCACATCATAGGCAGTGTCGACTGGTTTGCCGACCTCGCAACTTGAGTGTGACAGACTTGAGACGTGTCATCTTCAGTGATGAATCCCGATTCAGTCTCAGTGCTGATGACCACCGCACACGTGTCTGGAGGCGCACCGGCCAGCGGTCCGGATCCGGCATTTATTGTCGAGGCGGCATACAGCAATTTCACAAGGTGTGACAGTGTCAATTTCTTGGGACACACGATCATCTTTAGTGGTCCTTCAAGGCACTTTGACATCTCGCAGATACGTGGACGATATTTTAACGCCGATTGTGCTACCCATGCTATCAAGTCGCCCAGGTGCCATTTATCAACAGGATAATGCTCGTCCACATACTGCGCGACTCTCCCAACAATGTCTTCAAGGATATGACGTCCTTACCATGGCCTGCCAGGTCACAGATCTTTCGCCAATAGAGCATGTTGGACGCGCTGGAAGTCAACTGCAGCCGTCCCAAGATACAGGAAAGAATTAACTGCGCAGATGCAAAGACTATGGGCAGGATCTTCCACGGGGTCATAAGTGATCTTAATCGATGCCACGCCGAATTTCGGCTTGTATAGCTGCCAGAGGTGGCTTTACTACTTACTGATTTTTAACCTTTTGCAAAGTTGTAACCGCTTAATAAAATGATATTTTGTTCTGAATTTTTAATCATTTTGTTTATTTTCATATACACTACATGCATACCAAATTTCGTGAATGTAGCTCAATTTCTTGGTGTTATATTTTTTGCCAGAGTGTATATTTTAATGCCTTTACATATACACAAAATTTAATATACTTATCGTATTAATTTGTACGGTTTATAATTAAGATCGTATTGTAACCGTCTCTCTCTCAAAGTGCATTTTATTGCAGTAAATACATTATTGTTGTACGTGGAAGCAAACATAATTGAAAAGTGGGTCGCCAGTATTGAAAGTTTGAGAAACACTGCTTTTAATGTATAAACCAATTAAATACTAAATTAAGAACAAGAGTTTAATAATTAGCACTTCCATGGGCTTGTCTTACAGAGCAAAGTTTTGAAAGGAGTTTTAAGATAAGAAATTGACCCTCTGAGTTCATTTTCACTGATACATAAGACCACCGCATTTTATTTTTTAAAAATCAAATATATAATTATGTCCTTTTAAAACAACATACAAAATTTAATACTTATGTCATGAATTTGTACGGTTTATAATAAATATTGTTGCTTTATCGTAAAGGGTGCATTATTATTGCATTCAGTAAACAAAAAGGCGCCATTTGTTTTTAAAAGTTGATGATTAATGTCCATAAAATTTTAAGTTTGCATAATTAAGAAAAAATAGTTGTTATATGCTACAATTCATTCGAAGTGCCTTTTAAAACATTAGATATAATATTTGTAAAAAGTAATTGTATTTTTACATAAGTACAATACATACTTAGTCTATTACTTCTTTCTCTATAATTCATGGTAACAGAACAATTCTCATATTTTTTTTTTTTGTTTCATGTATTTTATTTTATAAATTAATGAAAAAAATACAGTTAAGAAACCATTGATATATCTTAATGTGCATTAATTTTAAATTACTTTTTATTCTTACTTCTACTTATAAAGACAAAAGTAATTAGTTATTAGAATGATAATTAAAAGAATACTCTAAAAAAGAATCCACATTACACAAGACATGTTGAAAGTATTTCTTCTGCTGTTATAGTCCTTCTATAATTTTATATCCTGTTTTGATATTTCAGGTCTAATTCAATAATAGTAAAATTTCCTTTCATCTTTCTGAATTTTGATGTAAATTACGCAAAATTCCGATTGTTGGCTTTTCTTGTGGATCCATAACCTACATTCTTTTTGCTTCCGTCATTTGCTCCCTAAAAAACAATACAGCATATCAAAGCAGAATCAGGTTTGACAGCAACTAATGGAAGAAACGTTGATTCAGATTGACTTTTTAATCAGTCAGATTAGCTGCAATTTCAATTGATTGCAACCCGACTGAGATTTGTTTGGTGTAAAAAAATATCTTCTGTGTTGCATATTTATAAACATGAGACTTTTCCTTCTTATGAATATGTAAATATTTTTATATGACCAGTATGAGAAAACACCTAAAGCATATTTCATAATCAAAGTTTTTCTTTTTGGTGTTAATCCATAAATGCCTTTTAAATTACACTTTTGACAAAAACCCTTGTTGCACACTTCTCATGTTTTTCTTTATAAAAACCATAAATAAGCTTTTAAAGCACCAAGTTTCAAAAAATTCTTGTTCCATTTCACTAACATAAGACTTTTCTTTGTATAAATATATAAATGTCCTTTAAAAACACCATTTCCGAGAAAAGCACTTGTGGCACATTTCTGAAACAAAGGCTTTTGTTCTTAATATGAGTCCCTAAAAAGGACTTTAAATCTTTATTTTGAGAAAAACCCTAAATTTTCTAAAACATGCTTTTTTTGTATATAAAATAATCACTTTGAGAAAAACTCTTGTTGCACATTTTATTTCCATACAGCTTCTCCTTTGTATGAGTCTGTAAATAAATTTTTAAATGACCATTTCGTGTAAAACCCTTGTTGCACATGGCTTTTTCTTTGTATGAGTATAAAAATGGGCTTTTAAAAAAATTACTTTGTGTAAAACCTTTGTTGCATATTTCACAAACATAAGACTTTTCCTTTCAATGAATATGTGAATGACTTTTTAAAATATCACTTCAAGAAAAGCCCTTGTGGCACATTTCACAAACATACAGCTTTTTCAATTGGAGTCTCTAAATGTGCTTTTATATAATGCAAGAAAAACTCTTTGTTGCATACTCAACACATGTGTATGAATCAAATGAGTTTTTAAATGATCCTTTTGAGAAAAACCCTTGTTGCACACTTCACAAACATATGGCTTTTCCTTTGTATGAATCCGTAAAAAATGGCTTTTAAATAATCACTTCGAAAAAACTCTTGTTGCATATTGTACATACATAAGGCTTTTCCTTTGTATGAGTCCGTAAAATGAATTTTTAAATTATAATTTAGAGAAAAACCCTTGTTGCACATTTCACAAACATAAAGCTTTTTCATTTGTATGGAGTCGTAAATGTGCTTTTAAATGACTAGTTTGAGAGAAACCCTTGTTGCACACTTCACAAACATATGGCTTTTCTTTTGTATGAGTCCGTAAATGTTCGTTTTAAATGATAGTTAGAGAAAAACTCTTGTTGCATATTTTACACACATAAGGCTTTTCCTTTGTATGAGGACGTAAATGTGCTTTAATCGATCACCTTGAATAAAAACCCTTGTTGCACACTTCACAAACATATGACTTTTCTTTTGTATGAATTCGTAAATGGACTTTTTAAGTTGACTTGTTTGAGAGAAACCCTCTTGTTGCACATTTCACAAAACATAAGGCTTTTCCTTTGTATGAGTCCGTAAATGTGTTTTTAAATAATCACTTGAAGAAAAACCCTTGTTGCACACTTCACAAACATATGACTTTTCTTTTGATGAATTCGTAAATGGACTTTAAGTTGACCACTTTGAGAAAACCCTTGTTGCACACTTCACAAACATACGGCTTTTCTTTTGTATGAGTCCGTAAATGTTCGTTTAAATGACTAGTTTGAGAAAAACTCTTGTTGCATATTGTACATATAAGTTTTTTTTGTAAGTCGTAAATGAATTTTTAAATGATCCTTTTGAGAAAACCCTTGTTGCACACTTCACAAACATATGGCTTTAACTTTTGTAGAGTCCGTAAATGTGCTTTTAAATAGTCACTTCGAGAAAAACCCTTGTTGCACACTTCACAAACATAAAAACTTTTCATTTGAATGAGTCCGTAAATGTGCAAATGACCACTTGAAGAAAAACCCTTGTTGCACACTTCACAAACATATGGCTTTTCCTTTGTAGGAGTCCATGAATAGGCTTTTAAAACATCACTTTGAGAATAACCCTTGTTGGACATTTCAGAAACAAAGATTTTTACTATCTTGAACAGGCAAATGAACCCTTGAGTTCTCTTGAGTGAAAGCTATTTTACTAGTTACAAATGTACAAGTTTTATCACAGATGTGAAAACAAATATCTGTATTTAAAGTCTATAGAGAAGAAAATATGGGTCTTGCACTCATGTTCAAAAAATGAATTTATATTAACATCTTTCTATAAAAGTAAAAAAAGGTATTCAATTTAATGTACAACATGTATATAAGCTGAGTTTTACTCATCAATATAATTTATAAATTAAAAAATTCAGCTGGTGAACACAGCTTAAAAGAATCAGCTAAATTATTTTTTTCTGTCTATCTGAAGAAATTAGCAGGCTTTTAAATAACATTTTTATTAAAAGAAAGAAAATCTAAAATATATCTTACATCTTTGAAACTAAAAATATGTTCATGTAATACTTTATAATGAGTTTAACATAAGCAATATAAATGAAACCGAAGGAAATCATGCTAGAAAATGAATACCTTCTTGGAGGAGGCCTCTATAAGGTTATTTCCTGCATTATTGTACAAACCTGATATGTGTTATTGGTTTGAATTGTTATTGAGATTAAGAGAAACGATAAATATATTGTCAATAGTCAACATAATTTTTAATAATACACTGCTGGACAATTGCTAACGACGGATAACACTATCACCCAAAGCAACCACAAAATGAAAGGAAGCAAAATGTGGAAAATTAGAATAAGTGCGGGATATTAGTAAGAAGTATGAGTATGCAAATTTTTTTTCCACGTCTGTTCATCACGTGATAGCGTTCATAAGAGCTTTAAAGGTTTTGACGCGTGTGGACAGTTGTTGTTTCAAGTCAAAGTTTTACAGGAAAGATTTAATAGACGAACTTAAAATTTTTGGCATGTCTTTCCGACATCACATAGATGATTCTACGCGTGGCCGAATTATTGGAAAGATCGAAGATGGGCGAAAAATAACAGATATTGCCAGGAAGTTCGACATCGCTCACAGCCTTGTTTCACGGCTGTGGAAGTCATTTAAAACTAATGGAATGTGTAGTAGACGGCACGGGGAGGTCGTGTTAGAAGTACGACGCCTGCAGAAGACAGATATATCGTCCTATCAGCAAAAAGGAACAGGTGCACCACAGCTCAGCAGGTGCCAAATCAGTTTCTTGCTGCCTCAAGGAGAAAGCAGATCTCCCGAAAACTGTTGCCAGACGTTTGAGGGGAGGAGGACTATACGCACGCAGACCTGTTGTGTGTGTCCCATTGACCAGACAGCACCGTATTGCCCGTTTGCAATGGTGTCGTGAGCATCACAATTGGACTGAACAGGACTGGGCATGCGTACTATTCTCAGATGAGAGTAGGTTCAGTCTGTCATCGGATTGTAGACGCCAACTGATCTGGCGCGAGAGTGGTACTGCTTATCGTCAGAAAATATCCAGGGAAAAGTACCGATATCCGACATGCAGTATCATGGTGTGGGCCGGCATCATGATCAATGGCCGCACGCGCCTACATGTGGTTGCGAATGAGACTATGACGGGCCAACGATACATTGATGAAGTTCTACTTCCTCATGTTCGTCTTTTTCCGTGGTGCTGTCGGTGATAAATTTGTTTTTATGGACGACAACGCAACATGCCATCGAACACTCGCTGTTCAGGATTGTCTAGACAGCGAGGGTATTCAACGCCTCGTATGGCCAGCGCGTTCTCAGATCTGAACCCCATTGAAAATGTGTGGGATGCTTTGGGGAGGCAAGTTGCTGGTCGAAACTATCCTCCGACAAACAAGAACACCCTCATCCGTGCACTCACAGAGGAATGGTATAAATTGCCTCAACAGCTGCTGGATAATGTTGTGCAAAGTATGGTATGACGTGTGGAATTTGCATCACACTCACGGTGGACATATCCCGTACTGATACCTTTCTTTAAGGTGCCTGCTGACTTTTAGATGCATTGTTCCATTTCTCCGTACGCAGATCAAATGAACATTTTTTTTTCTTTCAGATGTTTCACAGCTTTTGTACTTTCCAGAACAATAAATATTCTTTATTCTAATGTCTGAACAGTGTGGCAACTATATTTTATCCTACTAGGTCTCACGTCTCGCTTAATGTTATGCTACATAGCAATTTGTGATCCGTCCTTAGCAATTGTCCAGCAATGTATATGAGTAAATCACAAGAAAAGATTTTTGAAATTACAAAAAAATTCTTGACACAGATATTTAAAAAAAATTTTTTTTTATAAAACTTCAAATTAAGAAGAGTATTCTCTATAATTTGTTTGATTTAAACCTTTTTTCAACAAAAGGATAATTTATACAAGAAATTATGCAAAAATTAGACTACTCTGAAACAAGGTAACCCAAAAAAAGGACTTATACATATTCATATTTTATAACAATAAAATTAATAATTGTATTCAAGGATTGAAGAGGCCAAGGTAGCCAAATGTTCCAACCTACGGTTCCTCCCGTACTGGGCAAGTTTTCCCCTTGACTGCAGTCCAGTGGCAGTTAAAGACCTACAATGTAGCTGGTGCAAGTATTTCTATCAAAACTAAAAGACCTTGATTTAAGAGAGATAGATGAGAGCTCGTCTTTGTTACTAGAATATGGTTCAAAAGTACAACCTCTCCTGGAAATAACCCTCATTCTTCTTTAAAGTGTGATGTGTATAAGTAAGATAGAAAATCTAAGGGGGAATAAAGTATATTATTCGAACAAAATCTAATTAGAAATAAATGGCAATTTCAGTAAGGAAAATTGTAATTTTCCTTGCAGCTTTTTTCAAATTCAACTTAACAGATGGTAAACCATTTTATGCCAGTGGTTGAAATATAAACCAACTTTCAAAATCTTTTTACATGCAAATGTCTGCAGGAGTGCCTAACTGAATGTTTTAAATGAAATTGCTATGCTCCTATGAAGCACGTTAAAGTAACAAATCCAACCACAAATGCAATCTTGAACACCTAAGCTACAAAAAACTTTCACTCAACTGCTGATCCAAAAAGGAAACACAAGGCATAAATGGGTTAAAAAAGATTGTTTCAATCTTGATAAGCACAGTAGTAAATGGTGATGGACCTTGTAAACTATAACTATACACAAATGATAAACATTGTTATTCCCCTGTACATTAAGGTCAATTTTATTTAATAGGCAACGTCCTGTATTACTGGAATCTAAACTCAACATACAAACATTTGGGTTACAACTTTACAAGCAATTAAAATATTTAAAGCCCCAGGTTTTTTTATTTATTTATTTTATTTTTTTTTTTGCAGGAAGATGGAACTTACAATTCAATCTAACATAAGTTAAACTGGTGAAAATAGGATTTGAAATAATAAATAAATCATTTTTTCTAGTAAAAGGATTATCAGCACATTTTTTCCAAATATTAGTAAAAATGTACAGGAATTGACTCTGTTACTAGCACCTTGTAGATTATCTGAATTTAGTGAAATCTGTTAAAATTTATCTAATGTAATATGAAAGGACAAATTATCAAGATTCACCTCTTAAAATATTAATGCCATACTAGAAACAATATGCAAAACATGCCATTAAGTCAATATTTCATAGTGGGCACAGTAATTCCAGTCTTTTGAAGAATTAGGAAGAAAATTACCAATAGTTTTAGATGTGTTCGAATTAAAACTTATTGAGCTTTTCTGCTCAAGAATACGTTTTGATAGACTTCATTTAAAAATACTGTAACAATAGTCTTTATAGGTGTTTTTTTGGTAAAATTCTACTGAAAGAAATGAAATAACAGTAAAGAATAATACTGAGAATTGCAGTAAAAATAATTCAAGAAATAATTTCAGACATGGGTGTTATATAAGAAATGCAAACCATTGAATCAGTTGATTGCTAATAGCAATGTACTGCAAACACTAATTTTCTTTTTGCATTTTTGTTCGTTTATTCTGAAATGGTACTGTTTTTGAAAAAAATCCCTTATTTGAGAACATTTACTTGGGCCATCATATTGTTGACTTAAAAGGAGAGAGAACGAAAGGAAATTCATTTGGGGATCTAGACTTGGTGTAATAGTAGCATTCCCCTTAGGGTCTTCAACCCTCAATGTAATTCAGCTGAATGGCCAGTCAATTCGAAAAGCCTTCGAAATTCATGCTTAGATTTTTTACAGTTAAATTTCGATTTCCAACGATTTCAAAACTTGGTTGATATATCGCCTGCATACTATGCGCGAGGTCTGGGTTCAATTCATGGGTCAATTTTTTTTCATTTCATTTAATTATTTTTAAAATTAAATAAACTTATTTATGAAAGGTTTATTGAATATTAAATGATACTTTATGTAATTATTTTGTATTTTATAAAGTAAAAAAAAAAATTAATAAATTATTTATTAGTAAAATTATTTATTAGTAAAATTATTTTAAAATTATAATTAATAAAAATATTTAAAATAATATAGTATTATTTAAAATAATTATTATTTAAAATAATTCAAAATAATTATTACTTAAAATTATTTAAAATAATTTTAAATAAAATAATTAATAATTAGAATTAATTAATAAGAATTATTATTAATGAAAATTATTATTAAAAATATTAATTTATTATTAAAATTATTAATTTATTATTAAATTTATCATTTATTATAGGAATAATAATTTTTTTCAAATTATTTAAAAATAAACTTTTTAAAATTATTTAAATTTATTCAAAAAGGACTTATTAAATGTTTTATAACATAATAAAAAAATTAAATTAATAATATATAAAAAAGACATTTTAATATTATATTAACAATAAAATAATTAATTTAATAATATACTTTATAAAAAATTTTATTTTATACATACAATATTTTATTTATAGTATGTTTTATTTCACATTATAAAACTGTAACTAATTTTTATGTGCACAATATCATTTAATATTTATTATATATTTTATTATAATTATTATTTATTAATAGAAAAATATATCTATAAAATTTAATATAAATATTTATATAGTTACAATATTTTTTTTTACTTTATAAAATAGAAAATAATCACATAATCTTTAATAAATCTTTCATAAATAAGTTTATTTAATTTTAAAAATAATTAAATGAAATGAAAAAAAATTGACTGATAAATGAAACCCAGACCTCACGCATGGTATGCAGAAGATATATCAACCAAGCTACGAAATCATTGGAGGAAATCGAAATTTTATTGTATAAAAGCTAAGCATGAATTTCGAAGACTTTTTCTCCAAATTAACTGGCCATTCGGCCGAATTACATTGAGGGTTGAACACCCTAAAGGGGAGTACTTCTATTACCCCAAGTCTCGACCCTAAATGAATTTCCTTAGTCATGTCCTCTCCTTGTTAGAAAAGCCTTTGGTGTGGTTAAGCAAACCAAATTGACTTTTTGTTTTCCACAGCCTCCTTTAAAAAAACTATATATTCATTAAAAATTAAATAAAAACAGGTTACATTCTCTTACAAATTTGAAAGAATAAAATAAAATTTTATAAGTTCATGCAAAAATTCTTTCCATACTAAAAATAATAAATTAGTATAAATATTAATTTTTTCCTATTTGTCTAATTTCTGAGTTATTAGGTAGAATACTACTAAATTTGAATAAAATTTGACTACTCATGGATTAGAATATTGCTACAATTGCTGGAGATTGTATCGCTCTCTTTTTCTTTTATCTTTTCTAGTGTCTAGTTGTGTGACTATTGATTCAATTATTTTTGGAATTACATCCATTATGAGTATAATTTATTTTCAAAGCTTCCGGAGAATTAGTCATTTCATTTTTGAATATATTTTATCTACATAATTATCTGTAATACATCTACATAATTTTCTTTGCCCAATAGAAGTTAAATTTTGAATTTTTTATATTCTTCTCTGAAGTATGAAAAACACACAATGGCAAAAAAGTCCTGATTTAAATAAATACAATTCACAGAGAGAGAGAGAGTAAGAGAGAGAGAAGAGAGAGTGAGAGTGAGAGAGAGAGAGAGAGAGAGAGAGAGAGAGAGTAAGAGAGAGAGTATTAGGGAATGTTCTCAAATATAGTATTCCACAGTTAATGTATATAGCAAAATTTTTATGAAGATGATATTTAATTTTAGCAGCTAAAATATCTGTTGCACCATCTGCAATTGCCACTGAAGTACTGAACTGTACTCTTCTGTTAAAAACCGAAACTAAAAAGCTAATTAGGGTTGTTTAAGGGCAAATGTTTCTTGCAATTAAATTTGAATCCCATGTTTTCTGTTTACTAGCAGTAATATTTTTTTCCTATTTTGTTCAAATAAGTTTAAAAGGGTTTAAAATTTATTTCCACAATATTATTTACCATAACCTTTAGTTTCACCTTAGTATCTTACGTTAAAACTACTGAACTTGAATATTTCTCAGATCTTGGGAAAAAATAAAAGACTAATTCAATTGATTGAGTTGCCTCTTATTTTTATGCCGAAAAAGTAATAAACCTTTTTTCTAACTCATACATATGGAAAAACAAAAACATATGAGAACCCAACACATTGTAATTCCATTAAATTTACTTAACACAGTCATATATCATACAAGTGAAATTGGTTCTTATGAATTAAAATCACAACAATGATGAACTCTATGAATAACTCACCAAGTTGGCAATCCTATTTCCTATGCGTCATAAACGCTGAATTGGTAACCAGGTGCTTCGCTTGATATGTCACCAATATGTTGTTATAATACACAAGTACTGCGAAATTAAACACACTGAAATATAAATTTAAGAAAATAACTAAAAGTAGCTTTTAAGATCAATTAACTTAAACTAAAAAATAACAATAAAAACTTGAAAAATACATAAAATATTATGAACACTTTAATAGTATGGTAATTCACAAGTTGATTTCAAAAGTTTAAATAAAAATATTAATTTTTGACCTTTTTATACATATAAACTTAGTTATATAAGTATAAATTATAAGGAAAAAAATACTTAATTTCCATAAATTAAATGTTATTGTCCAAACCATAGAAATAAAATATAACAGAATAAGTAAAAAACAGCACTGTTCAACTCTCTCATTTTTTCATTCAAAATAAAATAAATTTAAAAAAAAATGGTTACTTATGAAGGTTAGAACATAATCAGCAATTTTCAAATTTTATTTAAGCCAAGTTCAAAACAATGGGAAAAATTGCTTATTTTTTACTTATAGTTTTATTTATTCAACACTAAAAAAAATTATGCTGAAAACATTCTGTTCACAGAAACACACACAATGTGCTACTTTCATGGGAGAGGTTACATATTTTTAAACACATAAACAAAACTACTGACATATTAGGGAGGATCAAAAAATATTTTTCAAGATCTGTCAATGCAGAAAAGATTTCAACTGTAAGCTCTGTTGATATTGGCAAGAACATTTAATTGAATCCCCAATATACACCAATCCACAGATACTATGTGCATGCTTTAAATGACTGGGACAAAAAGGAATCCCTATTCATGCCAATCATTAAGCACTTTTATTCCCATCATTTGTGTGGCTGTGATAGCCTAGGAATCAAGATCACAGATTCATGGCTGGTATGTCATGAATTTGAGCACAGTTCTGCAAAAGACCTGTCATGTAGATGGGGCTCATGCAAGCTAAATATATTGAGACTCAAACATCCCTTTGTTGGTTTGGTGTGGAAGTTTGGAGGGTGCCAGCTCAGGGTTTATACTTATCATTTGACATTGGTTATAAATTACAAGGTCACTCTCCAATAGCCCTTCTACAACTATATAGTGCAACGTTAATCTAACTCCTTTACCTTTTGGTGCTTGTAACTTGCATGAAAATGGGTTGCTGCATACCCTTTTAATAAAGAATGCTGTTTTTGCTTGTGTTAGAATTTCTGTATGATATATAGAGAAGAAAGCTGTTTTTGCAGCCATTTTGCAATTGACATACTTTTGCAGTAGGTTCAAGTGTCTTTGGAACGTTTTTGGGTGATGCTGAGGGCAATAGTAGAGGTGGGACAGGTGGTTGAGTGCACTGATGCTGTTTGAATCACTAGCCATTTACTCAGAATGTCTTAAGACTCTCCATAAAACTATTGCTTAATTAACAAGGAATGTTAGGCTGCGCTACCATCACATGTTAAATTTCTGTGTGGGCTATAAAAGCTGATGAGTAACTAGCCCTTAGTGACCTAGGAATGGTTGCAGAGCAGGGTGATTTGAAGTGACCCCAGTCTAGAGACTTCAGAAGACTAGAAATGAGTGAAAGAGAAATCTCTATTCAG
This sequence comes from Trichonephila clavipes, assembly GCA_019973935.1. NCBI lineage: Eukaryota > Metazoa > Arthropoda > Arachnida > Araneae > Nephilidae > Trichonephila > Trichonephila clavipes. The sequence continues at coordinate 499,546 of BMAU01018460.1, read as the reverse complement.
GTTAAGAGCTTTAATTCCTATCTTTTGCTGATTTGACTTGCAGGGGGAGTCACAGCAAGATGCTTTAGTATAGAAATGAAGGAAATAAAAAAAAAGATAAAATTTTTGTGTTAAGTTCTGTTACAAAGGGAATGAAATTTATATTTTTGAACTGTTTTATGGTAAAAAGTCACAGGATTTTTTAAGGAACAGGCATTTTAGTATATTTTAACAAATACTGTGATGAATGGACATATACAAAACAGTTACAGAAAATAAATGTGATACATTTAAGCTTCTTTAGTACTAAATTTAAATAACTGCCCACTGTGTGTGTGTGTCAAAATTATACTGCACGTTATAGTCGGAGATGGAAGAAAAACTTGGATCAGACTGATTTGTTGGTGCAGAGAGACAGAGCTGGGTTTATGAAATGTTACAAAGCATGTTGTACTTTTCATTACTCACTTATCAATAACAACCACTTTTTGTTTTTATATTGTAGAAAAATAGTTTTTTTTTTTGAATTTTAAAGCCTTTAACCAAAATTAATTCTTTTGAAAAATTCAACACTCTTGTGACGATATGAAATTTTGAAATTATTTTTTTCGTTTATATTTCTCTTGTAATCTCCATACCATTTCATGTATAGGTAGGTTCCAATTAATAATATTTTCTTCAAAAAACTGCAAACTAATCTACTGTTTATGCATTCTTACCATAACACATTCTTCACACAAAAAATAAGAACGAAATTCACAGCTACAAAAATGAGAGCTTTAAAAATAAAGAAAGAGACGAGCATAAAAAAAAAAAAACATTATTAGACTTCTATATATACGGGTTTTTTTTAAAGAAAGATCACACCTTATTAGTTTCAAGAGTTGCAATTATAAAAGTGTACTATTTTTTCAAAAGCCTTGGATAATACCTCAAACAAATTACTAAAATGTAAGAGAATAGCAAATGTACATTTCAGGTAACTTTGTAAAATAGGTGTGCATTTTATCGTGAAAATACCTAAAAATTAAAAAATTCAGCTCTAAATTTTAGGTGAACACTATGTTGAATTTTATTGTAATTGATGAAGTGAAAAAAAGTTAAATTTAGTTGCAGAAAAAGAATACTTTTTAACATTTATTTCAATAAGAACACCTACTAAATGGTTACAAGAAAAAAATTTCAAGTACATTTAAAAACTTCTTAAATAATCTTCATTAAAAATAGACCTCAGTGCATGATATAGTGGAAGATGGTGAAAAAAAGCTTGGATTGAACTGAATCAACAGTGTAGGAAGAGAGCTGGTGTTATGAAATGCACATTGGGTTGGATCCTACATTAAATACAAAAAATATGGGGACAATGTATATAAAAAGATCCTACTTTGTGCAACAAGTTTAAGAACAAGTTTTCAACATTGATGTCTTTATTTTCTACAAAAAATATCAGAACACTAAATGATGAAATTAATTTTAAAAAATTCTTGTTATGCACACAGAAGAGATTGAAAGTTCTGTAATGATGCATTGATTGTTAAACTTCAGTCAAAATTTGACGACCTACCTATTAATAATTCAGGTCAAAACAATTCAATTATACAACACATACATAAAACCATCCAGTTAATTATCTTCAAAGAATTTTTAGCACACTTTGAGAAGAATGTGAAAAAAAATATTTTTTGTCTGAAACATATTTTAAAGTTTCCCCACACTTATAAGTAGCAGAGTTTTGTTTTTCTTATATAATGTGGTCTCTTTTTTTTTAAGTCTTCTATACTTTTTTATTTTATAAGGATTCGGCTATTGGCAATAAAAGTCACTTTAAGTAAAACATAGGTTTTTTCATAAAGATTTTGAAATTCTTTCACAATAATACTGTCTACAGGAATTCGGGTTCATATGAATTAACGTCACTGCAGCCAAATTTTGTAATGTTATTACAGGGATTAGTTCGGTGAATAAAAAACAAAGATATATTAGTATTGTCATTATAAAATTTATTCATATATCTGCACTCATAAAGTAACATTTATTGTGAAATATACAATCATGTTTGTGAATTAATTATATTCCAAGAAGGAAACACAATAGGTTTATGGTATCTGAAATAGGTTATAAATACTTTAGATTCGAAATTATTTAAATATCTATACAAAAAACTCCGTCAAGTGTAGTTCCATACTTCGTCGTGCTTTCATTTGGATCGTTTGACAGAATTAAATTGAATTTTGATTTTAAAAAATCAACTAAAGGTTTTAATTTGTCTTTTGAAAAAAAAATCTACATTAGCATCCCCACTTAAAAATATAGGTAATTTATTCAGAAGAGCCGATCCGGCTTTGTGAATTTTGGCTGTAATTTAACAATATTCAATTCTATTCATGAATTAATTTAAGCAAAGAAAAAATCAATCAGGTAGTTGATTGGGAGGAGAGGAATCTTGGTCAAAACCTTTAAAAAGGGATTTCATCAGAAGAAAAAAAATTATATCACATAATCTCTAGCTTAAACTAGCTCTTTTGTGATTGTATGGCAGTTTTGTACAATTATATACAATGCTGCTGCAAGGTCAGTCTTCTTTATTATATTTTGTCTTATGGTATTTAAATTATTTAATGTAACTTTCTCTTAATAACTTTATACCTAATTTTGCTATTTTAAATTTTTAATTGCTTTAATTTTCTTTTTAGACTCAAAGTATATTTAAATAATTATGTGGTTAATAGAACTATTTGTTTATTGCTATTCTGACTCACTTACAAAAATATATTTTTATTCTTAAATTCACTACAATATTGCTAATGATAATTGTACTATTTACTTAATGCAATAAAAATTTGACCTTTTTCTACATTTTAAGTTTAATTTTAGGGTAGGTTTTTCTATCTCTTTAAGCCTATTTTTAAAAATATTATGTTTCATTTTAATGCTTCTAGTAAGATTATAAAGAATTCTGCAATTTGTAGAAAGGGGGAGGGGAAGCCCCTTTTAGATCGAAGTTCTAGATAAGATTATAGGAACTTTCATAGCATATTGGTGGCAAGGGGCTGACCGCGTTTCATGTTGTTTCAGAGTGGCGGGGGGAGGAAACGTCACTCCTTTGGTCATGTCTTTTAGGGGGAGGGGAGTTGTAGACGACTTTGAGCACAATTTCCGACTTAAGACGAAAAAAGCCAAATGAGACTTACAAACTCTAGTGTGACATTCATTCAAGTTTAATCTCCGCCAAAACGGACATACAAAAGTTTTACTTCAAAAAGATTTTGTTGTAACTTATGCACCTGATTGACAGTAACATCAGATCGAGGCCCTCGAATTCTTCATGGCAAGGGGCTAGATTTTTACACTTGTCATTAGCGGTTGCCTTGAGAACCATACAGGTGACAGAACAATTTTGCTCACCCCCCCCCTCCAATTTTGAGGGAGAACACCCTGGGAACAGTTACGGGCCTCCTACCTCTCTTCCCCTTCCCCAAACATAAGGGGACTTGCAGCTTGATGGGTATTTAGAACACCTCCATGCAGCAAAGGCACTATACATTTACAAACATCCATGCTTTCTCCAGGATTCGAACCCAAGCCCTACGGCACAGCAATCAGCTTCACTAACCACTATACTAGATGTGCAGCAGAAAAGTAAAAACTTCAAATGCCTTTCATTCGGGGGAAAAAATGGGTCACATATTCGTGGAAATTCACATGGTGCAAATATGACTATGGAGGGCAGAAAATATATTTAATTTTATTACAGGAAAATGTAATAAAAAATAGTACCATATTTTCCTGTATATAATCCGCAGCAGCCTATTATCCACAAACCCTTTTTTCGAGTAAAAAAAGAAAAAACATTGTATAATCTGCAGCAGTATACAAAATAAACAGCCAATAATGAGTGTTTTATAAGAAAAAATACACAATATAATTAAAAATAGAAGTAAGAAATTGTACAGAAAATAAAATTTATTATGAAACGTCTTTTTAAATATGTGTGTGTGTGATACTTTTTACAATAATCTCAATAAACCAAAAAAATTCTTTGCTACTGCCATCTATGTTTTGAGTTGTTAAACAAAACATTCCACGTGGAAAAAAAATCTTTTTTTTAAATTTAGCATGTTAACAGCAAAAAAATCAAGATTGAGCCTGCTTTCCCACTCTTTCTTTTAAAATTCATTTATTTTTTTCTTCCTCTAATTCTGCCCAGTGAGGTTTTCCACCGTGATCAGCTCTTTAACGTCAATCACAATTTTCGAAGTTGGTCTTGTTTTTTCTCAACAAACGAATATTCGATTTGTTAACGTTGAAAAACTTGGCAGAGCTTCCAGATTTCTAACTTCGGTAACCCTCTTTATAACATTTAACTCGAAGTTTGCAATGTAACTTAATGCTTTCGCTTCAACATAATGAAAACTTTTAAAGGACGTAATAGCTCTAGTCAAGAGAAAATTGGAAATGGTGCCAGCGACTAGTAATTGTTTTTTCCTTCTAAGGAATCAAATTCAATTTTGAATATAAATGGACAAAAACTAGTTATGGCTGAAATACGTTATCCGAGTCATGATAGCGCCATCTATTATTTATTTTATGAAACATAAACAGCATTTCTTTCAAAATCTTATTGTTAGCTTTTCTGATGGAGAATGTTTTTCTCAGATAATCCGCGGTGATGTATAATACACACAACCAAATTTGAAACTTTTTTTAACACATAATCTGCAGATTACATACAGGAAAATACAATAAGTACTGGAATTTTTAAATGTAAACACAAACTTGTCCAAAAGGTCACCAGCCTTTTATGTGACTATTTTGTTACCAAGGAAAGCTGCATAAACTTATCTACTTTAAGAAATAGGTCCTTACCCATCTTCTGCAAGAGGGAGATAAAAACAAAAGGCACAGAAATCTTCCACTAATCCTCAACAATGCCTGAAATAAAAATAGGATTAAGTTCCCTGCATTATAAAGATTTGTAATAAGAAAAATATTTACTACAAAAGACAAATAATTCATAAATGTTTTTACGTATTACTTTTTTTATATATAAATTCTGCAAAAATAAATATAAGCACAAGAAAAATTAAACTCTTTCTTCAGATCATAAAAATTATATATACAAAATTTTATTAGGTAATGTGACTTGAACATAATCAAATTTATACAAAACATGCCCCAGGACTAAAATAATAAATTAATTATATGGATAAAAAATTAACTGTACTTATATATTACACTGTAATCCACAATTCCTCATGTTTTGTCTTTTTAGGAAACATTTTTCATATACCAAATCTTTACAATGCAGGGAACTTAATCCTATTTCTATTTCAAATCAAATAAAAAGATCTTGCCAAATACCATAATTTGAAGTCAACAGCGGAACACTGTTTCCACACATAAGCAAACTAAATATTTTTTTCCTGCCCATACAATACCTTTCGGCAAAACTAACAGTCAGAAAATACTCAAGTATCAAAAAATTTACCTTACAGAACCGGATCACAAAAAATAACTATACATTAATAAAAAGAAAAGTATTTTACAATAATAAATATAACATTAATCTTTTTTAATAACAGTAAATAATAAAAATAATGATAAAATTTAAGAAAAATTGACCAGATATATTGGTGATTTTCAAAAACATGTTAAAAGTTTAAAATCAAATAGTAAAAGATGAATCTAAGAGATTCAAAGACTATAATTTAGAAAGTCAAGAAAGTTCTATTCAAGGGATTGGTCACTTTTATTGAATTGGGGGTACTGGCATATCACAACCATATTGCCGATATTATATGAAATGCAGCAGATAGTTGTCGATTCAGAGCATAGGACACATGCAAAATTGGGATTGCCAACTTGATGATCTTGAACTTTAGCATTGCTGCGATAGTACCTAACTGAGTAATATGATTGAAAAGACTGACATATTTTTGTGGAGGAAAGATAGCCAGAATTTGACAAGATCATTTAAAAATCCAAACCAAATAATCTTTATACTAAAAGACTTCAATAGGTCTAACCCAGAAAAAAATTCCAATACATTCATCATAAAATTGACTATAGCCATATATGCACAGTAAAATGTCAGAAGTTTAAAGAAATTTTCATTTCGAATTACGCTTTATTTAAGTAGAATTATTCATTTAAGAGTACTCGCAGGTTCTGATGCAACTCCATTTTACATTGTCTATGTGTAGACCTATAGAAAATGTGGTTAAAGTGTAGAACAGGGGACCCCTTGGTGATGTCAATTTCTTTGGAGACCAGTTGCCAAGTAACTTAATTTAGTGATAGGTGTTTTTTGTGACCGGAATCGATAGCCAAACAACAGTTTAGCAATTGGTTTCCGATAATTTACAACATCTAATTTTGCAATACAAATAAAGAAATATTAATGTGAAATTGAAAAATTATTTAGAAGCTCAGTGACTGAGTGTTTAGTGCATTGCGCTTCCAAACCCCAGGATCGAGGTTCAAATCCTTGGCTGGGCAAGGTTGACTCAGTCTTTCATCCCTATAGTGGGTCAATAAATGAGTACCAAGCTTGTTTGGAAACTTAACGCTCGGGGCTTTGTGTCAGACTGACCACCTGAAAGGAACATCTACTCATGCACCTCAGGGCACAAGGTCATGTATACTGAGTTGGGCACAGGCCTTGACTTTCATAGACTGTTGCATCACTGAGTTAAGTTTATTAAAAAAAAATACTTATAAAGCTATCAGCAATGCAGAAAAATAAAAATTGTATTTTTTATAAGTAAAAGGAAACTGTAAATTAGAATACTAAAGAAAAAGGCTAACCTGTGCGCAGGAAAGTTCTTCTAAAGGAGGGTAAATATCTTTCACAGACATTCCTATACATACATCTCCAAAAACTCATCCTATACGGTTTGACTTTTGCATCCACATATTCCTCAACATCATTATCTCAAGCATACTCAGCTTACTTTCTTTGAACCAGCAATTCCTCCTTACAGATCTTTTTATACAATGCGCATTCGCTCTTTTCTTTCAGCATTCCGTAATTTTCATCCACCACTCGAATCCTTTTTAATCAAATGCATAGCATTCTTGCAAATCAAAAATTAAGCATTTGCAGCAATCATTCCATTTGCCATGCACCACTGTATTACAGACAATTTGCCCTTTCATTCCAAATCATGAAAAAAAAAAACACACACACACACAAATCAAACCTTTCAGACACATCAAGATAATTCAAAGAAATAAACAAAAAAACAGGAATAATTAAAAACTTATAGTATATTTTTGGTTATAAAATACTATTTAAATAACAGTTCACACGCATCGTTAGAATCGGAACTTTTTATTCACTAATGAGACCATTTTCTGCTCTTCATACATTCTTCTTTGCTCATTTTTTGGGTTGCCACACGCAGGTGACAAACTATCATAATTAATCTATCGCCATTTGGCGGATTCACTACAGGAGTATCCCCCCAGTGACTGAAAGGAACGATACAATGAAAAGTAAAAAAAAATAATGACAATAAGAATACACAGAATTACAAGAAACAATGTACAAAAAAAATATTTAAATGTCCATTAGTAAGTAATATATGTTGCCAGTTTTTTTGGAAAATGCACCTGTCTGCCAGATCGAGTTCTGGTTGAAGTAGTAGATGGTAAGCATTTGCTGGAACTAGAAAATTGTTTTTGACCCTCCGAAACAGTCTTAGGAGAGGTTGTAATATCTTTAAGAGCAGTGTTTATTTTGGGTGCCCTAGGAAAATCAAAATCTTGTGAGACAAAAAAGCAGGTTTAACTCTGTCTATAGACACCCAGGATGGTTTACTATTAATAATAATTTTTAAAGTTTTATCAGTTCTTGCAATAACTTCATGTGGTCCAGTATATGGTTGAGTGAGAGGTGGACTAACTTTGTCTATACGAAGAAAAACATGTGTGCATGAGGATAGTGCTGGATGCACAAAATGAGCAGAATGGCCATGTGTTGAAGTTGCAACTGGATTCAAATGGCGCATGATATTACGCAGAGAAGTAATGAACTCTTCATCGCATGGCGGAATTATCGATACATTCAACATGTCACTAGGCAGACGTAATGTTGTGCCATATACTAATTCAGCACACGAGGCTTTCAAGTCTTCCTTGACAGCTGATCTTATTCCTAACAAAACTATCGGAAGTACATCTGTCCATCTGGAACTTTCGTGGGCTTTGATGGATGCCTTCAAATGACGATGGAAACGTTCGACCAAACCGTTGGAGATAGGATGGTATGCGGTTGTTTTAACCCTATCTGTTCCAAGAATCCGTGTAAATTCAGCAAATAACGATGATCGCATCTGGGAGCCTTGATCTGTTGTGATAAGCGAAGGACATCCAAAACGTGCGATCCAATGATGAAATATTGCACGACTGATCGTTTTTGCTGTGGTGTCAGGAATGGGTACAGCTTCTGGCCATCTGGAAAATCTATCTATCATCGTTAATAAATATTGAAAACCATCAGATGGAGGCAATGGTCCCACTATATCGATGTGAATGTGGGAAAAACGTGCATCTGGTGTAGAAAAAGTACCGAGAGGTGATTTGGTGTGCCTCTGTACTTTGGATCGTTGACATTTGTCGCAGCCTCGAACCCATGTTTTTATTTGTTTTTTTCATACATGGCCAGACATATCTTGAGCAAATGAGTTTCGTAGTGGCAGCTATTCCTGGATGAGATAGATTATGTAAATGTTCAAAAATGAGTTTACGAAATGTAGTAGGGACGAACGGACGTGGAGTACCAGTTGAAGTGTCACATATTAGATTGTGATCTGAAATCTGGCATGGTTTTAGTTCTAAATGAAGAGATGATGTACTATCGTGAAGAAATTGTTGTAACTCCGAATCAATTGTCTGTGCTTCCGCGAAAGCCCTAAAATTTAACATATGAGATTGTGTAATAGAATCAATTTTGATTCTTGAAAGTGCATCGGCAACTATATTTTTGTTTCCTTGCACATGCCGAATATCAGTAGAATACTGTGCAATAAAATCAAGATGACGCATTTGTCGGGGTGAGCATTTATCTACTTTTTTGTTTAAAAGCATAAATTAGTGGTTTTTGATCAGTATAAATTTGAAATGTTCTACCCTCTAACATGTATCGGAATTTTCTGATTGTGGAATAAATTGAAAATAGCTCTCGGTCATAAGTGGACCATTTTTGTTGGGATTTATTTAATTTCATTGAAAAGAAAGCTATTGGCTCCCATTGGTTTTTAGAAAGTTGCATTAATGTGCCGCCAATAGCGACATCCGACGCATCTACCCAAATGCTCAACGAAGCTCCAGGTATCGGATGTCTTAAAAGTGCGGCTTCAGCTATAGCATTTTTAGCTAAACGAAAGGCTACATCGGCTGCGTCATTCCATTGTAGTTGTTCAGTTGGTTGGGGAACAGTAGAACGGGTTTTCTTTTTATTTTTATGCCCTTCTAAAAATTGTATTAAAGGAGCAAGTAAATGGGCAGCTTTAGGTATAAAACAACGGTAGAAATTGAAGAGACCTAAGAAGCGACGCAATTGAGTTAGAGTTGATGGTTTGGGAAACTCTGTAATGCATTTGACTTTGTCGGGGAGTGGTTGAATACCTTCTTCTGAAAGGTGAAAACCAAGAAAATCGATTTTTGAAACACCGAATACGCATTTAGAAACATTTATACTTAGGCCATATTCGTGTAATCTCGAAAATAAGGCTTTTAAATGTTTATGATGTTCCTCCGGATCTCTGGAAGCGATTAAGATATTGTCGACGAACGCATATACACCTTCTAAATTACGGGTGACTTCGTCGATGAATCTCTGAAAGGTAGCTGATGCGCCACATAATCCGAATTGCATGCGGGTGCTTTCAAAAGCCCGAAAGGAGTGCAAATCGCGGTTTTATGGATGTCATCCGGGTTCATTGGTATTTGGTGATATGCCTTAACGAGATCGACCTGACTAAAAATTTTTGATCCGTGCAAATTAGCCGTAAAGTCAGCTAAACAAGGAATTGGATATTTATCCTTGATTGTTTGTGCATTTAGCGCACGGTAATCCCCCACAGTTCGCCAATCGAAAGTGCCCTTTTTGGGAACCATGTGCAGCGGAGATGCGTAGTTGCTTGAAGATGGCCTTAAATGTCCCAGCTGCATCATCTGTTGAAACTCAGATTTTGCAATCGCAAGGCGATCTGGGGCAAGCCGTCTCGGTTTAGCTACTACAGGGGGTCCGTTAGTTTTGATGAAATGGACAGTATTATGTTTGATTGGTTGAGTTGGATCAGGTAATCTCGTTATGGATGGGTAAGATTTCAAAAGGTCATGATAAAGTGTCTCATGACTCGAAATGGTTTTAACTGAATGAAGTGCAGCTTGTTTTATATGACCTGTTGTTTGAAGTTTGGTTTTCAAATCTCGTAAACATTTGTGGCGAAGATCTGGGACTAATTCAAAATAGTGGAGGAAATCGGCTCCAAGAATAGGTGTTTTAACACTTGCAAGTAAAAATGTCCAAATGAATTCTCGCCTAACATTAAGATCTAAAGAAAGTGTTTTCTGACCATATACATTGATAGTGCTGGAATTTGCTGCAAAAAGGGTAAGTTGGGGAGGATGTCGCTTATGATACTCAAGTGCTGGGAGCAAGGACACGTCGGAACCAGTGTCGACCAAAAAAGAAACATTTGATATTCGGTCTCTAATGAACAGGCGACGTGACTCCTGAGGCAAAGAATAAGTCGCCTCTACTCTTTGCTGGTATCGTTTCCCTGCCAAGAACAGGGTTTAACACATTTGTCCTCTTTACACCTTTTACCAAAACGGCGATGATACCAGCATATGGAAGAATCCCTAGATTTTGATCTATTATTGCGGTGATAATGTTTATTATACCTATACGGTGAGCGGCTACGAGAGAATGAAAGAGAATCTATTCGCTTATTTAATTTTTCAATTTCTCGAAACAACCTATCCTCTGTTGTAGTAGCAGACGCTCCCGATATTGCATAAGTCTCAACCGGAGTTGGGGTAACCTCGAAAATTCGATCCGAAATCTCAGCAGCCTTGGCTAAAGTAAGATCCGAAACAGCAGCTAAAATGGACTGTACTCTAGATGGCAATCGCTGCAAAAACAGTTCCAACATTAATTTTTCTGGAACGTTAAAAGTTTCTGCGCGTCGCGTCATATTTCTCAATAGTTCTGAAGGTCGTCGAGAACCTAACTCTTCTCCCGATAAAAGCTGTCGGATTTCTTGCGTTGAAGATTCACCCGAGCGGTTTATAAGTTCTGTTTTCAAATTTCCATAAGGATCAGTAGCATCAGGTTTAATGAGAATATCTCTAACTAATGATGCAATATCCGGTGGTATATGAGAAACTATATAATTATATTTAGTTATTGATTCAGTTATTGGTTTCGGTGTAGCGAGAGCGAATGTGCTTTCACACATGATAAACCATAAGGCGGGGTCCGATTTATTATAAGCAGGAATTTGCACAGCATTTACTTCGGTCATAATGCAAGGATTGTTAAATAATATTACTATATATAGAAAATACACCAATATAAATGTAACATACACTTGCTTTTAAAAAATATAATTGCTTCGAAATAAATACTAAAGACGTATTACATTTCGTAAGACATTTTTTTGTCTATATACGAAATTAAATGTAATATAAGAATATTATGTGCACATTTATTAAATATGATTTATGCTTATGTACATTTTTTTTTGTTTGCGCACATTATTCATTTACTTTATTTAACATTAACAATATTCTCTATATAAATAACTAAATAAAATAACATCGCGCGCTGAGAAAAAAAAAAAAATAGTTCTCAAAAGTTAAAACATTTGGAAATCATAACAAACACAAATTGGAAGCACAGAAATTGATGGAAAAGAATAAAATGACACTTATCTGCCAGCTTCTAATGAAAAAAAAAAAGGAGATAATTATGAGTTCACTCATCTATTCGAGAATGATTACTCATAATAGCTGTGCAATACCGGCGAATTTCACTGCAAGCCACTTCTTGTAGAACGAAAAGTTTCGTTTTGACTTCATTCGAAACAGTTTTCTTTTTCTTTTGGTTTTAAATATACAGGATTATAAATGAAAATTGGTTGCGCTTTTTAAATCCAAAGTCCTTAGTCACCATTTATAGTATATTTTTGGTTATAAAATACTATTTAAATAACAGTTCACACGCATCGTTAGAATCGGAACTTTTTATTCACTAATGAGACCATTTTCTGCTCTTCATACATTCTTCTTGGCTCATTTTTTGGGTTGCCACACGCAGGTGACAAACTATCATAATTAATCTATCGCCATTTGGCGGATTCACTACAAACTGCACAGAAAAATCGAAAAATCCATCGCAGACAAAATCAAGTAAAAATGAAAATGAAAAAATTCATGTTGGAATTGTTGGTAAAATCCTAGGAGAGCCCACACCCTTGGCACAAAACGAAAAAAGCGGCAAGTCAGAAAGAGATGGCACCAAGCAAAACCGACAATAGCAGCATGTGAATACAGAGCTAAGGTGGATGCGTAATGAAAATATATGTAAACAATATAGAAATTAAACATTTAAGATAAAAAATATAAAAACAGCACTTTCTTACTGCTGATCTTTCCCGAGTGGAGGGTATAGCATAACAACAGATTTTAAGAAAGTCTTGAAGGTCTCATCGCTAAGTGAATGACCGTGTGAGCACCACCATTTTTATTCTGCGAGGTAAGAGCCAAACATACTTTCGGCGTGGCTGGTGCAATTTCGAAGAATGCATTTTATTGTCGACCATGTTGCATCATGCCGATCGTTACATTTAGGACATTCATAACTTTAAGCAATCAATCCTTCCTTCATACACTATTCAATCAATTCTTTCTAACCTTTTGCATTTAACAAAGGAAAAAATTCTAAGATATATTCCTTCACACATGCAACCATTCCAGCTCGGTTCCCTAAAACAAAATGAAATTCGAAATGCCCGCCGACAAAATACGAAAACTCCAGAAATAGTTAGGGTTACCATATTTATAGTATCAAATTAGGGTTACCAAGATGGTACAATTATCACCAACCAAAATAATTCGCGCCGAGGGCGTGGGCTCTCTTAGGACTGAACCGCATTGGTAATTTTAAAATCTTCTGCCTTTCTAAAAACATCCATAAATTTTTTAAATAACCAACAGCAATTAATTAATAAGAGCATGTGACATTATCTGCATAAGGCCACATATCAAAAATCAAGGATTACCAAATTATAGTCGGCCAGAATGAATTTCTTATCTCGCCATGATATATCAAAGAAAAATTGCCAAATCCAAAGGGCCCCCACTCCATCCCTGTTCCACACAGAAGCTGAAAAGGCTTGTTAAGCAAACCGAATAATTTCATTCCAGTAAAAAAATCATTTGCCAATTATTCTTATTTTAAAGATAAGAAGATTAACTGAATTAGTTGGTTCACTCATGTGAGAGAAGAACGGAATTGTTTCAATAAATTACATCTTTTACACTTGACAATGATACTTGAAAGCCAGCTAAATTTTGAATCCAGACGAGAACTTCTTTTACTGGAAACAAACAGGGCAAGACGCAAATATTAACATCAATTTTTAAAGCTAAAATTATATTAAAAGAAAGAGTTTTGTGTCATCTCTCTCATTATGTAAAGTTATCAGATAATACTTTTTCTGACCAATCTTCGTCCACGTCCGACTTCAATTTAAAAAAAAAACCCTGTGAAACAATGCGGTCGATTCACAGACATTGAGACGCCTAGTCGAAATCACGTGATGAGGATAGCAACATTTTCCCACGTTTTGAATCAGTGTGTAAATTTCGTATGCTCGATATGTTTACTTCTTGTGTGTGAAGCTTATTTTTGAAATATTATTTATTTTTATTATATTTTTGCATTATCCTTGTTTAATAATTAGGTATGAAGTATTTTTCGTAATTTTTTAGCATAATTTTTGTTTCAGTTTAGTATATTTGTCATTATGTGTTAGTGTGCAAAGCCGGTAGCTTCTTGCAGTGTTTGTTTATATATTTGTTAATAGTTCTAGATTATTTTTTAGCATCCTAATAATAAGTCCTTTGTTTTCATGTAGTTTATTATGTTTATTTATGCACGAAAATGATTTACAGTATAGAATTGAGACCATTTAATTTTAAAAGACTTCTCATATGTGTATATACTTCTCATATGTGTATATACTCATACTTATTGGTACATATATAGTGTATCACTCCTCATAAATTCATAAAATAGTGTAATTTATAAGGAACATGCAGATATGAAATGGTCCCATTTTGAAATGTTAATGTTTATACCTTTCATTCTCTGATTCCCTTAGTAAATACCAGCTACAAATATTTAATGTGTGTGTGTGTTTTTTTAGAAATACTATATAATTTCTCATAGAAGAGTATGGAACATTCAGAAACAGGAAATGCAAGTAAATATAATTTTGGAAATGAATTTATAATAAGATTTGTCAATGATATGGATATATTTTTGTTTATTTAAAAATTTTAATACTTATTTCTAATGTTTTAACAAGAGATTTGTACTTTTTGAGAGCAGAGTGTATAAAATAATAATTGGTTAATAATGAAAGTTTTTGATTAAAATAATTAGGAATTCTTCTGTGATGGAAATGAAATTGTTTTTAACATCATTTAAAGGTTTGGGATATCTGAAATAATCTCATTATAAACAAACATTTTATATGTTTTATAGTTTGACTTCCTTTGTAATTATTACCCTTTAAAAGATTTGAATTTTTTTAGAAATGCCTGTCTCCAACGTTCAGAAAGAAATGAACTTGACTTTTTAAAAATAAATTAAGAAACATGCTTAAGGAAATAGGATTTTTAATAAAATTATTTTAAAGTAGAGCAAATTAAATTGTTTTTATGAAAATTTCTCATATAATGAAGCAGAAAATTCTTATCGGAGAGTTTTATTCAATAATCATACTCATTTTAATATACATTATTTATTGACACTTAAATTTAACATTACATGAATACACTATAAGTAAATAAAGCATGAATGTAACACTATGAATGTAACACTATACTATAAGGACAAATAGAGGATCTAACTGACTAACTAACCAGATTAAATGAAATATCCTAAGAATTTTAAAATTTCAGATCTTTAATCTATACAATCAACTTTCTGAATTTACATAAAACAAATTAGAATACTTAAATCATGCAACTTATAAAAAGAAGTTTCGAATAAAAAAAACAAATACACATATAAAATGGCAATGTAACTATTTTTTGTAAAATATCTCGATACAATTTTTTTCATGTCCAATACAATTTCAAGTACAATAAACCTTTGTATAACATTTGTTTATCATACCTGTAAAATTACATACTAAATACTAAAGCTTATTATATTTATTTTTAAAACACCCTAATTTTCCTTGCATTAATTTTTGTTTTTATTAAAAAAAACTTTACATTGCATATACTACATCAAAACAAATTTGATAAACGATTTTCTTTCTTTTTTTTTGAATTTCACACTATATAATTACAAAATTTCTACCATCTGTTTTTTTAAAACATACGAAGCATTATCTTCTGTTTTAATGGGAATATTTGATTTTTTTACACTGAACATACCAACACTTAATGCATACCTATTTCTACCAGTTATTGTATGTATAGTGTTAAATATACTTCACTTATTCAAACTTCAACTTATTTGGATTAATGTATTGACATGTTATTTTGTTATCACTGATTATGCATCTAAAGTATCCTTTCATACATAATTATATTTATACTAAAAAAAATTGAAAATGAAACAACATTAAGAAAATAGATTCAGAATTCTTGCTCTGAAGTTTCATGTTTGAAAATATATTAACTTCAAATATATTAAACTGCCAACTAATTTCACCAATCAAAAACACATCCGAATTTAAAAAAAAATTATATCACTATAATTATTGTGTTCAAACATGATCATGAACAGTTTCCATTATTGGTTGTATATCGTAGCATTTGGCGGTTTTATGATTTTATGAAATTAGAGATTCTATATTATAATATACAAGTGCTCCAAATTTGCCCTCTCAATACACGTCACACAAAAATATCAGTGATTTTGGACAATTAAACTATTAAAAATAATTTTGAAGTTTTTCTGAAATTACCTTTTTTTTTTTACTGAATTTTGCATTAATTAAGATTATTGCGAACAGCAATTTGTCAAGTTATTCCTTTAAGGGTAAATAGAGAATTGAAAAAAGCTATATTAAAATTTCGAATATTTCTATTGGTTTTAGAAAGTAAATATCCTACAGAATCAAATGTTTATATGTAAAATCATATTTGGTTTTATGATCTTAATTACTGATAAATATCATAGAACTGATCTAAGAACGCTTGTTGGGTCAATATTTGTAAATAACTCAATACAACAAATTTATTCAGGACTTAAATTTATAAGCAGGATAGTATCAATACAGATGAACCTTTTAGACTTTAATACTTATGTAAAAATTAAAATCCAGAGTATTCTTATGCTTAATACATTTCAGCTGGGGTTGCATAGATTTTTTCAATAAACTGTGTTATACTTCAATAATATGTATATAGTCTATATGTAAAACTTATCATCAAAATTAATGAATTTTACATTTTGATAACCCTTCTGCAAATACCAATAAATGTTATCCATAGTAAAAAAAATTGTACATATCTGTGTGACAAATTTATACCAGTCAAATTCTGAAAAACAGATGTTGTGTCAAGAAATCCCTATACTACATAATAAATACATACACCACACAAATATTTTATAATTTTTATTTTTTGTGTAAAAGAATTATAGATTCAAAAATGACATTTTGACCATGCAGGAGAGAACAGGACTTTTATATTCAATATATATACACACAAATTTATCTTCCATAATATACACAATTTAATTAAAAAAATTTAATGTCTTAATTTTTATCCACATTCAGAATGAAATTCTGGATAAATAATATCTTTTTACTAAAATGGTGCTGCGAATAAAGGCTTTAAAAAAGGTTGCATAATATATATATTTTTTACTTATAACTTTACAAAAGGTAAATGGTAATTTGCATTTCTAATGTTTGAAAATGGTTTTTAATTTATCTTCAAGTATAAACAATAATGAACCTGTAGTAAATTAAAATATTTTTTCATTTCTGTGGTGAATGCTTTTCGAAATTTGTTTCCCAAAAGAATAAAATTATATAGCAATACATATTTGTCTCTCTCTATATATAATTCATTATATATATACATATTTGTCTCTCTCTATATATATGATACATTATATATAGTGAGAGAGAGAAAAACTTGTTTTAATATATGACATGTAGGGTTACATATCAGGTTCTAGAGTTTTTATTTTAGATAATTTAATACAGAAATATCTATTAACTACTCTGAAGATGAGTAAAATAATTAAAATTTAAGTTAACTAAATATATTTTATCTTTTTAAGTAGTTCTCTATATAATTTAATTTAAAATAAACAAAAAATATTTACATTCCTGTAGATATCTATGCAAATTCCTTTTAGCAGAAGTTTCTTTTGTGAACACAAAAATAGTATAGGAATGGAGCTGGCGACGATTCCTAAAAATGTTTGGTATTGAAAACAAGATTATTCACAAAGTGGTCAGAGCATAATAAGCGAGGAGATGGTTTAAAATCCTTACGCTTCATCACGTTAACTTAACACTCGAATTTTTTTACCGGGATATTAAAAACAGATTTTTTTCGGTGAAATTGTCGAATCCGGCACTTCTCCGCCAAATTTTGAAAAATCGCCAATTTGGCGTTTTTTTTGCGTGTTGTGTTTCGGAGTTGCAACCCTACCACAACACGCAACGCCGGAGCGCGAAATTCCAGATGACGGAAGGAAAATCATTAAAAAATAGCATTTTAAAGTTTAGAAACTGAAAATCGCAGCAAAAATCAAATCAGGCATTTAAAAATGGAAATAATTTCACTTACCTTTAAAAAATGCTGCTTTTCCCGACATTTATGATGACGATGAGTTGCCTACTGAAATTATACCAATGTGCTACTGCATTTTTCTGAGAGCACCTTCCAAAACATTTTTATTTTTGCATCACTAACAAAACGGTGCACGCGAATCCATATTACTCAATTCAAACCAAAACCCTTTCTTTACACTCCTAAACACATGATGGGTATCCTCTTTCACACTGTACTGAAATTTGCAGCACCATTCAAAAACCATCATTCACTTTCTTACCCATTCTTTCTCTCAATTCCATACTTTTTCCACATTTTGGACATACATACGATGATCCAATCAAACCTTCTTTCACACACATGCACCATTCTAAAACAGCTTTCTTTCCAAGCACAGGCAACATGGCAAAAAAACCTTTAACAATAGTAATCGTAATTTTTCATGCATTCATTCAAATTAATCCTAACAGCATCGCTGAACATAATGGCAATCTTTTGAAATTTATGTGGAGAAAGAAATAAAAATATTACCTGCAAAGAGTAATTCCCAAAACGAAGCCGAACAGCTGACCCAACCGGAGAAAAAGAAATAACCATTTCCTGTGTAACGGATTTTTTAAAGAAAAAAAAAGCTTTCTGCTCATGCTCTGTTAAAATAAAAAAAAACGAATTACGAATGCGCTAACTTGCCGCGATATCGTTAAAACTGTTAAAATTAAAGAAATCTGCGCATGCGCTCAATTTCGCCTAAAAAGCGACTTCTCCACTGGAAAACGAATTCAGAAGGGTTACCAGATTTGGCGATAAGTGCCTGATTCGACAAAGCAACCTTTTTGTTTTCCTATACAATTATCTGATCTTTTACTGTAATCGAGTTATAATGTAAAAGAGCAAGAGAAAAATAGAACACAAAAGAAGTGTTAGGTTAGAGTTAAACGGGAAACAAACCAAAACATATTCACGTGATCATGAATCAACCTCAATATGTTGGGAAAAAAATATTTATATCAACTTACTTGTGATGACAAATGTGATAAAAAAAAAAGAAAATAGAAGCCGTTAAATACAGACCACTTTTTTAGAAGAGGAGAGGGGGAGAAAACAGGGTGATTACATTCTGCAGGGTTACAGAGTCTAGCATTATTCTCGCCAATATCGGTGTTTGCTTTGAATACGATGCCAAACTTTTCATTTAGTTCAGTTCAGTACAGTGAAATCACTGAAATAGTGGAGACTTGGCTTACGCCTTATCCTCCGATAAAATTTTGATTACCGTATTTTCCTGTATATAATCCGCAGCGGCGTATTATCCGCAGAGCCCTTTTTTTCGAGTAAAAAAAAAACATCGTATAATCCGCAGCGGCGTATAATCCGCGGCAGTTTTGGCAGCGAATAATCTTGCTCCTTGAACGTCGACGGTCTTGGTAGGTGGAATATCAAATGATAATGGAACTTCGTCCATATTAAAAATCAAATCCTCTGTAAAATTATTTTCAACAATAATTTGCTTGCAAAATGTCAAAAAGTCGTCAGATTGTTTTTCCCAGTCATCAAGTAATTTCTGTCTGACCGTTGAACAACTAAATTGTTTCTCTTCATAAACCGGTAACACCACGTGGGCCCACCAGAGAAGTTAACAATATTCATTTCACGTGCAATAACTCGGGCTTTCATTCTGATGCTAACTGTCGAGACAGCTTTCCCATCGTCCCTTTCTTTTAAAATCCATTTATTTATTTCTGCCTCTAATTCTGGCCAGTGAGGTTTTCCACGACGATCGGCTCTTTCACGTCTATCGCAATTTTCGAAGTTAATCTTGTTCCTTCTCTACAAACGAATATTCGATTCGTCAACGTTGAAAAATCTTGCAGCTTCTCGATTTCCGACTTCGTTAGCCTTCTCTACAGCGTTTAATTTGAAGTCTGCAGTATAGCTAACACGCTTACGCTTCATCATGATAAAAATTTTCAAAGGATGCAACACCTCTAGTCAAGACAAAGTTGTAAATGACGCCAGCGACTTGTAACTGCTATTTCCTTCCGAGGAACCGAATTCGTTCTTTGAAAGTAATTGGACAAACACTAATTATGGCCGTAATACGTCAGCCGAGTCGTGAAAGCGCCATCTATTATTTATTTTATAAAACATAAACAACATTTCTTTCAAAACTTTGTTAACTTTTCTGATGGAGAATGTTTTTTTCTCAGATAATCCGCGGCGGCGTATAATCCGCACAACGAAATTTGAAACTTTTTTAACACATAATCCGCGGATTATATACAGGAAAATACGGTACTAACTTTTTCATTCCTGAATTAAACAATCATGATGTCCAGGAGCTGTGGTTCAAACAAGACGGCGCAACATGTCACACAGCTCGTGCCACAATCGATTTATTGAAAGACACGTTTCGTGACCGCCTAATTTCACGTTTTGGACCTGTGAATTGGCCTCCAAGATCTTGTGATTTAACACCGCTAGACTATTTTCTATGAGGCTATGTAAAGTCATTGGTCTATGCGGATAAGCCACAAACGCTTGACCATTTGGAAGACAACATTCGCCGTGTTATTGCCGATATACGGCCACAAATGTTGGAAAAAGTCATCGAAAATTGGACGTCCAGGTTGGACTACATCCGAGCTAGCCGTGGCAGTCCTATGCCAGAAATCATATTTAAAATGTAATGCCACAAGATTATCTTTCGAATAAAAAAAAATCATGTCAATCGAATAATACATCGTTGTTTTATTGCAATTTAAATTTCTATACCTCTAAAAAAAACACCCTTTATTTTTCACATCTCTCCCTCTTTTTTGAGAGTGACAAGCGTTTTTTACTATCTTAAGGTACTTGTTTTGACTGAGTGATAACTTTTGTTTTCCTATACAATTGTAACTGCTATTTCCTTCCGAGGAACCAAATTCGTTCTTGAAAGTAATTGGACAAACACTAATTATGGCCTTAATACGTCAGCCGAGTCGTGAAAGCGCTATCTATTATTTATTTTATAAAACATAAACAGCATTTTTTTCAAAACTTTGTTAACTTTTCTGATGAAGAATGTTTTTTCTCAGATAATCCGCGGCGGCGTATAATCCGCACAACGAAATTTGAAACTTTTTAACACATAATCCGCGGATTATATACAGGAAAATAAGGTAGTTTTGTTGTTTTCTGATGCCACCTGTCTGACGTAGTCAGATCGAGGCCCACGAAATTCATCGTGGCACGGGCAAGATCTTGGCCTTGAGCACCATACAGGTGACAGTGCGATTTTAGCTCGGTGAAATTCCCCGAAGGGACGATAGATGGCGACACGACCTCCATCTCCACCTCCACAATTTCTGCATGTAAACTGAAGGGGAGGGAAATATTCTCCAGTTCCTGCGCTCGTGATTAAGCCCACAAGACTACGGACCCACTAACTTAACGAGCACGTACTCCGTGTGTACTCGGAGGGTATTTGGTGGCATCGAGCATCGAACCCAGGCCTTCCGGTCTGGAGTCCGATGCTCTAACCACTAGGCTACCCACGGCCTTGATTAGTTTTTAATCCAAGTTGTAACACACAGTTCGTGATTGCACTGTTCATCAGTAATTTGAATTATCGCGTTGTGCTTCAACTGAGATTGATGAAAGTAGAGTATAGAGTAACTGGAATTTTAGAATCTATTGGATGATGTCAGAAATTTTTCAACTTTTTGAACATGCTCTGTTGTTTTACATTTCGCTATTGAGGAATAAGACCATTCTCCGTGGTTGGAGATAAAATTTTTCAAAATTCCACGCTGCGATTTGTATTTGATACAGTTTAATATAAAATGTTCACTAGTTTCTGGTACTTTACAATCTGCACACAAAGGAGAATCTGTTTGTTTAAAAAGGAAATATATATCATTTAATGGTAGTTTTTTAGCTCGCAATTTATTGATTAAAACTTACGTATTTCTATTTTTTGCTGCCTGTCCATTCCATTTTTCAAGATTGAGAAATATAAAAATAATTTTTATGTCTTTTGCTCTTTTTCCATATTTCTTCACTTTTATTTTTGTGTTGTTTTTTGAAATGTGTATGTAGGTCTTCCCAAGTTATCCAAGAAATAATATTCCACGGCTCTGAGAGGCTTTAGCTAATTTATCAACTTCTTCATTAATTCCTATTCCTTTGTGAGCTGGTACCCAAATTAATGTAATTGATTGAGCTATTTGGAGGCATTGATGTAAAGTTTAACTTAAATTTAATATTACCGTATTGGATTTTCTATTAATATTTTGGATAATTTTTAGGACTGATAAGCTGTCCGTCAGGATGATATAGTTTTCTGTTTCAGAAACCCAATTTTTTAACGCAGTCCATATGTCTATAGCTTCAGCTGTGAAAATTGAAATAATTTCTTTTAGTATGAAATTTTGTCGAATTTTTTTCTTAGGGATCAAAATTCCTATTGATGTTTGATTAGTATTTTTTTTAACCATCTGTGTTGCTATTATGATATTGTTATTAAATTTGGGCTGAATGTAATCATTAAACATATTTTGTACTATGTCATCTGGAAGATCCTTGTTTTGAAATGGTAGTTCATGAGTATGGATGTTTATTTTGTGATTTTCGTAGTTTGGAGGAGGAGGGATCTATTGAAGAATATCTACTTTAGAGATACATAATTCTTGGAGCAGGTTGATCGTCTTTTGAAAAATACTAATCTCTATTTCTCTATATTTATAAAAAATGTTATTTATATCCCAAAATAATGTTGCATTCGGTGACCAGTTTTTTAATGCAATTTGTTTAGTTATAAATTTTTGGCAAAGGAAACTATGGCGATTATTAATACTTTCATTCATAGACTCTGCTCTTAATAAATCTAACGGGGTGTTTCTTGGGAGAGACCTAGGGCTAAACTTAAGGCAGCATTGTAAATCGGTTCTAGTTTTTGTCTGTTGCTATTGCTAAAAAAGGAAAAAAGTTGACTTCCATAGTCAAAGATAGAACGGATTGTGGTATTAATAATTTTTAAAAGATGATCAGATCTTGTTCCTATTTTCGGAGAAGATAAGGCTTTAATGGCATTTAAATATTTGAATCCTTTTTGACGTAGGTAAATAATATGATTTTTCCAGGTGATATAGGGGTCGAAGATGATACCCAGGATTTTCAGACTCTTCACTTCGGGAA
This sequence comes from Trichonephila clavipes, assembly GCA_019973935.1. Lineage (NCBI taxonomy): Eukaryota > Metazoa > Arthropoda > Arachnida > Araneae > Nephilidae > Trichonephila > Trichonephila clavipes. The sequence goes on along the minus strand of BMAU01018460.1, from coordinate 476,338 downwards.
TAGGTTTGTCGCATATTCTAAGTAATGTAGGCAATATGCTTCTTTTTCTGGAAAAGTTGATTAGACTGTTTTTTTCTGGAGAGGTGGACAATTTCCATTTTTTACACCAGACTGAAATTTTATTTAAAGATTCTTGCATTTCGCCTATTGTTTTATTCCAATTTGTACCACTATTATATAAAAATATGTCGTCAGCATAAACCAGAAGATCGCTGTTGTGTAGAAATTCAAATATATCTGCCATATAAATCATAAAAAGGAAAGGACTTAAGATACAACCCTGGGGTACACCATAATTTATTTTAACGATTTTTGAAAAAAATGTTCCTCCATTTGATTTGAATTGCTCTCTGATGTAAGAAGTTTTGAATCCATCGAAGTAATCTGCCAGAGTATCCAACTTTGTTTAATTTAGAAATAAGGCCATTTGGCCCCACTAAGTCATATGCTGCTTTAATATCCAACGCTACCAAAATAAAATATTCTTTGCGTTCTCTAGCCAGTATAATGTCATGTTGTAATTGAAGTAATGTATTAATGCTGCTTCTGTGAGGGTAAAAACCATGATAATTAACATGAAAAATTTTGTTTTGAAAACTGAAATCTAGCATTCTATGTAGAATCATTCTTTCTAATAATTAGGCAATTACTGAAGTAAGAGATATAGGACGGTATGATGAAACTTCCTTGGGAAGAATAATTGCGTGAGTCCAATCTTTTGGAATTTGACTTGAAGACCAACTGTCATTAAAGGATTTCAGGAGATTTATTGCTTTGATGGGGAGATGGTTTATTGATTGGAGAGAAATTTTATCATGCCCATGACTGCTGTTCTTTTGATGAGATATTGCTATTTCTAATTCTTTTAAAGAAAAAGGTTTATTAATATCCTGGCTATTGCCCGGAATATAAATATTTTGAATACTATCGTTGTTTTGTTTTGCGTAATATTGTAAAAAACAGATTGCTTGAGATTGTTCGTTTGCTAATATGGTTCCGTTATTTTCAATAATATTAAATGAAGAATAGTTAGGATTTGTTCTATTTTTGATTATTCGGATTGTTTTAAAAAGAACTTTAGGAGAAGATATTTTTTCGCATGTCTTGTGCCAAAAATTTTCTTTACATGCTTTGATTGTTCGCTTAAGTTTTGCGTTTACTTCTTTATATTTTATCCAGTCTTCTTTTTTAAAGTTTTTCCTTGCTTTATTAAGGAGTTTTCTTTTTTTTGCTCTTAAATGCCCGAATGCTGCTGTCCACCATGGAGCTCTTGAACTGATCTGTTTTTTTTTTTTCTGATTCTTGAGATAAGATTTGAGCTTTTTTAATTTCTTTTATAATATCTATATTTATGTTTTCATTTAAATTTAAACTTTGTTGAATAATATTGATAAATTTGTTCCAATTTGTTTTTTGTTTAAAATTATTAGTTGCTGAGCTGTTTGTTCTTTTGTAATTAATAATTATAGGGAAGTGGTCACTTCCAAAATTATCGGTATTTGTGGACCAGGATAAATAATAATTTAAATCTATAGATGCTAAAGAAATATCTATAGATGTAAAAATTCCTGATGATTGGAGATAAAATGGACTTTTATCGTTTAATAATATTAAGTAATTTTCAATGATCCAGTCAAAAATCTTTTTTCCAGAAGCATTGGGATTTTTTGATCCCCATATCTCATGAGATGCGTTGAAATCTCACAATATCAAACTGTGATTATCGATATGTGATGCTATTTTAGATAAATTGGTGTCTTTAAAGTTACCCGGTGGGATGTATATATTAAAACTTGGGATAGCAACTGTATCTATCTGAACTCTGACTATTAAAATTTCTAAGTCTTCACTAATTTCTGAGAATATTTTTATTGCGCTAATATCTTTATTTAAAACTATCATTAATCCTCTTCCTCTTTTGATTTCCCTATCAATTCTGAATATATTCTTATTGGGAATTGTGAAAATATCATTTGGATGTAACCAAGTTTCTTGAATTATTAAAATACTTGCTTTTTGAAAAATGGACGCGAAAAGAATATCTGACCTTTTGTTTTTTAATTCCACGTGCATTCCATTGGATTATATTCATGATTTAAAACGAAAGAAAAAAGGTGCGATACTACGAATTAGTTTAAATATTCAAAAAAGAAAAATTAATATTGAGTTTTTAGCGAGAATATAAGAAAATTTGATTATTTATATAATATATATATATATAATTTAAGTTTCTTTATTTTTTTCTACTACACTTTCTAATGTATTTCCTCTCTGTTTTGATATTTTCTTGAATCTTTTTGCTTTTTCATTCTGTTTTCTATTTATTTGACAAATCATCATCGTTTGGAATTGTTATATTGGATGCAACTTTTTTTAAGGTGGATTCCATGGTATTCATTAGGGAAGAAAAGCTCAAATTAATTTGTGCTACCACGGTATACAGTTATGTCGTGAAGCGTTGTACTATTTGTTCTAATTTCTTTTCAAATATGTTATTGTTTTCTTCAAATTTCAACTCTAATTTCGCAAACTTTTTTTCAAGATTTATTATCTTCTCTGTTTGATCATTATAGGTTTTGGTCGAGTATGATGTTTTTTCCCTTTGGAATTTCTCAACTGCTTCGTTTCTCGAGATTTGTTGCTGTACTTTAATTTTTAAGATTTCAACTTATTATTAATTATGTCATCTATTGTATATTCTGTGTCTATTCCTTGTAATATATAACTACTGGTTAGGCCAATAAAGGACAATCTTATACTTATTTTTACACCATTAATTTCTTTAATTTTTAAAGCTTCTTTGGGGGTCTCGCAATTATTTGTTTTAATTATGATCTCGTCGTTTCTTGTTTTGCTTATACTTATAATAATTTTTTTAGTTGTGCACGTTTCATTATACTTTCTTTTAGTTTAAGTGGATTATCACTCTGAAAGTTATTTTCTGATTTTAAGAAAATTGTAATATTTGGACTCGTATTTAAATTTTGTCTTTCCGCAAACTTGGTCAATAATTCTATATCTGTTAAATTACACCTATATTTATTGAATGAAAAAATAGAATTTGTATTTTCTACCTCCATATTATTATCTGGGTGAGGGTAGTCACCCATTTTGTCTTCCCTACTCCAACACTTCAATTTGTATAAATACACTATCTTGTGTAAATACTTAAATTAAAAGCTCTTATCCGAAGATAGAATAAAAGTTAAATGAACTAAATTTCAATGCAAAATAAAAATTCAAAACGTTCTCACCCGCTCGAATCCGCTTGAAAAGTCAAAATTATTCAATATTATTAGCACGCTCTCACTCAACCTCACTTTTCATTTACTCCGTGAACGTAGACCTACAGTTACAGTTACAGTTAATATCTCTAATAGGGATTTAGAGCAACAAAGGCTATTATCCCATACCAAACCATTAAGTATCAATATGTTAGTTAATGTCAAAATATTTCATCTTCTGAATAAAAAACCTGAATGTTGATCTGTTTGATATAGCTTTCTTCAGTAACTCTTTGAAGGTGATATTGCAACTAGGATCAATTTTGAGAAAAACTTTAAGGTGATTTCGATGATGAATGTATCTATCGCATCTTAACAGAATATGCTCCAAGTCCTTTAAACGATTACAAGAACTACACATTGCATTATCCGTTAAATTAAATTTTTGAAGAAGTCCTGGGATAATGATCATTTTGCTAAAGATTCGGGTGCATAAAATTTCTTCTCTTCTATTATTTGTCCATTTGGAGATGATACCTATGTTAATAATATTGCCCAAATTTTTAAAATATATGCTTAAATAAAAATTATTATTTATTTTTTTAAATCTATCTTGATATATTTTTTTAATGATGTCTTTTGAAGCAATCCAATCAATATAAACATCAGACTCCGTGACAGATCTTGCTAGATAATCCACCTGCTCATTCCATAGTATATTAGAGAGTCCCAGAGTCCAAAGTAATATCAGTTTATTGGTATAATATGATTGTATGTAAATTTTACTAGCTAGTCTGTGAATCGCACTATGTGATTTAATAGAATAATTTTGAAGAGCATGGAGAGAGAGAACAGAGAGACTATCAGATAAAATTAATAGATTTTTGTTTGGAACAGTCAGATCATCTAAAGCTTGACAAATAGCCAAATCTTCAGCAGAAAAAATAGAGTTATTGTGATTTATTCTGTAAGCAAATGAGAGATTTTCTGTGATACCAGCTATAAATGTTATTTGATCATTTTTCGATGCATCGGGGGCTATTATATGGAAGTTCTGAAAGTCATGCTCAACTGTTTCTTCAAATAAACCCCTTATAGCTTGAATTGGTAACTTTTCTCCGGAAATTTAATGTTATTGGTATATATTTTACATGGGAGAAATGAAAAGGATGATATTCTGGGGATTGTAATGATTTGGTTACTATTAGCATTAAAGGATTGTAGTATACCAACAATATTTTTCTTATCCTCCTTTATAATTTTTAAATTCAGATCATCAGGAGCATTTCTATATAATGGAGAAAAAAAAGTTTGATTGGAGATTTGAGAAAGAAAAGATTTATTTGCCAGTCTTCTGATTTTGTTTGAGAGGATTTTTTGTCCAGCCAGTTTCACTAATTCAATATTTGGTGTCCATTGTGGGAAACCTAGTGCAATTCTGAGAGCTTTGGTTTGTATTACATTAAAAAGCTTCAACTGATTGTCAGACCATTTATTTATTATATGACATGTGTAAAAAAAGGTGCTACAGATGCTATTATTGATCAATTGGATTAGATTTTCAGCTCGGGGACCATAATGCTTATACCTAGCCGTACCTTTAAGAGCATTTTTAACGCGGGAACTTTCTTGACGCACCCCACCAAAAGGAATTTCACCACATCCGGTCCTGGGACTCGCAAACAAATTCCAAGCCGTGTCAGGGGCGAATTCTAAAAAAGGAAATTCTGGCCTCCCATCAATATAAAGTGGTTACTATTTTTACTACATTGATTCTTTTAATTTTGCATTATCTTCCATTTTTTATTGAATTGTTTTATTTTAATATTGTATTTATTTTTCATTTTGTTTTTACAGTTTCAGACTGTGTTAATAGTTCTTTTTTAAAATTTCCAGGGTTTTAGCATTTGTATATTCCTTTTCTAGCTTTTGCGAAACTATAAACTGGAGGATTTACTGATATATTTTGTAATTATTAATTATAACTTTGCTTTATTTTATTGTACTATTTTTTATATTTTATGCTTTGATTTTATGCATGTTTAATTTTTCCTTTCAGGGACATTCTAGTTTTTGCTAAGTGATTGTTCGATTGTTTTTATACTTTCATTTTCTGAAAGTTTTATAATTGAATATTTTAGATTTTCCAGGTTTCTAACATATTAATAGATAAATTTATTTTCTAGCTTTTGCCGTGCAACTGCCTGTTTCACCAATCTCATGATAAATTTTTTCCAGAAAACACCATGATAAATTTGCTTAAATATCAGGTAAGTGATTCTATAATATTATCAGGTTCCCAAACTTTGTTAATGAGTAATACATATTTTAAAGATCATTAAGTCTGTAGCAGAATCAGTTATGATAAAGAGAAAAAAATTTATAATAGAGATTCATTTAAATATTTGAATTATTATGATAATAATGAACAACCGATTTGTTTTGGAGGTACACCTGTTAATGAAGGATATTCAAAGTTTTGTGTATATTGTAGAAATACTTATTTTTCTTCCCAATAATTTTCAAATCACTGTAAAGTATGCAAAGGATATAACATTATTAAAAGTGAGAGAATAAAGTTAATTAATCAAAGGGGAAAAACATCGTTATTTAAATGTAGTATCTGCCCCAAAACATTTTTATATGAATCCCTATTAAAGAACCACATATCAAAATATGTTCAGATTTAACTTTGCCTTATCATTGTCCACATCCTGAGTGTAACTGTAGATTTAGGTATTTAACGCATTCACTATCTCATGAAAATGAGATTCATGGAATAGATATGACTATAAAGGAATGAAGCTTTGCAGATAAGTTAAGTTTTCAATTATGGTTAGAGCATGAAGGAACTAAAGCTTTTACATCTTTCAAAAAAGATACTGGAAGTAAAAGAAATGACATTAATATTTATTCCTATTACAGTTGTCAATTTTCTAAAAATGAAACTTCAGAGACATATAAAAGAAAACGAGTCGTAGAAATATCAAAGGTTCAATACCACCAATTGAATGTCCTGCACGGATAGTTTGTGAGAATGAAGGCATCAGTGTAAAATATTTTTCCAAACACAATCATGAATTGTGTCCTCAAAACATTAAATTTCAACTAATTAAAAAACTTGTAGGGAATTCATTAAAGCTAATCTTCAAATGGGTATTGAGAAATCTAAAGTATTAGAATATGTACGCGGTAATAGGGAAATAGAAATGATCGAGATAAATGTCTCATTAAGGAATTCTTTTTAACAAACAAAAACTTATCATGCTATGTTAATTCTTTAAACTCACTTACCCAGCCTCATAAAAATGATGCTGTTTTTGTCAATATTCTAATTAACAAGCTACAAAAAGAAACTCATGGTTGTGTTCTTTTATATGAACCCCAAGGGCAAGATACAGTTTATGGACCAACTAGCTCAAAAATGTTACCCAATAATTATCTTGCAATTTGCTAACAAACAGCAGAACAAAAAGAAATCATGACTAAGAACTGTTCAAAAATCTTATATATTGACTCCACACACCAAACTAACGAGTATGGTTTCCATTTACTAAATTTAATTGTACCAGATGAATATGGAATAGGTTACTCAGTTGCTCATTTTATTACAAATAAATTAGACATGGTAACAATGTATTGTTTAGTTGACAGTTTGAAAGAAAGGGTGCCCAATTTAAATATTAATTTTGTCATGACAGATGAAGATAAAACAACTGGCCCTGCATTTAAAAAAGTATTTGGGAAAGGTGTTAAACATTAACATTTGCTTTGCAAATGGCACCTTCATCATGCATGGAAAAAACAAATAATCTTGTTTCTGGTTTCGAAATTAGAAATGAAAGTTATGCTTCTTTGGTAGTGCTGTTAGAAGAAACAAATTTAACTAAGTTTAAACAAATGATGGAAAATTTTAGAGTTGCATTTGTTGATAAAGATCCTGCTTTTATTAAATATTTTGATGATTATTATTATATTTGAATAGATTTATGGAGTATGTCACACACACACACACACACATCGTCAATTTCCACATTCCTATACAGATACAAATATGTATTGTGAATCGTTTCACAATAAATTAAAGACCAGTTATTTTAAACGTAAGTTTAATCCCAGAGTGGATAATTTAATTGATACATTGTTAAAAATAGAGAATGATACGTATTTATCTCATCAATACAGAATTATAACTGGCACTCCCACCAGTGTTTATCCTCCAACATATTATAAACGTCACAACAATGGTTTAAGGCGTCATAAGACCCTTAACAGATATCCGTGCACTCGAAGAAAGCATCCTTTTTCAAATCAATGTAACTTAGCAATAAAACAAAACAATAATTTGAAACTTTTACCACATGATGATCATATATATTTACATTATTTCTCAAATCTTCAGAAAATTTGAGAAAAAATTAAAAAAGTTATAAAGAAATAAATTTGGACAATTTTTTTAAAAAAATGAAAATTAGCATTTTACACCGCGCAGAAATCTGAAGTACAGAATTGATCAAAATTTACAAAATTAATTTTATTTGATATAAAAATGTTCCTTTTTGAACTTATACACACTTTTAAAGCATTTATAGAAAAAAATATTTTTAAAATACAATTATGAAGAAAATTTTAAAATTTTATGAAAAAATTCAATTAAAACACAAATAAAAAAATTATATAAAAATTTGTTTAAAAATTTCTGTATAAGTTATAAAACGCCTTATTTTGAACATGTGCATCAAATTTCATATTGATATGATAGTTTTTGAAAAATTCTGCGCGGAAGGCAAAATTTTTCATTTTGGGAAAAATGAAGTTAAAGATAAAAAATAACAAAAAAGAAAATTAAACATACCAGTATGCTTTAAAAAGTCCCAGCAGCATAAATATTGCCCTCTGCAAGCTTGCATTGCTCAATTTGTTTGAGTATTTTGTTTTTTAGCTTTACGAGCTTCAAAGGAGGTTTTAGAAACTTGTTTCTTAGCCGTTGACTTGCGCACTTTGTCAATATTTACACAATTCAAAACATTTGTTTTATTTATTTTTAAATTCAAAGCACGCATCAGATCAATTCTATTCTTACTTCCATCATTGTATTCACATGCAGCTATAAATGCAGCTATTTTTGTGACATTAATTCCTGATCCAATCAATTTCGGGCTATACTTCCAAATCAGTGAATTCAATGACTCATTAGCATTTTGAGTTCCCCCCTTCCTAAACACCTTCTTAACAATTTCAAGTGTGATAAATCTTTAAAAACAAGTTTAATCACTTCAGAAACTGCTTTTGGTCAGGTGTTCTTGTGAGAAAATTCATTCACTGTATTGTTGTGAACCGAAACATTGTACTTACACCAGCTATTTTTGCCTTTTGGGCAAAACCAATGTTTCGGCTCATCATCTGTGTTGGATGTATGAGCCGACACAGCCCAGACAGCTTACCTCATCTCATTCACATTATGGGAGTTGGCACGAATAGCATTGTCATAAAAAGTCGTCAATTTGCTTATAATAGCATCGGTTAAGCGACCTTTACCACCAATTGTTTTCCCATCGGAAAGCTTCTTTTCCCCCCATAAAGCTTTCAACTTCCGCAAGCGGCTACCCATTCGCTTTTGAACATGGCCCACACACTCTATTTTTTCAATGGGAACACTATCTTCATATGGTTTTTTTTCAGCAATAGACGAAAATGTCTTTGAGTAACCATCACCTACGTATCGCTGATATTTTAATCCATGTTTTTGTTCTGATCGGAAAAAAATTTTCTGCATTCCGCAAACTTCCATTCCTCCAGCAGATCCGTTATGGTTTTTTCTGCAGAAAATTTGATGTTTAGCCAAAAAAGCACTACATTTTAGTCCAAACTTTGGCCCTTTATAAGAGTCACATCCTTTGCAATAAGAGGACATGACTTCCATGTCGAGAACTTTTCCGCAGTCAGCTCCAATCAATGCACAAACTCCAATAAGAGAAGTATGCCCATGGGTCTTCCAGGTCCCATAACCGCTAATTACAATAGAATTTACGGTGCCATCAATAATTTTTTCCTCAGCAGCAGCTTTCTTCATCGATGCATTTGCAAGCGCTTCACTTATATCAGCTATCTTTGCATTTATTCTGTCGTAAGCTTTCTGAGACACTGGATTTGGCAAACACATAAGAGAACAAAACGTCTCGAGCGAAGATATTCCTTGGCCTATATAGCGCATGGCTAAAACAGACCGTATTTTGATTTCAGGTATATTTTTTATACCAATCAATTCACAGGAATTAAGCTTTTTTGGTAAAATCCTAGGACCCACTGGTGTTTTTTGGCGCCAAAACGTTTTCGCCAAAAAGCGCCACATTGAAGGTTTTCAAAAAGGCGTCAATGACGAAAAACTCTTGGGAAGCGTATGTGTCAGCGGGGGGAGGGGGGATGAAATGGGCGAAGAGCAACGGTTGGTTTCTGAAAGTGGGGGGAGGGTACGAAAAGTTCAAAAATCATGAAATGAACGGTGATTCATGAATGACTTCCGTTGAAAACCGCTGGTAGTAAATGTTGTACATTAAAAAAAAAGAAAAAATATGCCTTTTGCAAAAATAAAAAAAGGAAAAAAATGCAATTAATCATTTTGAAAGAGATTTAAACGGAGAAAAATCAATGAAATTCATTTGAAAAAAGCACTCAAAAACCAGTACATGATTTATTTAAAAAAGGACGAAATGAGCATTTCGCAAAGATGAAATCGAATAAATACATTAAATTAATCATTATAAAAAGATAAAAACGGAGAAAACAATGAAATTCATTTTAAAAAAGCATTCTAAAACCAGTGTGTAGAACATGATTTACATTTTTAAAAAAGGACGAAAGGAGCGTTTCGCAAAGTTAAAATCGAAGAAATACATGAAATCAATCATTTTAAAAAATTTTAAAAGGCACTTACCTTACGCTTGCAGTTTGTCATGTTCCGTTGGTGGATACACCCTTGCGATGGATGCAAGGAAGTCATGAAAATTGTCATCCACCAACTTGTGACCGTTAGATCGCCACCACATATATTCCGCAAGGTAAGAATCAAATTGACCCTTGACGTGCGCTTTATGAAGGCCCTTTTTAATTGCAGATCAGGTGCCTTCAATGGAATTGGTATGCGCACCGGTCTCGGGATCCACAAAAGTCAGACTGTGGTTGACTCTTAAATGAACATACCCCTCGGCTGAGAGGCAGTCATAAGACTTCCAACAGTCCGAAATAATAGTGGTTCCCGGAAGGATCCATTCATGAATTACCTTAAGTAATTCCTCTTTCGTTCTAGACTCAACCACACGGAAGAAACATTTCTTGCTTTCTCTCAAAGTGGCAAGTGGCATTAACTTTACGGGGAGTGCCTGCCCCGGAACGGGGCGTACCTTTAAGGGCCGAAATAGTGATTTTACTTAAAATTAATTTTTTTAAAAGATATAATAAAAATGGGCAGAACAATTCTGCTGGAACGGCGACAGAGTGAATCTGTCGGCCGAAGAAAACAGTCGCACCACTTTCCTGCGATCTGATTGGCCGAGGCCGTTCGCTCGCAGAGAAGTGGGCGTGGAAATGGAATTGGGTCGATCCGAAAATAAACGACCCGAGCAAGGAGATCTTGAATTGAAATTCAGAGGATCTCATGCAAAAATAGGGGAGAAAACAAATTTTGAATAAAAATTTTATGAACCAACTTGCACTCTTGCCGGGATAAAGGGGGTCGCGGGTAGGACTAAAAAGATAGAAAAATGAACATCGGTTTTAAGGAAAAATAATGACGCAATGAAGTCATATATGTGATACAATCATGAGTAATAATTGATAGATGTAGAAATGGAATGTCCAGTTCTCAAAATATAAGCGGTCGTTCGAAGGAACGATTTAATTAATGATTGCTGGACGTGAAACGAATTTTAAGAGAGCTCTAGATAGTACAGAATCGTGCCTCCATCTGGTGGCCGAAAAGGAAAGCTGAAGCGTGAACACCGCACAATTGAATCCAATGAGGTCACCCTCTTGGATTCCGACCGCGGTGTTCGCTGCTGAAAACGTTAATTCCGCGACTCTCGGCGCGGAGCTAGGAATTACTTGCTAAAATGAGAGTAATTAATCTTGAAGTAGGAAGTTTAAGTTAAAAATTAAGTTATTTAAAATTTAAAAAAAAAAAAAGTTCCCAATGAACAATAATTTTAAACCCGAAGCATCCATTTATAAAGTCGTGCTCAAGAAGCGCTCTGGGGCGTTTTTGAGACGATGGCACTGCGGGATCGTATGCAGGCTGGTTTCTAATTAACTCATTGGGAACAGAAGGAAGTTTATCGAAGAACCTTTTAGAAAGGTTCTTTATGTGAGGTAAAATGGTTTAATTTTTAAATCACGATAAATGACTTCATTGCGTACGAACCAAGGAGCATTAACGATTTGTCTCAAAAATGAGTTCGTCAGCGTGTGTAGCTTCTTTAAGTGGCACATGCCGGCGGATCCCCAAATTTGTGATCCGTACGACATGACCGGTCGGATTATAGATTTATAGAGCAAAACCTTATGCCGGATCGCAAGTTTACTCTTCGGGAGATAAGCCGTTTGAGAACGGCATGAACAGCCTGCGCTTTTTTGCGAGTCTGTTCTATGTGGTGGGCAAAAGTTAATTTTGCGTCTAGAAACAACCCTAGGTACTTTGCAACATGTACAGGGGACGGGTTGGCCAAAAATTTGGACGGGGTTAAACCGACTGGTAGTCGGGGTCTACGCGTAAACATGAGGCAAGCACTTTTACTGGCATTAACTTTTATTTTCCAGTCTGTAAGCCAGAGTTCTAGCAAGGATACGTAGTGTTGCAGATTAGAGATCACAACGGAAAATCTCTTATTCTGTGTGATAATTGCAGTATCATCGGCAAACATTGCTAAATGCGATAGATCAGTTTGCGGCATATCATTTACGTACAGAGTAAATAACAGAGGCGAACTTAAACTTCCTTGCGGAAGGCCGCTTCTGATTGGTCGAGGCGAGGAGAGCGTTTTATCTACTCTCACTCGGAATGAGCGATCGGAGAGAAAGCTATGAATGGACTTGATCAGGGGGAGGAAAGTCAAGTCGTATGAGCTTGATTAGTAAGCCATCATGCCAAATTTTATCGAAGGCTTTGGCTATGTCCAGAAAAAGTATACCCGTGGCCTCGTGCTTGGCAAAGCCACTGTGAATCAACTCCGTTACTCTGAGCAGTTTCTTGCTTTCTCTCTGCACTCCTCCAAACACCCATTTACCATTCACTCTTCTACCTTTTCCATATTTCCTCTTTCCAAACAAACTTTCATCAATTTCAACAATTTCACCTACACCACCCAGTTTCGCACTCTCTTTCACACATGCAAGCATACAAACCTCACGACAAAACATATACCAGTTCAGGACGGTATTCTTATTAACTTTCAAGTCATTCACCACGAATGCATTCATGCTCTTGCCGAACCAATATCTGGTCAAACGCAAGATAATAGTTATACCAAGTTTGCTTTCGCTAAACCAAATGCCCTTTCTCACACTCCGAACGACGTCGTGGGGATTATCTTTCGACTGGCTGCGGCAACGCCATTCGTAGCCGTCAACCGTTCCCTTTCGCTCTTGAAAACTCATTTCTTTTTTACACCTCGGACATTCATAACGAGAAGCAATTAAATTAGCTTTCATACACCATTCTAACGTCTCTTTCTTCCCCTTTGTACCCAGGAGCACAAAGAAACCTGTCGTAGCCTCACTTTCAAGTAATTTCCTTTCACAAGCCATTCTTAACAAAAACCGGTGGAGAGCAAACCTTCTCAAGCGAAGTCAGGGGTCAAAAAGACCGTTTTTTCGGAAAAGGCGAAAAACATTTCACCCTTTTTAGGGTTGCCATTTTTTCCGGTGATTTGAAAATCCAAATTTTTGGGTGAAATGGAAGGGTTACCATATTGTAAACTTTATCGCTCAAAATTTGGCGACAAAAATTTGGCGACCAAAAGTGGGTCCTCCTAGGACTCAGCCAGTTTTTTTAATGCTACATTTTCTGCATGTGAACTGAAATGTGGAAAACAATCCTACAGTGGATTTTTCACTCATTTTTATTTTGCCATAATACACAGAGCAACAAAGTAATTTTGCAATTTGGGAAAATAATAAACTAATGTCGATTAGTCTATAACCTGGAAACTCATCGCAAACATCATTTTCGTAAGTTTCCGAAACCTTGTGAGCACTTGGTAATTTTTTCGCAGATGAACTTTTGTTTGGCGAAATATTTTCGAAAGAAATATTACCTTTTTCAGACAGAGATTTCTTCCGATACATGTTTCCTTGAAATCTTTTCTTCTTTGGTCTTTTTCCAGATGAAGTTTTTTTGAATGGAACATCCATGTTCAAAAGCTTTCAATAACAAATGAAAAAGAATGCTAATCCAAAATCGAAATGTAAATAAACAATCCCGCTTAGATTAAATGAAGTTAAAAGTTGAGTTGCAGTTATGCTACTCCCGAAATCAATTTGATATTAGGTGTGGCTCTTTTAATAAAACTAATCGGCGAAATATTAAAATGTTTGGAATGTGTTCTGACAGATGTCAAAAGTGGGCGTGGCAGATGCAAATTTTTGTTTACGTGTTACTAGTTATTTCTCAATAACTTCGGAAGTTTTCTCAGTATCAACAAAATTTTGGTAGTAAAATGTTCAGAAACGTTGAGGCTTTAACATATATTTTTTTAAAAAAATCGAAAAAAATGAAATTTAAGGGTCCTATGAGGCCTTAAGGATTCCTGATGGAGATATTTATGTTAAGTCGACAAATTCATGGTTTGTTAAATCGCAGATAAACAGGGATGTACTTTACGAAGTTAAAAAGGTTGCGGAAACATGTTCAGATAATGATCAGTGCTATTGTAGGTGTATAAAACAGGCATGTTCATCTTTGTGCATGCATTTGTATACATGTGTATGTTCTGATAATCACGCACTCTGTAAGCATATTCATAAAATTCATTCCTTAATTTTTCGACAGATCCCTTCTTTTGAAAATATTTTTAGTGATAATGAAATTACCGAAAATGTAGAATGTATTCCTGATTCAGTTTCTTCTGTAACCCTTATAGAAAGTGGCATTGATTCTTCTGTTGAAGAAACATGTGATGATGAAAGGAAAATTCACGAGACTGAACTTTTACTTGTTAAATGAAATTGTTTAATACAAGATAAAGTAGTTATGAGAACTCTAATCATCATATCTAAGTAGTAGTTTAAAAACAATGTTTTCAATGTGTGAATCAATAAAAGATGGGGGAAAGAAATTAAACTTGAAAATTATTTATCTGATCCCAATTTGCCTTCCCAACAACATTTAAGTAAGCAATATACATTTAAACATAGCAGCAGAGTTAAAAATGGGAAAAGGAAAACTTTGAAATATCCTTCCTCGCCTGTCAATTTAAAACAATTAAGACAGACAATTTAAGCTGTACCCATTCAGTAGTATTTAATTCAAAAAGCAAGTTCAGGAAACTGACTGGATCTTTTACGCCTGAAATAGGCTATGTACCTGATTGCAGTCAAGTTGTTATTATATTATTTTATTCAATTACGTTTTTATGAGTTAAAATCTTTGGATACTTATATATCAGATGAGGAGGTAAATAATTTATCAAAAAAGACAAATTTTCGTAATTGATGGCTTTACGATAGTATAATTGATGCGTTTAATTTAAAAATCATGCAGGGGAAGGATTGTTTTGCAGCAAGATGTTACCATACACAAATTCTAGAAAGTGGAGGTAA
Source organism: Trichonephila clavipes (assembly GCA_019973935.1). NCBI lineage: Eukaryota > Metazoa > Arthropoda > Arachnida > Araneae > Nephilidae > Trichonephila > Trichonephila clavipes. The sequence continues at coordinate 461,303 of BMAU01018460.1, read as the reverse complement.
TCTTGGAAATTTTTTCTCTCCTAATAAACTTAATGCTGCGGAATTCCTTTTCATTCCGATTAATCTCTCTTGTCATTGGGTTTTATTGGTTGCTAATTTAAGTCTAAGTAAGCTAAATTTTTATGATCTTTTAGGTTTTGGAACTGAAGGTAAGAAGTACATGATTGGCCTGTTTCTTATCCTGTTCATGTGCAACAGACTGATAGTATGAATTGTGGTGTTTTCATATCATACTTCACAAATAGAATATTAGACAAAAAAAACATTGTTGATACTTTTGATACAAATGAATTTTGAAAATTTATGTATAATTCTATTGCTGGTGAGTGTTCAAATAATGTTAAATATACTAGATCCAATGACATTAATGCTTGTTTGCAATTCAAGCAAAATCATATATACGATAGGTAATATATTTTAAATATATGTAAAATGATCATTATTTGTAATTTTGATTCCATTTGTGTATTGAGTATAAAGCAATATAGACCTCCTGGGGAACCCGCCTTTCCAATTAGGAATAAGGGGTAATGCGTTCATACACCATACCTCATGGGTGACGTGGAAAGTGGTGAAAATAATAGTAAAATGTAATTTTTGTGTCCTTTTTTTTACTGCACAGAAACACTAATGATGTGCTATTTTTTCCATCTAGTGATGAATCAGCTTTTGATATGCCATATTATTTACTTGTTTTATGTATGTTTTAAATCGGGGTAGCCAAACTGGGGAAGAAGAGTGCCACTTTAAATTTTTCCAACAAATAAAGATGTAAAAAAATGTTACTTATGTGATTTTTAAGCAAATAGAACATTTTTTATACTAGACTTCAGTAGTGGAAATTTAAAAATAAACTTTTTATAAGTTCAATAAGGAGGAAAAAAATAAAAATTGGTAACTCGAAGCACATTTAATTCTAAATTACCAAACATTAAGCTACTGCTGGATGTAATGTGTGTAACAAATAACATCTAGAAAAGTTAAAAGGGTATTTATGAACAGATGAGTGGTTTTTTATCATCTTGAAATTAATCAAATCTAGTACTGAATTAATCATGCAAAATGAATATTAAATTTTTAAATACATCATATAGCTCGGAGTGTTATTAAATTTCACAAATAGTTCTTGCAATAATATTAAATGTGTTCAAATTTTTACTCGAAAAGTGGTGACAAAAAAGCAGAAGTTTATTCACACAAAAAGATATATGACCAACTAGGATAAAAATCAATATGTTACCTGTTTCTAATCTTAAATTTAAATTATTGAGACGTCCCATAATATCAGTGGGAAAAGGTAAATCCCATAGCCAGTCTTCATACTTGAGTAGCCAGTATTTCTAGGGCAGCTCATTGTTTTCTACCAGATATTTTGAAACACAATCCCTCAAATACCAAAATATAGTGAGTGCACTCCGTTTGGAGAACCAGTGCGCACGATGGTGCGTTCTCTACATGAGACCATTTTCTATTGTAATTCAACTAGGTGTATTTGAAATAAATTTTGAGGGTTTCATTTATTTATTTTTGTGTGAGATAACCGCATTTCAATAAAACTGTAAAACAGGCTTTTTGTTGTATTTTCAGTTTTTTTAAATTTTTCAGTAAATCTTCGCGTGCTACTATTACAACGTTGCCGTGTCGCGGGTTGGCAGCCCTTGCTTTATATATTTATGATTTTTCAGGTTGTTTTCCATTTGTTCTGTGTATCAAACCAGATGAATGATATAAATATTTTTGCTTATCAGAAAGTGCCTAGAATAACGTTTTGATCATATGAAATAAATGCTAGATGGGATTTCCAACTGTGGTGACATTATGTATATTACTACTGCATCCCAGTTGTGAAAGACTTTCTAAAGCATCGAAAATTTTACAAAAAAATAGGTAAGTAATATGTATGAAGAGAACATAATTTGTTAATGTATTTTTTAGTTATAACAGCACTTTTTCTCCTGCTATCTGCTTTTTTAAGACTTTCATCAATGTTAGTTACATGTAACTTTTTTCATACGGTAGATACGATCCGAAATCGGTGTTTGAGTTGTGAAAAAAGTGGAATAATCCATCTCTTATGCCACAATCGTACAAGAAAAAACGAATTTTTCTTAAATTGGAAAACATGCTATGAACAATCAACTATACAACGTTCGATAAGTATATACACTGGTGTGCAAAAATTAAGGACGAGACAGTTTTTTCAATATAACTTTGTACAAAAGCTTTCCAAATCAACACATTTAATACCGTAAGATCCCCAATACGTAAGGACATGTGTAATATGTAAGCAACACTTACTAAAAGAGAAATCAGAGGGATAAAAAGAAGCTTGATTGAAAAAGTAGCATGGAGCGCAATGCGACTGAAGGCCGAAACATCCCTGTGATGGGTGTCCAGCAAGAAACATCCGGTCTTTAGTAGGGAATATGATCTCCCCTGATTGATAGGCAGGTTTCACAGCGTTTGCCCATGCTGAGAATGAGGGTGTCAATGAGTTGTTGAGGCATTGCTGCCCATTCGTCTTGCAGCGCCAATCGAAGCTCCCGAATCGTTACTGGTGGAAAGGTACGAGCCGTCAAGCGTCTGCCTAGAAAATCCCATACATGTTCGATGGGATTCAGATCCGGAGATCGTGCCAGCCAATCCATACGTTCAATATCCTCACTCTCTAAGAGCTGTTCGGCAGCTACTGTGCGATGACATGGTGCATTGTCGTCCATGAAAAGGAACTGCAGACCCATAGCACCTCTAAAAAGACGCACATATGGAAGAAGAATCTCGTTACAATAACGGGTCCCGTTGACTGAACCTGCGTCGAAGATGTGAAGGTCTGTACGACTACCAAGCATGATGCCTCCCCAAACGAGAACACCGCGACCTCCATACCTGTCCCTTTTAATGATGTTCGAGGGATGATTGCGGCTTCCCCGCTCTCCCCAGATGAGTATGCGATGAGAATCGCTACTCAAACTGAATCTGCTCTCATCTGTAAAGAGTACTCGTCCCCATTCATTGTCTCTCCAGTTCCGGTGTTCCCGGCATCACAGAGAACGCCTTCTCCGATGGGCAGGCGTTAAAGATACACACCGTACAGGGCGTCGTGCAAACAGACCACCACCGTGCAGTCTTCTGGCCACGGTAAAACGCGATATCGGTCGTCCAGTCGCCTGTGTCGTGCGTCTAGAGATTTCTCCCACTGTCTGCCGCCTGTTTCTTCTGGCCTGTAAGACAATGTACCGGTCATCTGCGGGTGTGGTTCCTCGTGGACGACCACTACTGAACCCCCGGATAGCTGTTCCTGTAGTTTGAAATTGTCTCCAAAGTCGTGAAACGATGCTGTGAGCAATTCCGAACTCTGCAGCTCCACTTGTCACACAGCGGCCTTCCTCCAACTTCCCAATGATTCGACCTCGGGTAAAAGCATCCAGATGTCGTCTAACAGATTGATTATTCGCTATTTCTCGCTGAGGCAGCAACTCGGTATGATTTTAACTGCTATACGGCGTGCAATCTCTTTGCCAGAAATACTGATCTTACACCGATGACATGCTTTATACTACTCAGACACTCCCCCATTACTTGCTACCGTACATCACCTTACTTAATCTCCTGATTGGTCTTTCTGTCCGCTCTGCCTCTTCGTTCAGCTGATATGCTAATTTTTCGACTTCGTCTTTTATTTTTGCACACCAGTGTATAGTTATTAAATACAATGGTTCATACTAAAATAAAGTTTGCATATTTAAAACAATACATTTTAAAAAGAACAATAGCTGTTTTATAAAATAAAATTAGGAATGTTTGTTTTATTTTTTTTAAGAAAAAGGATAAAAATTTTCATTTTAAAATATATATGTAATTATAGAGAAATCAATTATTTCTTCGATACTTGTCATAGTGAGTGCGTTTGTTCGGTGAGATTCCTCGAATTCGTTTTCGTTAATCGCAGTATTAGAAACCAAAGAGTTTTCAAGCCAAACAAAAAATATTTATGTCTTGGTTTTGCTATTTAGCTGCGTTGCTACGTGGCACTCAAAAAATATTAAATTTTTTGGAATACTAGACCATGTCTTACTTTTTTGATCACTATTTAAGAAATAATTTTCCAGCTGTGTACGTTTTGAAAACTCTGAAATGTGTAAAACCTGCAGTTAATTGATGAATTGAGCCTTCCGCAAAACAAATAGCGATCTTAAATCAATGAATGAAATCAGCCGTACTAAAATAGAAGGATAGCTTTTTATTGGACCATGTAAAAAATGGTTAAAGTCTCTGTCTTAATTACAATTACTTTTTCAAACTTATATTAAGAGTTCTTTTTGGTAATCTTTTTTACACTCTCACATCACATATTTTTATAATTATACTAATATTTCGTTTTAGTAGAGTGATAAAATTACGTATAACTATTAATCTTGGACGGATTTTATTTGAAATTTAAGATATTGCTGCAAAATTAAAGAATCACTACAATATAGTTTATTATTCTAAAGATGTATTTAAATTATTATGAGTTGTATGAAAGAATTGCCTGTATTGATTTCGGTAATGAAACGTGTGTAACCGACGTGTTAAAAGATTAATCGGATGCGTGTAACAAGACAAAATTCGCTTTATAGTAATTTGTTAGAAACGAAGAGGACGAACCATGTATTAAAAAGAGTTTCACATATTTAAATAAATGCTGACGCGATTTAATAAAAATTTTGGAAAAGCTGGGAATGATTTTCAAAAGCTTGTCTATTGATTATAAAAAGGAATTCAAATAACACTTTATTTGTTGAAAATTTTTCAAATAATTATCCGAAGTTTCGGTACTTTTGGCTTCCTAACCTTTAAATTTTTCAATTAGCAATAAAATAAAAAGATATCTATTAAATATGCTCAATATAATATCTGCATAAAATAACCATTGAATACCATGAAATTAGGAATCTGTGTTGCTTCGTGACCCAATCATTCAATTTTAAATATTGTTAGTTTATATACATTTTAAATAAATTGCGTGAAAAAAGATAACGTGTATGTGTAGTGATTCAAAAAAAAATACTCCATGAAAAAAACTGCAGTAGATAAAGGATTGAAAGGAAGTCAACAGTTTTCACATGAAAGAAAAATTAAATCACCAGCGCTTTTTCTTAACTTTTATTATTTTCTTGATTCCAAAGTAATTTTTTCGTATTTTTTGATTTACTATCAGGCTTCAAATTTGTTCAATATTCTGGTACTTTCTTTTCGGGTAATTATTCTAAAAAAGGAAAGAAATTCCTCAGTATTGTAGATGGCCTCTCTATACAAGAAAAGGGAAATGTTTTGTCACCCCATTCAAATCATTTCCCCTTATTTTTACAGCTACCATGTCTTCGTAACGGGGGAGCGATCCATTCATAGTAATTGGTTCCAGTCTGTTTTACAACTTTCCCATGTAATTTGAATTTTCTTCCAACAACTCCTATCTTTTATTGCTACCGCCATTAGAGGTAAGTTCTAAAAGGGGTGCTCTGTCCATCTCTCTTGGTGACTCGTCGGGCCCAACCGTGACTGACACAGAACTCATAACTACATAGTATAAATAGTTTTAATACTTGAATTTAAATATTCTTTCATACCTTTATGTATTTAAATTAGTTTAATGTTTTTTTCTTAATAAGGTGTTTTCCTTTTTCTATGATAGTTATATTAAACTTTTTTCTTTTAAGTTAACATTTTTTTATAGTTAATTACCTCTAAATGCAGTACTGGGTTAAGTGAAAGCTTAAACCAAGTTAATTCAAAACCATATCGACCGGAGGTGAACTTTCTTGGAAAGAGGTATATTTATCTGTAGATCACAGCCAATAAAAACTTGATTAACAGCATTTGATTAATTTTAGGACGCAAAACAAGAATAAGCAATAACACAATATCGGATGACATATCACATTCGATTCTGCTATATACAATATCAAGAAACTGAAGTAACGTTGAGTTTTGTGGATAGGGTGTAAAAATGAGAAACTGGTAAAAGTTTGAAAACTTAACTGTGTGTGAAACAATTATATATTTGTCTTAAATTCGTAAAAAAATTTTTTTTTAAACATCCGCTATTTTTTTGTCATTTTAAAATTTTGTATGTATATCTATACTTATTGTAGCTATAGTAAATAGTATAGTTTTCCACATAGCCAAAAAAAAGTGTTTCTGAAGAATAAATTCCTTATTATTATTACTTAAGTCAGAAATAGCTAAAATATTTTGAATTTTATTATCGAAAAAAAATCCGATACACACTTATTCAAATTCTTAATATTTCTATCCTCATGAAAAATAATTTTTCATTTTTAAGACTTAAAAAAGTTAAATCCTGAAAACACTAATCTATACATATAAATAAAAATGAAGTGTCTGTTTGAAATTAACAGCTTTTTACTAAATGCATTTAAAATTATATGTTACTTATGTAAAAAAATCAATTTTTTAAAATTTTTGTCTGTCTGTTTGTTCCGGCTAATCTCTGAATTGGCTGGACAAATTTTGACGAAACTTTCACTGGCAGATAGCTAATGTTATAAGAAATAACTTAGGCTCCTTTAATTATAGAAAATAAATTAGGGTTTCACGAAAATAAAATTAAATATAAGGAATGGTGAACAATATCCGTTTCAAATAGGGATTATTTTTATTCATTAGGGGTTATTTTTAGTCAATAGAAGATTGCTTTATTTCACGAGCCTTCTGTCGTTTAACCACTAAAAAATACTATATTGAAGCATGGCAATATTCGAAGCCCTAATATAAACAGCTGTTTGATATGTGTATATATACCTATACATGCATAAGTATATACTAGCTGCATGGCCTAGCGGTGAACGGGGAAAGATTGATTTAGAGCTTCGTCGGGTAGCAGCCAGGTTGACTACCATGGAAGTTGATTCTCCAGATGATGAAAACCATTCGCCATGTTACCAGAGACTCAAACTCAAGGGTAGAATTGCTACCGTTAAGATGCGCCTAAAAACTTTTCATGAACTGCAAGCTACATTTAACACCTCCAACCCAAGTCTAATGGTGACCACCAGTGCTGCAGCTGAAGAACATCAAGTGAAACTGGATGCTTTGGTGAGTGAGCGTGATTCTCTCCCCGAATGCTTAACTTTTAACTGCCAGTACTGTAATAATAGCAACCCCACTACTCCAGTGGAAGTAAATGCCCCTATTAAAAATAAAAATTCTCATATTAATAAAAAGGCTAAAACTGATAAAAACGTTAATAAAACCCCTGATAATGATAAAAATAAAACTACTAAAATTGATAATACTAATGTTAAAAAGAAATTTAAAAAACGTAAAATTAAGAAGGATTCCGTGGAGGACTTTGTCTTCCCCACTAAAACTGCAAGACCTGCTTCTCCTTCAAACAGCGAGCAAATCGCAATTGCAAATAATTTTTCAGATCTCACTGTAGATCAAAACCAAGTTATTGAAGAAAAAGAAGCTAAAATAGCAGACATCCCCAATCCCAGGCCCCTTCAACCTATTCATCTTAAAATTACTAAAAATTTTAGAAACCAAATTAAATCTATCTATCAAAAATTCCCTGAAACAACTAACAAAACGTCAGGTAAATTCATTAAACTCTTTTCTAAAGATGCGGAAGAAAAACATAATCTAACAAAATTTCTTGAAAGCGATAAAGATTTCGAATTTTTCTGTATCAAGCCTAAACTTGATAAGCCCATTAAAGTTGTAATTAAAGGTCTCCCCATCTATACTAAAACCCAGGAAATTCATTCTGACCTTGAAGAAGAAGGATTTACTGTCGAAAAAGTTTCACAATTAATTTCTAAAAACACAGAGGCCCCCTCCCATTTTTTCTAATAACCCTACCGAGAAATGCCAGTAATTCAAAAATTTTCGATATTAAAACCCTCGGTTACTTACAAGTTCGCGTTGAGGGATTCCTCGTTCGAGGAATCACTCAATGCTACAATTGCAATAATTTTTTCCATACGGCCAGTGAATGCCGTTTAAAACCAAGATGTCTTAAATGCGGCAAAGAACATCCAACCAAGCAGTGCCCAATTAAGGAGAGGCAGGAAAACCCCTTTTGTATAAATTGTAAGGAACATGGCCATTCGGCCTGTTATACAAAATGTCCTCTTTTCCCTAAACCTAAAAGAACGCGACCCTTCCTATGATTTCAAAAACTAAAATTAATAAATGTAAAGAAGGAATTACCTACGCTAACGTAGTTAGCGGAAGTGACTCCGCCCCTATTCCTACCCCCTAATGCTTCAGAAAAAATTCAACAATGTGAATGTAAAAACTCTAGCAAGGGAATTCACGGAATCATTCAAGACAATACTTCTGATCTAGCTCAAGTAATTGAGCTAATTAGCATAATTTCTAAAATTCTTAAAAGATCATCTGAAATTTTACAAATGCTTAAAAACCTCAAAAGTGCTGAAGATGATCACTCAAAATCCTATCTACTTGTCGAAGCTTTGCTAGACGAGAAAGATATTTAATTTCCCCTCTAATAACAAAAATTTTTCCTCTTAACTTTTAATTGTTTTCTCTCTTTTTAATTCAATACTATAAGTAATTTATCCATCACCATTGATTTCTTTTCCTAAAATCAGTTAGTCTTAATCTGAATTCATGCTCACTCCCATCATCCATCTCATTGGTTGACTCGGATCTCCAGGCCAGCCATCTTCCACCCCCATTGGATCCTATTTCTGAAACCCCGCCCACCATCAAATACCAAGTCGCAACACCAAGCCAACCTCAATACAAGATAGAGGACGGAGGAATCAATCGATTCCAGTTCCTTGTGCAATACAGCAGTCAGCGGTGAACGGGCTTGCTCTACTTTTATAAATTTTCCTTTTCCTTCACAAATTCAGCACTTCTAATACTCTTTTTCAAAATGACTTCCCCCACCTCCTTACCTATTTACCTTTACAATATTTATTTTCTATAATATATAATTTATTTGATATATTTATATAAGTATACATATATATATATTATATATTTATTTTAAAAAAACTAGATTTAGTTAATTATTTTTAACAATTAGAGTTTTCTTATTTATTGAAAAACAGAGTTTATTCTAACGTTTTATATTGCTATTTGGTTTGGTGAACTTGTTAAGATTTGTCAATTATATTCATTGAATTAGAAGATGCCATTTTTATATAAAATATGAAAAAAGAAAATTCGTATATCTAAAATTTTCTTTCTACTACAGTATTTATACCAAGAAATGCAAGATTGTATTATGTACCATTAATACTAATTTAATAAAGCTGCTGTGAAATCACTGCTGAGATTGAATCAAGATTCGTCGCTAAAGACGACCTGGTTCCGTTCCGCTGCAGTCCAGTTTCCTCGTGCGCGGAACCACCCCATCGGAGGCGTCGATGGGTGGGCGTCAAGGGCAGCACACGTAATGGGCGCGCGATCCCAAATGTCCTTCTGCTAGGCGCCTTCGTATGGTTCGAGAAGACACAGGGGCCCCTAGTGAAGGTGCTACCTGTTCCTGGATTACGGCCGATGAAGCAGTTGGCTGTACGCGTGCATTTCTTACGATGTGGCGGTCTTTTCGACGACTGGTCTGTCAAGGGTGTCCTGAGCCTGGTCTTCGTGTAAATGACATCTCTCGGATCCTCTGGTCCCAACACCTCCTCACAACACAATCAGAGAGGCCTAATTGACAAGCTAATCGCCTAGCTGACCACCCAGCTTCCATCCTGCCGATGATTCTCCCCCTCTCAAACTGTGACAGCTGCTTATATTGTATTGGAAAACGGCGTAATGGCATGTCTACCTCAGCTCTTTCTTAGTTAACGATTCAGCACACTCAAACAAGCTAAGGTAACCTGTTTTTACTCCACGGAGAATGACGTTAAATGCCCTCTACCGGCTATACGTAATGCGCAATCACGAGCATTTCTATTCATTTGCATATCTCCCCGACATGTACCTTGATGCCAAGTTTTGTTACGATCCCACAATTATTTCTTGATGCGCTAATTTTTTTGTCAATGAGTGTTTATATGAATGCGTGATGTATATGTGTACCCAGGCCCATATTTAGGATGAATGTTACCCTTGTGCAGCGATTCATTTTACAACCCCCCGCCGAAAAAGTTTTCCCTCAGCAGCTGACATTTTGAAGCACTATTTGCTTATTGCAAGTTAGAAAACTATTTATTTACTTTAAAAATTATAGTGAGAAATTTTTATTTTTAACTATACTTGTCCGCACTCTAAAATTTTGCCACCCTGCCTAAATGCTACCCTGTGTGTACATAATGTATTTAAATATTCTCTCTTTATAATTAAAGATGAAAAATTTATATGTACTAGCAATTTTTTTTATTCAGGAATATAAATTATTTTTAGTATGTAATTTTATGCCCAAATTTGTATTAAAATTATATAGTGCAGAATGTTTTTTAAAAAAATATAATTAAAAACTTTTAAAATTATTTTTCCTTAATTAATTTTGTTAAAATATAAAGGTTTTATGGCCTTAAAAAAATAGATTATTTTTCTGAATGATCTTTAGGATTGGTTAGTTTGAATAGGAAAAATGGACCGTTAAGGCTCACTGGTTTCACTGTGAAATCGTAAATTTCTCGAAATTGAAAAATGCTACATTTTTTTCATTGTATATTTATGTTCAGCATCATGTCTTATAGTGATATTTGAAATTATTTTGTTAATTTTTCAAAGGGAATATGTAGTGAACTTTAAAGGGAAGGAGAGAATTATGGTTCTAAGCAATGAGGCATGCTGAAAAGACTATTGTTTATCAAAAATATATACAGTCGAACCTCCATACAACGAACCTCTATATTGCGAACCTTTTCCTGGAACCAAGACCATTTCACGATTTTCTTCATAAAATAACCTCCCAATAGCGAAGTGCATTTTCTATGCAATGAACTTTTTCTTGTGATTGAATTTTTTTCTCCTTATTTTTAAAGTATTACCGGACATTTTAAGTTATTCTCTCTTTACACATTTTACGGTGGTCATAAATCTTGAACTGGTTTTATTAGGGACTAAGCTCGCCAAGAGCAATAGAATACTAGGAGTTTCATCCAGGAAGTACTACCTTTAACCCCAATTGTTCAGTTCACTAGAAACATCTTCGATATCTCTTTCCACAGTGGAGTTGTATCGTGTCTCCGTGTTCTTGGACTAGTTTCCGTTCATTTGTAGTGTTCATCAGTCGTACTGGTAACTTTGTTTCTGGTAGCTCGTAAGTTCTTGAGCATGAAAAATTTTTGAATTCTTCAGGAAGAAATTAGGCGTCAAAAGAAGGACATGGCTTTAAAATTTGATATTCCTCCAAACAACTTATCAACTATTATAAGAAATCTATATAAGCTTCATAATTATGATTCATCGAATTCTTGTTCAAAACATTGAAGAACATGTGTCTATGAAGATGTCGACGAGGCAGTTTTGAAGTGGATACACACAATGCAAGATAAAAATGTTCCGATCGCTGAACCTTTCATAATAGAGAAAGCTCTTCCATTTGTGAAGTCATTGGGATAAGACCAATTTCTACGTAGTGATGGGAGGCCACCGGTCCTTGAGATACAATTTTAATTTTACATTTGCCCTGTTTACAGGAAACAGGGATTAGTAAGAATGTGGGTGCGTCTAGATTCAATGCACTTTATGGCCGGCAAGGTTGTATTCTTACTTGGACTGTGGAGTCCCATCAGGGAGGTAGATTTGACGGTAATGAATTCATAGCGGATCTTTTTCGAAGTGGTGCGTTCAGCTTTCAAAGTACTGGTACACCATTTCTCGTGGCTTTTCCCCTTATTTTATATATTTCCAGAAATACCAACCCGTCTTGAAAGAGAATCCCTTGCCCCGGGATTCCCCCCCCCCCATCCAAATCCTCCCTTCACTCAGATAAGTATCGTTCTTTTTAATATTGTTTTCAGTATGGTTTGATAATAAATACAATTGTTTACCACTATACGACCGGAATTTAATTTAGTGTAAAGTTAACTTGTTAATGCCTGATTCTAGTTTATTTTAATTTTGGTCATGATACGATGTGAAATTATGGAAACTGGGTTTATATTTGAGAATTTAAATAAGTTAAAATAGCGTCGCATCAGTAGCAATGGATGACTAGAAAAATTTAAGAAAAGACACGGAAAAATAAGCCTAAATGGATTTTTGGTGCATTGCACAAATATGAAACGTATTTTATGAAACAAAGTACGTTTTCAAACAAAAAATACTCAAACCAAATTAACATGTTTTATGTGTAATTAAATTTTAGGATGCATGTGGTAATGAAAGTTTAAAAAGCCTAATTATAAAAAATATATAATGTACGCTTACTTTACTTAAGTTTACTTTACTGTAGATCTCTCTCCCTGTATATATATATATATATATATATATATATATATATATACAGGGCCGGACCGTGACCTTTTGGGGCCCTGGGCTAACAATATCCGGGGACCCCTAAATAATTAAAATTTTTGCCATTTTCTTTAAAAAAATTTTGTTGCGGGAAAATTTAAAATATATGAAACTTCAGGGGTTTTTTATTTTACACAATCTAAACACGTTATAAACAATTACATAATTTACAAAAAAAACTTTTCTACACTTTTGTGTGGCAAATTCTTTTATTTGCTCATTATATTTTAAGTCTTTGGTGAGATCAGTATTAACAGAAAGAAGTGATTAATAATTACACCTAGTATTTGTCATCGGTGTCCTATATTTGTTTTCTATTTAGGACATTTTAGAGAACGCACGCTCCGCTTCACAACTAGTAATAGGGAGTGTTAGAAAAAATTTTAAAATGGCAAACAAATTTGGAAAAACGTCAACAAGCTTGTTTTCAAAAGTTAAATTGAACATATCACTACAAGTATAGGTCTCTCTATAGCTCAGTTTTTTTTAATAATTGTTAGATAAACTTTGTGTGCCCTTGAATGTTCCGTGTGGCGGATTACGGAATACTGATTGTTACATGGCCCTTTTAGGGCTAAAAGGGTAAACTGGAACCCGCAATAGGTATCTAGTTTACCTCACAAAGTGTAACTAAATCTAAAATAAAAAGATTGAATAAATTTGTCAGTAGTAATCATAATAAAGTTCTTCAGAAATGACAGCCACTTGAGAGGGTAGAGCGAGCCCATGACAGAGTTAAAAATACATTTATGTTGAGAATACAATACTAATTTTGAATGACGAGTTTTGATTGCCACATTTAAAAAAATGCATGCATATTTCATTGCAAGAAAAAAAAAGTAAACTAAACAACGAAGTTGAGCCACAACAGCTTCTCAGCACATAAAGAATAAATATATGCCGATACAAAATGTTCCCAATTGCTTTTGTTACATATTACAAATTCTTAAATTTTTAACACGTTCCGTGTGGTAGTGCGAACTCCTCACCGAACGTATTTTTATAGGTCGTATTGGCAATCAAATCATGCTTTACAAAAACGAAAACAACCCGCAGAAAAGAAAACAAGATTAAAATAAAATATTTTATTGCTTAGAAAATATAAAACATGCAAAATTGCAAGCTTGTAATAAACAACTTTTATTTAATTAACATTTAAAAAAAACTATAAGAACTATAAATTTTGGTGACCTCCTGGCTCTGGCGCCTTTGTTCGATGAACAATTTTGCCACCCCCACGCGGCGGTTCTGCTTTTCTTGAATGGAATGAATGCACAAATATCATCATAATTTATTAATCACATAAAATGGCAAGCAGCATATATGAAAGACATGATATTCTTAAATAAGTGCTAATCCTTTATATATGTGTGTAAAGGTACATTTAAAGAACAAATTTGAGAGAAATTCTTTTAAAATATTTCAAAACCTTAAGGTTTTCAATTCGTATGAACAAGCACTTGTCTTTTTAAATTACCACTTTGATTGAAAGTCTTGTTCCATATTTCCAAAATATGAGTCTTTTCCTTGGTATGAATACGTAAATGCACTATTAAACTATGACTACGAGAGAATGCTTTGTTGCATATTTCACAAACATGAGGTTTTTCTTGGGTATGAATACGCAAATGTCTTTTTAAATCATAACTTTGACTGAAAGCCTTGTTGCATATTTCACAACCATGAGGCTTTTCCTTGGTATGAATACGTAAATGTCTTTTTAAAGGACCATTTCGAGAGAAAGCTTTTTTGCATATTTCACAAACATGGGTCTTTTCCATGGAATGAACATGTAAATGTGAATTTAAATGATCACGTTGAGAGAAAGCCTTATTGCATATTTCACAAACATGAGGCTTTTCCTTGTTATGAATACATAAATGTCTTTCTAAATGACTACGTTGAGAGAAAGCCTTATAACATATTTCACAAACATGAGGCTTTTTCTTGGTATGAATACGTAAATGTCCCTTTAAGGAACTACTTTGAGAGAAAGCCTTGTTGCATATTTCACAAATATGAGGCTTTTCCTTTGTATGAATACGTAAATGCACTATTAAACTATGTCTACGAGAGAAAGCCTTGTTGCATATTTCACAAACATGGGGCATTTCCCTTGTATGAATACATAAATGTGAACTTGAGTGACTACTGAGATTGAAATCCTTGTTGCATATTTGACGAACTTCAGGCTTTTCGTTGGGCAGATTACTCAAATGATATTTTAAGGCATCATTCCTAAAGGTAGCTATCTTGTTAGTTTATAAAATGGGAAATATTATAGGCGAGAGATCACGTATAAATCCTTATTTAATCTTAAGTGATGTGAATAGAGTCCATCCTTTTTGTGGAAAGCCGTCTATAAGTAATTTGTTTCGAGATATCCTTTGTAAGATTTGTAATATTTCCTTTGAATGCAATGCTGAAATCGGAAATCTAGTTGTATTTTAAATCAATGCGCAAAATGAAATCCAGCTGAACATATCGCATTTTTAAATTAAATAAGGTATCATCAAACTATTTTCAGTTCAGTTTGCTTAAAATATTCTAAAATGTATTCAATGATTGCAAAATTGCAGGTATGTGGAAATTTTTAATTAAAATTACATTCTCTACTGAAATTTAAACGAAACCTAAAAGGTATGTCTCTCAATACCTGTATTCATACTTCCTTAGTACAAAATTCTGAAAGGGCATGAACCGACTAACATTCCATAAAGCAAAAAGCTTTCAGTGAACGATAAATAGCACGCTGTCCTTTTATAATTGGTGAATGATTGGTTGGAAGCAACAATCCTTCAAAAACTTACTTCTGGTGATGAGCCACATAATTTTACCCAGAATGTTTTCAATAATTTCTTTCTATAGCTAATGATGTACTGTCTGATATGAGCGAGAATAAAATAGTTTGAAATCTAAAAATTTAAATTCCCCTAATAATCTTTTTAATTTTCAATAAGAACCTTCCACGTTAAACATAGAAAACTTTGCTAAAACACTCCATATTTACACACACACACATAGTTCATCTTCTTTTCTCTAAAAATTTCATAATTGTTCTCATAGATATCTTGGATTTTTTCCACCTCTCTGATTTTCTTCTTGTGTTGGTTTGTGATTCTGGAAACCTACAGTTGTCTAAATTCTACTATTCCTCTGGAAAAAAAAATAGCCATTAATATCAATATTGAAATAATGAAAAAATATAGTACACATGGAATATACAGTTCATCAAAATAACTACATCAGTTTCCTATTTTCAAAGAAACAATACCTCTTTCAACATTTTTTACTGTACTGTAATATATCATTCAAAAAACATCCATTAACATTTTAAATTTTCCAATTCATGATAACAATATTATATGCACATATTTCGCACAATATCATGCAGAATTTGATAGACTCAAATAATTTCCGTTCACAGGATTATTTTATTTGGTCGGTCAGTTTTTTTGGTCTAAACTACATTTCATTTTACCTAAACTTGACAGAATTGGGTAAGATAGAAAATGTATCAATCAGCTTGAAAAATAGTTATATCTTTTTTTTTAATTTAAAATGAAGCAAATGCATAGCAATTTGTAAAAAATGTCAAACATTACAATTTTAAAGATATATTTTTAAGTTATAATCACGTGTTAAAAGAAAGTATTTTTGTTTTTATCAAAGTGACAAAATAATTAAATTTTTTTATGAGTGACAAAACATTCAAAACAAATGATAAAATTTAAATTTAGATGCAAACCTGTTTCGAGTAACAGGTTCTTACGCTTCTATGCCCATTACAAACTATTCGTTTTGCGACTTCGCTTCTGTTCAAAATTATAATTCTGAACTCGCGTGCTAGTTTCGTTTTTGTTCGACATTGTAAACTTGGCTGAAAAAGGAATTTCAACGACTACACTGTATACCCATTAATGCGAGCAAAATCAATTG
The DNA here is from genome assembly GCA_019973935.1 of Trichonephila clavipes. Classification (NCBI taxonomy): domain Eukaryota; kingdom Metazoa; phylum Arthropoda; class Arachnida; order Araneae; family Nephilidae; genus Trichonephila; species Trichonephila clavipes. The sequence goes on along the minus strand of BMAU01018460.1, from coordinate 444,908 downwards.
GAAGTGGAGTCCAGTGAAATATATTGAATTTTTATTATCGAAGAAGAAAATCATCAAGTATCTATCGAACAATTTGCTGAAAAAGTTTCTTAACTCTAAAGATCAGTTTTTAAAGGAACAGTTTTTCGTTTGAAAAAAAAAGAAGATAGCACATAAGATGCCCTCATGAAAAAAGAAAAGAACGTGCTTCTTGAAAATTAGCTTTAACAATATGAAAAGGAAATGACATAAACATTGTTAGACATATATGTGAAAAAATTTGACTGTTAAAATAATCTGAAAAAAATCCAACTTTTCTCTAAAAAATCCAACTTTTAATGGAACTTTCTAAAATAAACAGAAAGCTGAATTTTAAAATAAAGAATAATAGTTATATTAAATAATAATTTATATAAATTCTTTTATATTTTATTTATCCTTATTGTTTATATGAAATCAATTTTCTCCTTTTTATTCGAAATAAAAATAAATTAAGATGAAAGAAAAACAACTATCCTGAATAATGTATATTGTATTATCAATAACAATTTTTTAAAATTGAAATTACACAGAAAATTTTACAAATTTTTTTTTCGGAAACAGTATATATATATAACAGCAAAAATAATTTATGTTTTATATTCAGATTATATTATTAAATTAATTCTGAAAGTAAAACGTCAGTTTGACCAGCCATTATTTTACAATTTTAAAAAGTTAAGAAATTTTGAAAATTTTCCAAACTTTTATAAAATGCCCAATTTTTAAAAAATTTTAGTCATTTATGTGATTTACGTTTTTTTTTTCGATTATTGCAAAGAGAATGGATTTGAAAATCTGTTCCCTTGTTGGTTTTTAATCATTATTTTCTAGAAAACCAGGAAAAAACCCAATTTTTTTAAAAAAAATATTAACTTTAGCATTTCTTAAAAAAATAACTAGAGATCTTAAAGCTAAATCCCTATTACCTTTTATAATAGAACATATGTTTGTGAGTACACACAAAAAACATTAAGACTCTATCTTGAATAGAAAAAATGCCTCAGGGATTAGAAAACACTTCCAAATTCAAAATTAAAAGTCTGAGAAAAACACATTTAAAGTTTGTGAAGTCATAAAGGAAAATCTAATAATGCCTGTAAAGCTCTAATTTTTTAATATGTTATTTTCCAATTTAATTTCTACATTAAAACATTACTTTATGACAAAATATATTTTTGCAAAATACTAATAGCATTGGTTACGACAGGTTATTCAGCCTAACTCAAACTTAGTGGCGCAACATATGAGGGCCAGGGCATACTGTGCCTATCACAGTATGCATGACCATTGGGCACTGAGGTGCATGAGCAGATGTTCCGATCAGGTGGTCAGTCTGAAGCGAGACCCCCAGAGTTTAAGTATCCAAGCAAGAGCTTGATACTCATTTATCAACCCACTGCAGGAGGAATGAACGGCTGAGTCGACCTTGACCTGCCAGGGAATAGAACTCGGACCTGTGGTGTTGAAGCGCGCTACGCTACCACTCGACCAATGGGCCTTATTCAGCCTCTAATGTCAACACAATATTTTCACAAAAGTTTTGGAACACAAAGCATTTATGAACAAAATAATAAAGATAAGCTAAAAATCCCCAGGTTTGTACATAAAATTTAATTTTTTTCATTTTTAAATACATGGTAGTTTAACAAGTTTGAGTTTTTGTTGTGCAACTCAGTTTTATCTGTAACACTTGAATTCAGAATTCCTGTATTGGAAAGTCTAATTGCAGTATCAGCTGAGGGCTAATTTTTAGATACATCTTTTTCAGTAGTATTCCATTTCTTCGACATATTGTTTCTCATAGCAACCTGAGAATGTTTTGACCATGTCATTTTCTCAACAGGAAAATATTAATGATAAAGCTTCTAAGTTATGGAAAAAAAATTTAAAAACAAAAGTTGGCCTTGAAATCCATCGTAATTATGTAACTATGAGAACTCAAAACATAATCAAGCAGAAAAAATATTGGAAATGAAAATTGTAATTAATAACCATTTCACACTGAAAGAGTTGATTGTGTGTGCTCAAAAATATTTATAATTAATTCAATTTAAGAGTGGAAAACTGCTTTAAAATGAAACTAAGAACAAAACCTAAGCTCAGATAACTTCACATACCTTAAATATTAATTTGTTATCAGACCTGAAAATTGGAGGAAAGCTTCCAAATGACATTGACCACAAGAAAATGCAGGAAAAAAATCAGTAATTTTTAAATTTTAGGGCACAATTTAAAGTTTATATATTATGTGATTAAATTTTTTAAAAAAATATAGGCTAGTAGAATTAAGGATACGAGTTAAACAATGAAGCAAATAAGTTTTTAACGCACATTTTTCTTTCTTTGTCAAATTTTGTTTGTTATAACAACTAAGAGGTATGAGGAAAAAATTACTTTTCTTCCAGTTTAAAACTTTCTATATCATTTTTATACCATACCTATACCAAATAATAGATCATTATCCTTACAATAATTCAAGATAAATCATTAAGTGTCACAAAAGTTAAAGGGGAAAATATCTTTTTTACTTAAATTTTCAAATTTTGTTAGAAGTAACGAATGGAGCTTTAGCGCACTGTAATAGCGTCTGGTACTAATGTGATTTCCTCTCAGGATATACCGTGTGAAGGAGATGGTAATGTTAACTCATTTCCATGATTCTTTTGTATTTTTCGTAAGGTTTAAAGGTATCCCTTCTAATGCAATCATGTGGCATTAAGAATCAGGAGAAGCATCTGGACACTGTAATAACGCGAATGAATTGAACTTGGTAACTTATAATGCCTTTACGGAAATAATACAAACTAATTTGTGTATTAAGTCGTTCTTATAAGGACAACAAGTGTATGTGAGACGGATCTCATGATTTCTAACAACACTCAAATAAAAAAGATACCAAAGCTTTAGACCCTATTCGTCTAACTTGCACGCCGGAATTGTAATCTTCGACTAATATTAAGTGCATCACCATCAAAGTGATCTTTATTGGCATCGGGAATCGCATTCACAACTTAAGGTATCCGAACACGTTGAAAATGACCAAATTCGGACAAGACCGATACTTTTGTTTTCTATTTTATTTAATACATTTATATTTTGGCTTTACAAAACATACTTTGTTTTGATTCTATGCTTCTTAGAGGCCAAGTTACAATCAATTTTATTAAGTTAAGAAAAATCGGAAGTGGGTCTTTGATCTACCAGAAGTGGGCATTTAAATTGTTCGAAATCTATCATGGCGAGTCTGATCACACAAAATATTACAAATGTATTTCTATAAAACATTTTGCACCTGATATTTATGCTATTTTCTAGAGAATGTACTAAAATATTTCTTATAGTATGAATATTATTTGAGCTAGGGCATGTTATTAAAATAATGGTCTCATAAAGGCGTTATTTTTCTTATAACGTTTACTCAATCATCTCTAAAAGTTTCAAATTTTAATAAAAAATTAAAATTTTAGTACATTCTCTAGATAAATGCCTCTAAATTGTTTTGGTAATTATTTTACTAATATATTGTTAATTACTTTTTTCTCTAATTGCTTTGAAGTTTTACAAAAATATTGCTAAAATTTCACATATAATTGTGATTTTTATGAAATTCCGGCAATTTATTTTAAATATTGTTAGTTAAATATTAGTATTTATTGGTATTGAATCCTAAAAAAGCCTTTATATGTTTAAATATGTTATTTTGTCAAAAAGTACTCTGAACGTGTTCGGATACCTTAAAAGAAGAGTGCCGACCCATGAGCTACGGCCTATGTTATCGTGGCTCTAAGTCAGTCATGTCAAACATGCGGTATTCGAGACTTTTAAAAATTTATTTAATATCAAAATTCTACGGATTTTTCATTTTGAAATTTATTTGAGGTTAACACTTTTTAAAACTTACAACACAATTAACTATTAGCAAATAACTATAGACTGGGATGGTCCTATTTTTTCTCAGAAGACAAAAAACAGTTTTCGAACCTTGCACACCCTGAACGCACATTCGGTCTCTTGTATGTTTTAGAAATAAAAGAGAACCGAGATAAATAAATTCTTTTATTCTCTTTCACAGGACCACCAAGCTTCCGACTAAGGGTGTAGCTTCTTAGTGTGACGTTTATCTAGAGTCAATCCATCAACAGACGAAGGGGCACAAGCAAATAACATTCTGAATGAATTTTTTCCATCCTAAGCGATATCAGTATTTTACTTCAAACGATCTTTCTGACGAGCTGTTCTGAATAAGAATTTTTTCCTGCTTTTCAAGTAAATACCACTCCTTGTCTTCTCATTATATTTTGAGTAATTTTACCAGTTTTTAAAGTTTTCTAATTGTGGGAAATAAGATGTAGAGTTGACACGAAAGAATTTTATGCGTTTAAAGACAGTGACAAACTATTAAACTTAAAAAGGAACTCTATTAATAAGACTATTGAAAACATTTTACGACTTATTGCTTACACACGTCCAGAGTTCTTGTATCTTTGATAAGTCGGATTCTCATTATATGCTTCATCTGCGGCAGTGCGAACCGACAGTCCGCATGATTTCAAGAATTAGTTTGCAGATTGTTGAAATCCTACAATAATAATTTTTATGATAAAATTCACATTTCGTAGGAATAGTATCAAGTATTCCTATGTAAGAGCACATTTTAGTTTTTGATGATGCTGACGCTACGCCCTGCACTTAGGAATGTCTGTACTCTCCAAGGACATTTCGAAAAGATGTTTTGTCTATGTAATCAAAACCTGCATAAGTAATTGAATCAACAATTCAAAGAATGTATTATGCTCAATTTTTAACAACTTTAATGCTGTCAAATGTTTAGTTCATATGTCAACCAAATTTCTTAAATCAACATGTGAATTAGTTGAAAGCGACTTCCCCCTGAAGCCGCTCCTCACCGTCTTGCCTACACAAGAGTGTGGGAGGAAACAAAGCAGGACAAGAAATTTTCATTATAACTATTATTTATTTTTACTCAAGTACACTAATCAATAGCAGATTAAATCACAAGTGAATATCCTAGGATAGGGGTGGCGAACTAATATGGATATACGTGCCATTTTTTCTAAAGAAGTGTTTCATGGGGTATAGACGTGCCATCAAATAATTTTTAATTGTGATTATTGGGGAAATAATAAAATTAAATACTAACAACACAAAACTCTTTATTTACACTGGTGTGCAAAACTTAAGCAACAATGTAAAAATTAAGCAGATAACCATGAAATTGCAGAAAAGGAGGTCTGGAGATCAGTACAGTGAACACATAAGTCAGTAGAAACGTCATGCGTATGCTAATATCAGGAACGAAACGTCAGAAGCGACGTGAGCGTACGCAAAACGGGTGATGTCGGCACGTGCTGCTCAACAGTAAAATAAAATGAAGGACGCAGACGCAATTCAACATATTCGCTGCAAGTGCCAGTGAGTCAGTTCGTGAAATATGGCTAGAAGAAATCACCTGGACGACTTCACACGTGGAAGAATGATCGGAAAGCTGGAGGAGGGGTGTACCGTCACCAGTGTAGCTGCAGAGTTCGGAATCAACAAGCGCTTGGAAAGCGTTCCAAACCACAGGTACAGCTGTTAGAAAGGTTGGTGGTGGCCGCCCGAGGACGAAAACTGCAGGGGATGACCGATATATCATCCTACAGGCGAAAAGAGGCTGACGGCAGTCAGCAAGCGTCATTGCTCAGCAACTCTCTACAGCAACGGGGCGACAAGTGTCGCGGTTTACTGTGGCCAGACGCCTTCACATAGGAGTCCTATTCGCCCACCGTCCTAAACGCTGCCTCCCGTTGAAAGTTGATCACCCACGCCACCGTTTACAGTGGTGCAGAGAGCACAAAAACTGGACAACTGTCAATGGAGTCGTGTCCTCTTTACGGATGAGAGTCGGTTCCGTACCAGAAGAGATTCTCAACGCGTTTTGATTTGGAGAGAGATCGGGACACGGTTTTATACCAGTAACATCAAGGAAAGACACCATTACGGTGGTCCTGGAGTTCTTGTCTGGGGAGGCATTATGCTGAACGGGCGAACTGAGCTCCACATTTTCGATAGAGGGTCTGTAACCGGGGATCGCTATTGTGAGGAGGTACTTCTTCCCCATGTGCGTCTGTTCCGAGGTGCCATTGGCCCAGACTTCATTTTTATGGATGACAATGCACGGCCACATCGGACTCTTGCTGTTGAGGAGCTGCTGGAAAGTGAAGATATCACTCGAATAGATTGGCCAGCGTACTCCCCAGATTTAAATCCCATCGAACATGTGTGGGATGCTTTGGGGAGACGTATTGCATCACGCTTACATCATCCGGAGAACACCCAACAACTCAAACAGATTCTAATTGAAGAATGGGCACTCCTACCGCAAGAAATGTTGCACCAGCTGGTTCTGAGTATGCGGAGACGGTGCGAAGCAACCATTGCGGTGAGGGGAGGGCATATACCATATTAAGGAACATTTGCTTGTTGTTCTTCCTGTTGGATAGACCATCATGAGTCTCGATACTATGCGTTCAATAAAGCTTGTTTTTGTTTGATTCCATACCGTATGCATTGTATTCCTTTTTCAGCGCCGATGCTTTCGTCATCCTTTACGTACATAATACTCTCCCTCATTTCTGAATTTCATGTCTCTCAGATGATTTTTCGTGAAGTTATGGCAATAAACCCACCTGTTGCTTAAGTTTTGCACACCAGTGTAGTACAAATACCTTTTGCACTGTGTAGTTGTAAATGTTTTAGTTATACGTGTAATTCAAATTAAAGTAGCATGAGTGTCACACTTCTGTGTAACAAATAACTTAAGCTCTTACTTTTAGTGGAATGCATGCTGAATTGGAGTCATCTTCGAAATGATTTCTAAGCAATTAGTTATTTTTAATGTGGTTCACTTTTATGACAAGACTATATGTGATTTATTTCAAAAATGCCCTTTTACTGACGATGTTCTGCATACCACTATTCCAGAATATAAAACACACACCACTCTGTCGCCCTTACTAATAATGCCGTATTTCTAGATACATCAAATTTGAAATTCTCTGTTACACTTACTATCTTGCACTTTTTGTTCTTTTGTTGAACTAGTCACGTTTAATAACATTTAAAAATAACATATATAACACAAATAAACTTTAAAATACAGTTGTGTCAATGAAATTGACTACGTTATGCGAAGACAAACTTTGCATCATAAGCAATTGTAGTTCACGACGTAACTAAGGAGAGACAATAACAAAAAGAGTGTACTCTCCACCCCGCCCCAGCCGATCACTCGCGTTTGTTTGTAATACTTTATAGTGAACTTTGTTATTTTGAAATAAAATGTAAACCATTTTGATAGCTGGCGTGCCCAAAATATTGTGTCGCGTGCCATCCAATAAACCCTAAGTGAACAAGCGCAAGTAATCAATTTAATTAAACCTAATCTATCTTGACTATAAATTCCCAATCCACTAATTTAATGCAGTGTCAAACTTCGTTCTTAAATTAAACTGTGAAAATCAATTATATCTCACCTTCGTAACAGTTTCGCAGCTCCTTTCCCCTTACAATTACAAAACTCTGACTTTATATAGTCAAACTAATCTACATATTAGGGTTTCTTCTCGAGAGGGATGACTGTGAATTAAACGCGAATTCTAGCCCAAAGATTCCCCAAGAGGATTAGTAAAAAGATTCCGTAAAAATCCATCACACAGTTTTAAATTTTTCATGTTTCAACCTCAACAAAGTTTATAGTTCATTTTTTGTTCTCAAACCTCTGCTCAAGAGCCAGAAACAACGATTCGTATGTGTCATCCACAGTCAGAACATTGTTTGCAATTCCCGTTAAACCCGATTGTAAATACTGCAATTTTTGTTTATCATTTAAACCACAATTTTCAATTATTTTTTTGAATTGCTCATTAAAAATAAACCATACTTCAGTATCACCATTGTTGTTGCTTATGCCACCTCATTGACAGTAACATCAGATCAAGGTTCACGAAATTCGTTAGCCTCAGCTTCGAGTACCAAGCAGGTGACAGTACGATTTTGTTCGCTCGGTTCCACCCCAAATTTGAGGGAGAACACCCTGGGGGTGAGCAAGAGGACTTGCGGCTCGACGGCCCCATGCTGCGAAGGCTACATTTACAAACATCCATGCCTTCTCCGGGATTCGAACTCAGCGTCACTATCCACTATACCGCATGGGCGGCAGTAAACCATTAAACTGTGGAAACGATAATTCTGGTAGTCTAGGGCATGATATGATATTAGACAAAACATTTGACCCTGTTTCATTACTATTTTTATTATATTTAAAATTCAAGGATTTAAGTCTTACCTCGAGTTTCTCAATATGTTTATTGTAAGTGGTAATTTTCGACTCAGAATTATCAAACTCTGTATCTGACAGAGACGTGAAATTTTTTTTCTTTCACTCATTTATATATTATATTTAGTCTTTCAAACGACTTAATTTAAGTGACAATACTTTTTTTGTCTTCAACTAAAGTGTCCAACAAACGCTACTAATGCACACCTTGCTTTTCAATGTCTGAACATTCGTTCAACAACTCCTATTTTGCTTTTCGTCATTACACATTCAAAACACAAAATTTCTAAGTGTCTTTTAAATCCACAAGTTTCCTAGGTTGCCAACGATTTAATAAACATCAGAACAGCGGGTCATAAGTGTACAATGTCGATAGTTTACGAAATAATGATTTCAAATGTGGAAAAAACTTCAACGATTTTCATTAACATAATACGATTCCTTTATTCATTCCAATCAAATCGAACAAAAAACAACACACCAAGTACAGGAAAATGGTTGTTCCACTTCTCCCGTACTAGAGGAGTGGAAAGTGACGAATGCATAATAGCAAAAGAGCCTTAAATATAGAAAATTAAGTAACCCCTTCACGAAATATTTCTTTTTACCTCTTTCATCGTTATTCTCTTATTAACTTGTCTTCAATGTTGTGTTGGAAAGCATGTATTTACAAGCATATCTAATTACTGCATCTTAAACAATGTTAAGGCATGGAATGGTTTTCTCTAAGTTTAGTTTCACATGAAATTTGTTTTTTATAAGACATTTCACTTAATAACATTGATATTTTTATAAAGGAAAAATACGAAGATAAAAAGGTTGGAATTAACTTGCATTTGTTCGCAAGCGTTTTTTTTAAATTTATTTATTATCTCTTTTCTTGTTTTTTTAATGAATTTTCACATTATTTTATTCATCAAGTAAATTGTTTGCATATAAAAATATATTAATGCTCCCTAAAATAAGCTTAAGTAAAATCGCTTCTCGCACTGATTGGAGGGGGGAATTACTTGTGTGTGCATAATAATTATTGCCACATGTTTTTTATAGACTTGCTCTTATTGTTTTCTTTCATTTATTTATGAAAAGAAGTTAAATAATATTTTGCACGTGATGCTATTTATGCTTTTCTTTATGAACAAACCTCCTATTTTATTCAGGTGGCCGTGTATGTCTGCGTGTCACGCTCTCGAGCTCATGGCCGGCGAGTCATGAATTTGAGCCCTAGAGCTATTGAAGACTCGCCATATAGAGATGCTGATGCACGTTGCATCTTTCCAATAGCCCCAGTGTTGCTTTAGATTGCTGCGTTCATACTAACACCCTGTTTCATATGAAAATGTTTTGGACAATCTATGGATATGAAAGATTTATGTGTTAAAAGTTTAGAAAGAAATACAATTTAAAAAGGACTGAATGAAACTGAAGGGGTTTACAAATATTTTTTAACAGAATTTTGTCAAAATTTGAAAATACTCTCGGGCTTCAAACTTCTATCTGAGCCATGGTCAAATGACAAGGATGATACCCGAATTAAAACCATTTCTCAAAACTGTCACCTCCCCCCAACGTGATGAATTTGAGCCTCGGCAAATTTTAACTTGCATCACTCCCTCTACACTGCAGGTCTTCACAACGACTCGAACTCATGACTAGACAACTCCGGTCTTGAATTCACAAATATTACCTCTCGACTATCGTATAGCCACGCTATATTTCAACTAAGTAGAAAGCATATAAAAGATTTCCCCCTCTGAGAATTAATTGGTTTTTACTATAATTTAAACAATAATCAAAGCTAATAATTATTGAAAATATACTTACAAGGGGAGGGCACGACTAAGGAAATCACTTGGTATCGAGACTTGGTGTAATAGTAGTACTCCTTTAGGGTTTTCACACCTCAATGTAATTCCGCCGAATGGCCTGTCAATTCGGAGAAAATAGCCTTCGAAATTCATGCTTAGCTTTAATACAATTAAATTTTAATTTCCCGCAACGAGTACGTCGCCTGATTGGTAAATCGTCTGCTTACTATGCGCGGGGTCAGGGTTCGATTCCAAGCGATCAACTTTTATTCTTCAATTCATTTCATTATTTTTTTAATTAAATAAATTTATTTATGAAAGGTTTATTAAATATTAAATGATATTTCATGTAATTATTTTGTATTTTATAAAGTAAAAATTTTTTAAAAAAAAAATATATAACTTAAATTATTTATCAGTAAAATTATTTAAAGTTATTATTAATTAAAAATATTTAAATTATTAATAATTAGATATTTAAAATTATGATTAATTAATTATTATTAAATATTAATAAGAAATATTATTAATTTATTATTAAAATTATTGTTTATTATTAAAATTATGATTCATTATTGAAATCATTATTAATTTATTAAAATAATTTAAATAAATTTTTTGAAATTAAATAAATTTATTTGAAAAGGACTTATTAAATATTTTATAAAATTATAAAATAATTAAATTAATATATAAAAGACATTTTTTATCATATTAATTATAAAATAATTAATTTAATATAATATATAACATATTTTATAAATTTTTTTATACTAGCTGCATGGTCCGGCGTTGCTCGGGCTTTCTTTAAAAATTTTCCCTTTTTTTCACAAAATCAGCACTTCTAATACTCTTTTTCAAAATGAATCCCCCCCCACACACACACCTACCTCCGCTTAGCCCGGCGTTGCTCGGGCTTTTACCGAGTGTATAACTTAAAATTCCTTGTTTCAAAATTTTTTCGCTTCTTTTCTGTCAGACAGGTTTATTCCCTCCCCCTGGCGTTGCATGAACATTTTTAAATGCATAACACATTGTCATGGAAGTTCCCCTTCGCCTCTCGCTATGTGAACACAGTGGGACTTCAATATTCCCTCACTCACTTTGCAACTTTTTAGGTCCCGGAAACGAAAATGTACCTTTATAAAAATAGTTGTATGTTGAGAACAGAAGAAATTTTTATAATTACAAATTTTCACAACTGTATTAAATGAGCATTTTTTGAAATGTTCGATACACACAAAAAAAAGGTTAATGCAATTATTTTTATAAATGAAGAAGTTATAAAAACTTTGAATTTGATAAGTAGTTATTAAATATTTAAAATTTAAGCATATTTAAACTGTGTGTGTAGTGCAACATATTTAAAAAATAAAATACTATAAAGAATTAAAATTTATTTAAGTAATTCCCAGTTGAATAAAAATGTTACTCTTTGTCTTCTATTTTTTTAAAATATTAAAGCTACCTTTTTAACTAATTATTACACTTTCTTAAAAGGTTTAGAATTATGCATTGACAGACTTGTAAAACCTTCGATATACATCCAGTATCAATTTTACTGTAGTTTTGTTATAGGTTTATAATATTCCTAACTATCCACCGTTCTTCATATTTAGTGAAATGGGTGTCCTACACTTGGCTTTTTTCAACTAAATTTGTTTTGTATTTCGATATTATCTTTTGAACTGTAAATTTATTTAATATTTTTTGAGCCATTATAAATACAGTGGTGGCAAAAAGTCCTGAACACACTCATTTTTTTGCGTAATTTTTGTGTTTGACTTCATTTTTCGTTATGAAATTATCGCATTATCTTAAATATTGTTATTGATTTTAATGTATTTTTTCATGCTGATTTCAAATATGTTTGTAGATTTCAGTTAAAGTAAATAGTTTCATTGATATGTTGAAAAAACCTTGACAAGAAAGCATAAGGTCACTGTAAGAATGAGTGAGTTGTTTTCCACTAATGAAATGCTCCGTTATTTCAACCAATCAGAGAGCAGTAGCGATAAATGGTTGAAAGAAAAAGGTGAAACGTGGTTTATTGTATTGAATGCAATTGTGTGCTTGTGGAAAATAGTGTATTGAAAGCAATTTGAAGTGCGTTTGTGGAAAATATTGGAATTATGGCTAAATTTTCATATCTGCCAGAGAATAAAAGGTACAAAATAATACATTTGAAGGAAGAAGGTTATTCCATGCGCCAAATTGTTACTAAAGTACCATGTGGCCTTTCTAATGTTGTGAGAACTTTGAAAAGATTTTCTGAAACAAATTTTATAGCGGACAGGGGGCGATCAGGACGACCAAGAAAAACATCTTTACGTGAAGACAGGTTATTGCACAGAATTTCACTTTCAAACAGGAAGCTTAATTCCTCGAAAATTTTGAAACAATGGACTTTGACATCAAATGTTAATGTGTGCCCAAGAACTGTTAGAGGAAGACTGCTGGAAATTGGGTTATGAGGCTGTAAAGCGCACCCAAAACCATTACTGATTGAATTTCAACGCAAGAGGCGATTGACGTGGGCAAGGGAACATTCATTATGGACTATTAAAGACTGGGAAAAGGTAATATTTAGTGACGAGAGTCAGTTTGGTATTTCTGGCAACCAAAGTAGTGCCAATGTAAGACGACGCACTCATGAGGAATTCAGCCCTCAGTGTCTGAAGCCCACATTTAAGTTCCCGACAAAAGTGATGGTATGGGGTTGCATGTCTTCTCATGGTGTTGGAAGACTTCACATCGTTAGCGGAACCCATGGATTACATTGAAATACTACAAAATAAATTGCTACCAACTGCGAAAGATCTTTTTGGGAATCAGTCATGGATTTTTCAGGACAATAACACCCCTTGTCATCGTGCAAAGGTAGTCCAGAAATGGTTGAAAGATCATACTGTGAATAGAATGAACTGACCAGGACAGTCTCCCGACCTTAATCCGATTGAGAACTTATGGTTTAAAATTAGTTGTGAAATTTCAAAGAAAAAACCTTCAAATAAACGTGAATTAATTGAAGCTTTAATATTTTCTTTCAACCATATTGTCACGAAAGATCTTCTTTTGAAATTGGTGCATTCCATGCCAAAAAGATGTAGAGCCGTAATTAAAGCAAACGGCTGGCCCATAAAATATTGATTTTCTAACATGTGACAACAATGTAATTTTCAAAATGCTTATATATTAAATATACCGTATTTGTCAATTTTCGTGTTATTTTTCTTTGCATATTATGTTATTCTATATTGTTTTATTCTGCACATATTTCACATTATTGTGTTCAGGCGGCTTTACTACAAAAAATATTTTAGTCATTAAGAGACTAGTAGTAGATTTGAAATCAGCATAAAAAATACATTAAAATCAATAACAATATTTAAGATAGTGCGATAATTTCACAACGAAAAATGAAGTAAAACACAAAAATTACGCTAAAAAATGAGAGTGTTCAGGACTTTTTGCCACCACTGTAGTATTTAAATTTTAAATTATCGCCTTGCTTAATAGAAACTATTTTTACAACTTTGCATTCAAATGGGAGAATCGATCTTACGTTGAATTTAAAAGACATTTATTGATTGTGAGGACCTAATATTTAACTTATAAAATAGTTTCATTAACGTCCTTCATACTAGTCAAATATCGATTTTTCTCACGTAGTGTAAATCGAAAAGTACACCGAATCTTCGAATTATGTGTAAGAGACCTTAAATTACCATAACTGAAAACTATATAGCACGATTTAAAAAACAGTGAAAAACTTTTTCTGAAAGACGGCGTAAATCAATCTTGGTTCAAAATGCATTTTTTTTCAGGTTGACTGATTCGAGACGTATTCGTTTTTGCAACGATCTTTATAGAATAATCGTCTGTGTTGTGTTTTGTCTTTAGAATTTCAGCGAATTTTTACTTTAATTAATATTGCGCAGTCCATAAATATTAAGATTTAAAATTTGGCGAACGTGACATACTCGAACTTTTCTAAAATTATAAGCAAATAAACAATGTTCTTTTTTCGATTAAAATAGTATAAATAATTTATATCTGGAAGTGTAATACGCGTTAATATTACTTTTTGTTGTATTTATTTTATGCTAAAATTGTAATCAGCCTGTTCAAGCTTTCGCAGTTCCTGGCACCAGGCGTAGACGAAACAAAATGCAAAGGTTTGCTTCACACATATAAGATAGATATATGCTGTCACGGGCTTTTTTGCAGATGGCAGAATTTTTTCCTACTTACTTGACAATTGTTATATTTTGGACACTTCACACAATATCTTTATAAATTATAGCCTATGTGTTATTCTGATGTATAAGCTATACTATTGTAAAGTTTCATTAAAATCCATTCAGTTGTTTTAGCGTGCAAGACTACCAAACATCTCCTCAAAAACTTTCACGTTTATAATATAGAATCCTGATTATATATAATATTTTAATTATAGTATACTAGCCTTTACCCACCCACTTCACTGGGTATTTCATGATGTTGTATGAATATATACTGTTTAAATATATATAAATTAATGATATATAGCTTTAAGAATTCGAACGTATTGGAAAATATATTTATAGCTGTAACTCTCGCCTCGATATAAAAAGGACATAAATTATAACTTCTAATTTCTATTAATATCTAAAAATATAAAGTAGAAAGATTTTTTGCGCTCACTTAACCAAATAATCAAATGAATTTCCACGGAAGCAACTTTCAATGGAGAGATCTCTACTCCATAAAATAAATATGTGTACTAAATTTCATGTCTAAATCTAATAGAGCAAAAACGGAATTTTTATCATCACGCCCCATAACCCCGTTGAGAGCATTCTTAGAGGATTTCAATTCAACAAAAGAAATATGCAAACCAAATTTTAAAATCATAGCCATAGTAGTTCGAAAACGGGAATTTCGTCTATCAATACGCCACAATATAACTCCCTCCGCTTCCTCCTGGAGTTGATTTCCGTAAAATCCATTCTTAGTGGAACTCTATTCAACTAAAGAAACGTGCTCAACAAATTTCAAGTAAATGGGTTAAATTCTAAAATAGGAATTTTTCTATGACTCTCCTTAACCCCTCGCAATCCTAAAGGGTTCGGTTTTCGCAAAACTCTTTGTTAGAGGAACTCTGTTCCATGAAAGGAGCATATCTTCTAATTTTCAAGAAGGTGGGTCTAATAGTTGAAAACCAGAAATATTTATCTATTACGCCCCTTAATCTTCCTCAGTGCTCCTTGGGGGTCAATTTTTCCCAAACCTATTTTGTAGCGGATCTCTACTCCATGAAAGGAATCTGCTTATCAAATTTCAATACTGTACGTCTAATGGTTTAAAAATGGAAATAATTACCTATAACATCCCTTAAGCCCCCGCAACGCCACTTAGGAAGCGATTTTCACAAAGCCCATCTTATAGCGGATCTCTACTCAATCAATGGAATCTGCTTACTCAATTTCAAGATTTTACGTCTAATAGTTTAAAAAAGGAGGTAATTACCTATATAGCGGCCCTTAATTCTCCGCAATGCCACTTGGGGTCGATTTTCACAAAACTCATTTTGTAGCGGATCTCAACTATATGAAAGCGGAATCCTTTACCAAATTTCAATACTGTACGTCTAATAGCTTAAAAATTGAAATCGTTATGTAGAACGCCTCTTTGGTCCCATAACGCCATTTGGAAGTCAATTACCGTAAAAATATTAAAAACTTTCCAGTTGTCGGCTTTACAGATGGTAGCAAAATCAACACTAATGTTTGCCTTGCATTTGTTATCTTCCAAGATTTTATTGAAATTGAAACTCGCCAATTTAGAATAAGAGATGAGTGTAATGTGTTTCAGGCTGAATTACTTTGCATAGCTCAAGCAGTCTCTTGGATCTGCAATAACGAAATCCTTTTATCGAATTTCTTAATTTGCAGCGATTCCCTATCATCTTTGTGTGCCTTAACATTTATTCCCAAACTAAACTAATTGTTAAAACGCATATTAATCTCAGTTTTCTTCGAAGCAGAGGAGTACAAGTTTTCTTTTCTTTTGTTCGAGGACATACGGGAATCTATGGCAATAAACGTGCTGACTGGATTGCAAAAGAAGCGATAAAAAATTAAGCGATCTAATTCCCCTAAGAGCATTCCAAAATCATATCATAAGAAAGTTTTTAAAGAAAAGCTTATTTCCGAGTGGAATAACTTTTATCAAATTTCAAATAATGCGCATCTCACCAAGGAATTTATTCCTTCTATTCAGAACTTACCCAGTTTCTAACCGGGCATGGAAACTTATCTTCCTTATTGTATAATTTTAATTATTGATTATCTCCGTTTGCATGTGAGCAATCTTATATTTAATTATGTATTTGTATCCACTCCCCCCTCCCTTTAGGTTCCCATTTGTGCATATATCCTTCTACATGTAACTTCCATTGTTTTGAGTATTGACTTTTGTCGACACACAAAGAGTCTACCTAGTCTCAAAAAAAAAACCGTAACGCCTTTTGGGGTTCAATCTTTGCGAAATCCGTTCTTAGCTGACATCTACTCCATAAAAGGAACCTGCCTACCAAATTTCAAGTCTGTAGGTTTAATAGTTCCGGTAATAGCAGGGTTAATAGTGAGTAGCTTCTCTCCTCTATATGTACAGAATGTTATTTTGATTATTTGGGGGATATTTGTTCGGAAGCACTTAGAACCTCAAATTTGATTTTAAAGATTTTTTTTCAAAAACCTCCCCGGGGATTTACCTAATAATTCCCCAAATTTTCACGGCGATTGGATGCATGGTTTTTGAATCTATCGAGTACAGACAGACACGTATTCATTTTTATATAGAGAGATTGTATTTCACATTATAAAACTATATACTTGTAACTAATTTTCATGTAAAATATCATTTAATATAAAATATATTTATATAAAATTTAATATAATTATTTATATAATTACAGTAATTTTTTTACTTTATAAAATACAAAATAATTACATAAAATATAATTAAATTTTTCATAAGCCTATTACAAATAAATTTATTTAACTTTAAAAAATAATTAAATGAATTGAAGAAAAAAAAATTGATCGAGTGAAATCGAACCCTGACCTCGCGCATAGCAAGCAGACGATTTACCAATCAGGCTACAAACTCGTTGCGGGAAATTAAAATTTAATTGTATAAAAGCTAAACATGAATTTCGAGGGCTGATTTCTGTGAATTGACTGGCCATTCGGCGGAATTACATTGAGGGGTGAACACCCTAAAGGAGCACTACTATTACACCAAGTCTCGACCTCAAATGAATTTCCTTAGTCGTGCCCTCTCCTTGTTGGATTTAAGCAGAAGTGCCGAAATATTTACATTTCAAATAAACTACACGCAGCCTTACGTTTCTTTAGATGCCTTATTTATAGACTTTTACCTCACGAATTATAAGACTTTTACCTCATATTTAATTATACAACAAGTAACCGCCAAATTCAGTTTCAAGAATGTAGTGATTTTCTGTTTTATGAGGTTTAATATACAACCTCTGACAATAAAGTTCGGTGAATAGTCCTTTAAAATTAAAGCAGATGAAATATTAGCGAAAGTTACTTACTGTCCTTCGAAGTAGTCCCTTCTCATAATTATGCACTGCTGAGATCTGCTATACATGTCTTGGAAACTTTCCAATAAGTCTTCTTTTCGGATGGAGTTCAAAAGCCTCGTCATATTTCGTCGGACGTCAGGAATATCGGCAAATCACTTTCCTTTCAAAGCGAGTTTGAGTCGTGGGAATAGGAAGTATGGATGATTGAGATCTGGCGAGTATGGTGGATGTTTAATTTGCACCACTTCCTTTTTTGTCGAGAACTGTTTGACAATACTGTCTGTGTGAAGGCGAGCATTGTCGTGAACAAAAAGCCTTGGACCTTGCTGTGCGTACAGGGGTCATACCCTACGTAGACGTTTCATAAAACTTGTCAAAATTTCAATGTAACTTGCAGCATTCATCGTCGTTCCCCCCAAGAAGAAATTCCTTATATTATGCCTTTACTATCAATAAAGAGGTGGTGAGCAATCATTTTGATGCGAGATTTTTCTGCTCTGGCCTTTTTCCGACGACGTGATGTAGGTGAACGCCGTTTCGTTTCTAGGTCGTACCCGAGATACCAGGACAGCTTCAGTGACAATATAGTTCAAGAAATTTGTTGCCACATCCACCGTTTCGACAAAAACCTGTGGAACTTCTAAACGTGCCTGCTTCTGATCGTCAAACAAGTGATGGCCCCGTTTACATGCAAACCCGCAAATTCCCGGCGAATTAGGGTTGGAGAGAAAAGCCAGTTTTTTTTTCAGCCCGTTTTCATGAGAATCTGGTGATTGTTTAGAATCACGTGACTATACAGTATAAACATGGAAATAATTAGAATGTTGATAGCGATTATCGTCCAGAATCTGCCATTACCTGATTCAGAAGCCATGTTGCTTCACATATTTTTTGTTTGTATTTTGCAGTGGATGATCAGACAAAATTAATAATTTACAATCAGATCCTGAACTCACAAATATGAATTTTTCTATTGTGGTAAAAATACAGTGAAGTAAAAAAAATTGATAATAAATTTTCAAAAAATTATAATTTGATTTATTTATAATTTATTATGGCGCTATAAAAATGGTAAATTCAATGAATCTTTTCAACTTATTAGATATTGTCAAAAAAAAAAGAAATTTATTTATTTTGCACTCTAGTTTTTTACTTTGGTTACGCAAAGAGATGTAGATTTAAAACTTTTTTCTAATGGGCTGCGGATTAGTGTTTTACCATTGCAGACCTAGTACATTCCCCAGGAGCTGGTATCTCTTTCTAGCGAGACACTCTATAGGCGTATACCAATCGTCGCAGGTAATTTTGACACGGTTTCCTCTACAGAGGGAGGCAACTGAGCTCTGACGATGCAAACTTGTACTAGGATTTAATTTTGCCGAGAGCATCCAAGTAAAACTTCTGACAGTAAAATTTTAAATTTAATTATCATAAAGATAAAAATTATAACTTAACACTAATTATACAGTAACATTGAAAACTTAATTCATCGGAATATTTTTGTATAAAGTTAGAAACATTTTCAACTTATCAGATATTGTCAAAAAATGCATAAAATCTTTACATTTATTCTGTATTCATGTTTATTACTTTTCTTTTAAACAAAGACATACATGCATAAAACTTTAGATAAAATTTTAAATGCATGATTTATTTATTATCAAGTTAAAACTGGTAATTTCAATATTACTGTTTAATTTGGGTGTAAATTTTTCATCCATTGGAATACCTTTATGTACTCACTATTAAAAGATATTTTCAACACTTGTTATGTACTGTCAAATAATATAAATAAATAAAATCTCTAAATTTTTTTCGCATTTTTGTTTTAATTTATTTTTAACTTTACATTTCATTTTTAACATCCGTTTTCTAATTTCTTCTGTCGTCCAACGTGCAGATTCTGCAAACATGCCTGAACAAATGAATCTCGGTCGCAATGCATAACGGGACAATTAGAAAACGAGCTGTCTTTTTATTCCCATTTGTCCTGCTAGAAATTTCAACACCCCTTTCCGAACCGGTAAAATGCCGGCTCGTCGTGTAAACAGATCTAGAAAGGATTAATACCGGTATTTTGCCGGGTACTTTCGTCCGTGTAGACGGGTTTGCTGTGGCATAAGACAACGTTTTTCTCATTCCTTTAATTCTGGGTAATGATCTGTCGCACAGATTAAAGGTTAATCTGCATTTCATCAACTATCATGCACATAGTTAATTGACGATCGTTCTTGATTAATTTCCTCACTTTCTAAATGTTTTCGTCACAGACGGAGGTCACCGGTCTTCCGCAACTTGGGTTGTCAGACATCCGGCACCCACGAAAAAGGGCGTATCACTCGTACACACTTCATGGACAGTGCGTATCTTCATAAACACGTACCAGTATCGAATAAGTTTCTTTCGGTGTCTTGCCACGCTTAAAATAAAAGTCTTAATTTTTTGTTCGTTCATTTTCCTGTTCTCAGTTAAGAACCAATGCACTAAACGAGCATTGTGTGGCACAATTCTAACACGGAACACAAACAACGCTCAACTGAACTGTGGAAGCAGATGGTCAACACCTGCTGCCACGCATGTGCACAGCGTTTTGTTTCACCAATGTTGCCAGATCGGCCGTACTGACTTCATTCACCGAACTTTATTGTCTGAGGTCATATTTTCGAAGAGTTGTATGTAAATGATGCAAAATACCTAGTTCTGACCTTTTTCTATTGATTTCGTGAATCCATAACTTACACTTCTTTTGCTTGCGCCATTCGTTCCTACAAAACAGTACAGCATTTGCACAAACAGCGTCCATGTTTGAAAGCTACTGATGGAAGAAAGGTTGATTCGGATTGACTTGTTGGCCAGTCAGATTCGCTGTGATTTGGATTGATTGCGACTGACAGATTTGTTTGGTGTGAAGGAAGCCTAAGAGAAATGTCTTCGGGGAAAGCAATGTTGCATATTTATAAACACATGAGACTTTTTCTTCATATGAATATGTAAATATGCTTTATGTGACCAGTTTAAAAAAAACCCTAGTAGAACATTACACAGACAAAGCTTTTTACATGGTATGAATCTATAAATGCTTTTTAAAATGATCATTTTGACTAAACCCTTATTATTACAAATGTAAGGCTTTTCCTTTGTATGATTACGTATTGTGTGTTTAAAATATCATTTCACAAACATGAAGCTTTTTCCTTTGAATGAATAAGAGAATGTCTTTTCAAAGCATTACTTCGAGAAAAGCCCCTGTTGCATATTTCACATACATAAGGCTTTTCCTTTGTATGAGTCCGTAAATGGACTTTTAACTGATCACTTCGAGAAAAACCCTCATTGCACATTTCACAAACATAAGGCTTTTCCTTTGTATGGACCGATAAATGTCTTTTCAAATCACTACTTCGAGAAAGACCCTTGTTGCAAATGTTACAAACATGAGGCTTTTCCTTTGTATGAATAAAAGAATGTCTTTTTAAAGTATTACTTAGAGAAAAGCCCATGTTGCATATTTCACATACATAAGGCTTTTCCTTTGTATGAGTCCGTAAATGGACTTTTAAGTGATCCTTTCGAGAAAAACCTTCGTTGCACATTTCACAAACATAAGGCTTTTCATTTGTATGGACCGATAAATGTCTTTTCAAATCACTACTTCGAGAAAGACCCTTGTTGCAGATGTTACAAACATGAGGCTTTTCCTTTGTATGAATAAAAGAATGTCTTTTTAAAGTACTACTTTGAGAAAAGCCCCTGTTGCATATTTCACATACATTAGACTTTTCTTTTGCATGAGTCCGTAAATGAACTTTTAACTGATCACTTCGAGAAAAACCCTCATTGCACATTTCACAAACATACGACTTTTCCTTTGTATGAGTCCATAAATGTTTTGTTAAATAACTAGTTTGAGGAAAAACCTTGTTGCACATTTCACAAACATAAAGCTTTTTATTATCTTGAACATGCAAATGATGCCTTGAGTTTCCTTGAGTGAAAGCCATTTTGCTTATATGAAATGAGCAAGTTTTTTCCACAAATGTGAAAACAAATATCTCTATTTAAAATATGCAGTGAAGAAAATAGGTCTTGCACTCTTATTCAGAATATGAATTTATACTAACATCTTTCTGTAAAAGAAAATAAAAATGTATTCAATATAATGTAGAACATTGATAAGCAAAATTTATTCTTCATTATAATTTATGAAGTAAAAAAATTCAGCTGTTTAACACAGCTTAAAAGAATCAGCTAAAATTTTTTTGCTTGATATCTGAAGAAATTAGCAGGCTTCTAGATAACATTTTTACTAATCAATCAAAATCTAAAACATATTTTAAATATTAAAAATATGTTCATGTAAATACTTTATAAAGACAATCAGGTTAACATATATATGTAAGCAATATACAGAAAACTGAAGGAATATCATGATAAGAAATGAATACCTCCTTGGAGGAGGACTATCAGGTTATGTCCTGCATTATGGTACAAAACCTGATATGTGCGTTATTGGTTTGAACTATTATTATTTAGATTATGAGTAACAATAAAGCTATTGTCGACTGTCAACATAATTTTTAACACAATATATTATTAAATCCTAAGAAAAGATTTTTGAAATTACAAAAAAAATTTTGACAAAGGTATTTTAAAATTTTTTTTTTATATAAAACTTCAAATTAAGAATAATATTCACTATAATTTGTTTGATTTAAACATTTTCCGAAAAAGATAATTTGTACCAGAAATTATACAAAATTTAGACTATTCTGAAACAAGATAACCCAAAGGACATACATATATTCATATTTTATAACTGAATAAAATTAATATATGGATTCAAGGAATGAAGAGGCGATATGATTGCCAAATGTCATTCAACGATATTTCGCAAAAAGCATTGTTCCCCTAGGACTGCAAGTGGCAACTAAAAACCTACCATGTACAGGAGCTGGTGCAAGTATTTCTATCAAAACTAAAAGACCTTGATTTAAGAGAGATGGATGAGAGCTTGTCTTTGTTACTAGAATATGGTTCAAAAGTACAACCTCTCCTGGAAATAACCCTCATTCTTCTTTAAAGTGTGATGTACTTAAGTAAGCTAGAAAATCCAGGGAATAAAGTATATTATTCGAACAAAATTTAATTTGAAATAAAATGGTTATTTCAGTAAGGAAAATTGGAATTTTCATTACAGCTTTTTTCACTTCAACTTTATGGATGGTTAAAAAAGCTTGCTTCAATCTTAATAAGCACAGTAGTAAAAGGTAATGGACCTTATAAACATTGCTCTTACCCTATACATTAAAGGTCAATTTCATTTAATAGGCAACATCTTGCATTACTGGAATCGGAATTCAACATACAAACATTTGGCTTACAACTTTACAAGCAATTAACATTTTGAAAGCTTTAAATTATTTTATTTTTTACAGGAAGATAGATCCTACATTTTCATCTAACATAAGTGAGACTGCAAAAAATACGTTTTGCAGTGATAAATAAATATATATATATTTTTTTTGCAGTGGAAGGATTATTAACACATTTTTCAAATATTAGTAAAGATGTACAGGAATTAGCTGTTACTAGCTGCATGGCCCAACATTACATGGGTTTTTTCTAATCTTATAAATTTTCCCTTCCCTTAACAAAATCACCACTTCCATAAATCTTTTTCGAAGTGTCGTTCTCGTCACTTGACAGTGGCTTAAAATTTTGAGGTGTGCCGGCAAAAGCTCTGGAGTAAGTGAACAGCGCGACTTTAAAATTCACCCACTCACTTTGCAATTTTTTAACCCTCGGAAACAAAAATGTACCTTTTTTAAAAATAGTTGTATATTGAAGAAAGACAGAAAAGTAGAAATTTTTAAATTTACAAAATTCCACAACTATATTAAGTGTTGAATTAAAATTGTGAGCATTTTTTGAAATGTTTCGCACACCAGAAAAAAGTTTCATGCAATTATTTTTATAAATGAAGGAGTTATTAAATGTTTGATTTAAATTTTGGCTGGAAATTTATTTACATTTACTGTATAAAATCATTCAAAAAGAAAATATACTATGTGATAAAAAAAATATTTCAGAATTCTTAAGGTTTTTTATTCCACTGTTTTTCAATAAATCATTCTTTAAGAACGAAGAAAAAACTGTCAGTTGTCTCTTGAACTCTTTAAAACATTTATCTGTAATGTGTAATGAAATGAATACTGCTATACATAGCTTATAACCTAAGTGATGACAGAGAATAAAGTGGGGAAATTTCTGTAATCTTTCAAAAACAGCGAAATGAGTGACCCTTGCGCAAATCTTTCACCTGTTGTATTTCTCAAAGCGACTTTGACGTCAATGATTTGATTTTGATTTGATTTATTATTAACGTCGCACTGTTTAAGCTACACGAGGGCTTTTGGCGACGGACCACATAATTTTGAACCATGGTCAAGTGACGTGGACGACACCTGAGCTGGCACCCCCCTCTCCTAACTATCACACCACACCAACGGGAGGACGTTTCAGCTCGACAGATTTATCGTGCATCGCTGCCCTACACGGCGGGTCTTTAGTGGTACTGGGCTCGAACTCATGACAAGGCAAGCCACGGTCCGATACCACTCGGCTACCGCAGCCATAACTTTGACGTCAAAGGAATACTTCGATGAAATTTTTAAAAAAATTTTAGAGCATGTTTTTTAAGTTAATGTTTTCAAACTTCACATATTGATTGAAAAAAAAAATAAAAAAAAAATCACATCGATTAACTTTTGCAAAAAGAATAACAAACCACAAAATTTTTAAGCAGTTTTTTCAATTTTTGTACAGATTACGGATAATATTGTTCTTCACATGGAAAAAAAGGTTCATGAGATTATTTTTGTAAATGACACAGTTATTAAGAATTTAATTAAAATTTTGAGTATTTTTTTTAAAAATGGTAAAAAAAAACCAGTTTTCCACATTTTATTTTTCAAATGACTGATTCCAAAAGAGAAAAGTATGAACTTTTTTAGTGTAGAATATCAATTCATTAACGGGAAAGGAAATTGAAAGTGAATGATTTAGGAATCATTTTCATAAAAACATAATTTTGACTCATTTTAGAAAAAATCGTAAAAAAATTGAAAATATTATTTTGTAAAAAAAATTCCGTACGGTGGAAAAAAGGATCTTTCTTATTCTGTAATAATTTTTGTCTGAGTTTGATAGCAAAAATTATTAGATGGCTTTTTTAAAAATGTGGGGAAAGTCGGTAACCACTGACACTCCACTGAAATGGAGATGGCGCTCGGTGGAATAAAGAACCCAACAGGTGTAAAACAATTATGCATTTTAAGGTTTTTAACCAATTGCGATATCGGAATATAAATGGTCAAAACGGCTTCCATGGATAATTTCTGACTTTTTGGTACCTTCGGCGAGTTTCTGCGTGGTGCGGTTCGTGAAAAGATAGACACACATAGATTTGTTAGTTTACCTACAAACTTTAATAGTGTAGACTTGCACCTTGAAGATTATGTGAATTTAGCGAAATCTGTTTAAATTTATCTTTTGTAATATGAAAGAACATAATGTCAAGATTCCCATCTTGAAATATTAATGGAATCTACATTCAGTTCAATCATTAAGCACTTTTATTCCCATCTTTAATGTGGCTGCAATAGCCTAGTGGTCAAGGTCACAGATTCATGGTTGGCATGTCATGAATTTGAGCAAAGTACTGAAGAAGACCCACCATGTAGAGGGGCTGATGCATGTTAAATATATCAAGGCTCAAACATTCCCTTGTTGGTGTGGCGTGGAAGTTTGGAGGGTGCCAGCTCAGGTTTCATCCTTATCACTTGACCATGGTTCAAAATTACAAGGTCACTTGCCAATAGCCCTTGTAGAACTACACAGTGCATTGGTAATCTAACTCCTTTATCTTTTGCTGGTTGCAATTGGATGAGAACGGATTGCTGCCTACCCCTTTAATAGAGAAGAATGTTATTTTTGCTTTTGATAGAATTTCTGTGCAATATAAAGAGAAGAATGTTGTTTTTGCCATTTTGTAATTGACATACATCTACAGTAGATTCGGGCATCTTTGAAAAGTTTTCTGGTGATGCTGTGGGTAATAGTAGAGAGTTGATGCTGTTTGAACCACTAGTCATGATTTACTCACTCTCCATGAAATTATTGCTTAATCAACAAGTAATGTTAGGCTGTGCTACCGTCACATGTTAAATTCCTGTGTAAACACTTTGACTATAGTTGCTGATAGGTGATTAGCCCTTAGTGACTTAGGAATGATTGGAGAGCAGGGTGATTTGAACTGACCCCAGTCTAGAGACTTCAGATGACTGGGAGTGAAAGAGAAATCCCTATTCAGGTTAAGAGCTTTAATTCCTATCTTTTACTGATTGCAACTTGCAGGGAAAAGGGGCCACTGCAAGATGATCTCTGGTATAGAAAAGAAGAAAAAATAAAAAAAGATTATAATTTTTATGTTAAGTACTGTCACAAAGGGAGTGAAATTTATATTTTTGAACTATTTTATGGTAAAAACACACAGGACTTTTTGTTAAGGAACAGGCATCCTAGTATATTTTAACACTTACTGTAATGAGTGGACATCTACAAAATAATTACAGAAATTAAATAAGAGGTACATTTAAGCCTTTTTAGTATTAAATTTAAAAAAACTGCCTAGTGTCAAAATTATACTGCACATTATAGAACAAGATGAAAGAAAAGCTAGGATCATTGATTTGTTGGTGCAGTGAGACAGCTCGGTTTATGAAATGTTACAAAGCATGTTGTATTTTTCATTATTTACTTATCAATAACAACCACTTTTTGTTTTTTATATTGTATAAAAATAATTTTTTTCTGAATTTAAAATCCTCCACCTAAAATTAATTCTTTTGAAAAATTCAACACCTTTGTGAAAATATTAAAATAATTTTTTTTCTTCTATTCTTTGTGTTCTCCATACCATTTCATGCACAGGTAGGTTCCAATTAATAATAATTTTTTCTCCAAAAATCTGGAATTCAATCTACTGTCAAAATGCTTATCATAAAATACGGCATACAACACACACTGTTAACACAAAAAATATGAATGAAATTTACAGCTACAAAAATGAGTGCGTTAAAAATAAAAAGAGAGATGAGCATTAAAAAAATTAGACATCTACATATACTGTTTATTTTAAAGAAAGAACACACCTTATTTATTTCGAGATTTGTAATTATAAAAGTGTTCTATTTTTTAAAAAAGCCTTTGATAATACCTCAAATAAATTAATAAAATATAAGAAAATAGCATGTATATTTGCGGTTTCTTCGTAAAACAAAAGGTGTGCATTATATGGTGAATAAAACCTAAAAAATAAAAAATACAGCTTTTAGGTATAGGTGCTCGCTATATGCTGGATTTTACTGTATTTAATTGATGAAGTGAATGAAAGTGGATTTTAGTTTAAGAAAAAAGAGTACTTTTTAACATTTATTTTGATAAGAACACATACTAAATAGTTACAAGAAAAAATTTCAGGTACATTTAAAAACTTCTCAAATAATTTTCTTTAAAATTCGACTCAATTGCATGATATAGTGGAAGACAGGGAAAAAAGCTTGGATCAGACTGAATCAACAGTGTAGGGAGAGAGCTGGGGTTATGAAATGCACATTGGGTTGGATCCTACACCAAAAAGTTTAGGAACAAGTTTTCAACATTTATGTCTTTCTTTTCTACAAAAAATATCAGAACACTAAATGATGAAATTAATTTTAAAAAATACTTGTTATGCACACAGAAGAGACTGAAAGTTCTGTAATAATGCATTGATTGTTAAACTTAAGTGAAAATTTTACAACTTATTAATAATTCAGGTGAAAGCAATTCTACTATTATACAACACATAAACAAAAACTTACAGAATTATTTTCAAAGAATTTTTAGCAATCCCTATTCCCCCCATTTAAGAAAAATCTGAAATTTTTTTTCTGAGACATATTTTAAAGTTAAAAGTTATTTTTGTACGTAAATGCTAAAACATATGTTTAAAAATCCCCACACTTATAAGTAGCAGATTATCGTTCTTCTCATATAATGCACACTATATTTTTCATAAAGTCTTTTTTTTTTAATAAGGATTCTGCTATTCACAATAAAAAAAAGTCTCTTTAAGTTAACTATACTTTTTTCATAAACTTTTTAAAATTCTTTTACAATAAAACTGTCTAAAGAAATTTGGGGACTGATGAATTAACGTCACTGCAGCCAAATTTGCACAGAACGAGTCACACCCTGATATTTTATAAGCAAAAGAAAACAAAAGAAAAAAAACCTGTTGTTACTTATGCCACCTGAGTAACAATAACATCAAATCAAGGCCCACGAAATTCGTCACAGCAAGGGGATAAGATTTTTACGCCTGTCGTTAGCAGTGTCCTTGAGAACCATACAGGTGGCAGAATGATTTTGCTTGTCCCCCCCCCCTCCAATTTTGAGGGAGAACACCCTGGGAATGGTCAGGGGCCTTGTACCTCTCTTCCTTTTCCACCAACCGCACGAGAGGACTTGTGGCTCAATGGTTATTTAGAGTACCCCCTGCCACAAAGGCACTATACTTTACAAACATCCACGCCTTCTCAGGGATTCGAACTCAAGCCCTACGGCACAGTACTTAGCTTCATTAACCATTATACCGGATGTGCAGCAAAAAAGAAAGATTCTTATGCCTTTTATTTGAAAAAAAAATGGGTCAGATATTGGTGTAAAGTGGAGATTCACAAAGTGCAAATTTGACTATGGTGACATTACAGGAAATGTAATAAAAAATAATAAGTACTGGAATATTAAATGTTCAGTGTTCTTTTATAATATAGACTTGTCCAAAAGATCACCAGCCTTTTATGTCACTTATTTGTTACCAAGGAAAGCTGCAAAAATTTCTCTACTTTAGGAAACAGAGTCCTCACCCATCTTCTGCAAGAGGGAGATAAAAATCAAAGTCACAGAAATCTTTCCCTAATCCTCAACAAAGCACTGAAATAGAAATAGGATTAAGTTCCATGCATTTTAAAATGAAAAATATTTACTAAAAAAGACATTCCATTCATAAATGTTTTTAAATATTAATTTTTACATATAAATTCTGAAAAAATAAATATAAGCACAAGAAAAATTAAACTCTTTACTTAGATCATAAAAATTATATGTACACAATTTTATAAGGTAATGTGACTTGAACATAATCAAATTTATACAAAATGTGCCCCAGGACTAAAATAATAAATTAACTGTACCTACGTATTACACTGTGGTCCACAAATCATCAAATGAAAAGATGTTGCCAAATACCATAATTTGTAGTCAACAGAGGAAAACTGTTTCCGTGTATAAGCCAACTAAATATTTTTTTTGCCCATACAATGACACCCATTGGCAAAATTAATAGTCAGAAAATATTCAAATATCAAAAAACTTACCCTACGGTACTGGATCACAAAAAAATAACTATACATTAATAAAAAGAAAAGAAGTACTTCACAATAATAAATAAAGCACGAATCTATATTGATAACAGTAAATTATAAAAGTAACGATAAAAATGAAATATAAAAAAATACACAGAAAAATTATACAATTTAAGAAATATTTTTAATAAGAAATATACTTAATTGTACATATGGGGGAAAAATGCATGTGTACAGAATTAATCAAATGAAAAAATGTTGCCAAATGCCATGATATGTAGTCAGCAGCAGAAAACTGTTTCCATGCATAAACAAACTGAATATTTTTGCTTGACCAAACAATGATACCCTTTGGCAAAATTGATAGTCGGAAAGTATTTTAGTATCAAAAAAACTTATCCTATAGTACCGGATCACAAAAAATAACTATACATTAATAAAAAGAAAATTAGTTCAAACAAGAAATATAACGTAAATTCATTATTAATAGTAACAGTAAATAATAAAAATGAAAAACAAAAAAAATATACAGAAAAATTATACAATTTAAGAAAGTTTGACCAGATATATAGGTAGTTTTTCAAAAACATCTCAAAAATTTTAAATCAACTAGTAAAAAAAAGGGATCTAAGATTCAAAGATTATATTTTAGACAGTCTAGAAAGTTCTATTCAAGGAATTTGTCACATTTATTAAATTGAGGGTATTTATGTATTATCGCAACCGTATTGCCGACATTAAAAAAAATGAAGCAGATGTTGCCAATTCAGCATGAACAACACATGTGAAATTGGGATTGCCAACTTGACGAGTATCTTGAGCTTTGACATTATTGCGATATAGTACGCAAGTGCCAAATTGTATAATATGATTGAAAAGACTGACATACTTTTGTGGAGGAAAGACAGCCAGGATTTAACAAAATCATCTAAAACTCCAAACCAAATCATCTTTAAGCTAAAGGACTTCAACAGGTCCAACACAGAAAAAATTCCAATACATCCATTGTAAAATTGACTATAGCCAAATATGCAAAGCATTAAAATGTCAGAAGCTCAAAGAAAGTTTAATTTTGAATTATTCTCCATTTTAGTATAATTCATTTAAGAGCACTGATGCATGTAATGTAACTATATAGAAAGTGCGGTTAAAGTGTTGAACAGGGGGCCCCTTGGTGGTGTCATTTTCTTTGGAGACTGGTTGCCAAGTAACTTAGTGATAGGTGTTTTTAACGACCGGAATCAATAGCCAAGCAACATAATTTAGCGATAAGTTTCTGAGAATTTACAACATATAATTTTGCAATAAAAATAAAGAAATATTAATGTGAAATTTAAAAAATATTTGGAAGCCCAGTGGCTGAGAGGTTAGCGCAAAGCACTTCTACATCACAAGTCTGAGGTTTAAATTCTGGGCTGGGCAAGATGCAGTGGCGTAACATACACCCCCGCAATGCTTCTAAGGGGCCCAAAGCCTGACTGACGCAAGTGCCTATCCTTTGTAAAATTCAACGTGGGGGCCCAAAACCTGACTTTGCAGGGGGCCCCAAATGTTCTCAGTTACGCCACTGGCAAGATCGACTCCGCATTTCAATCCTTCAGATGGTCGATAAATGAGTACCAAGCTTGCTTGGGAACTTAACGCTGGGGTTTCACGTCAGATTAACCACTGGACCGGAACATCTACTCATGCACATTAGTGCCCAAGGTCAAGAAAACTGAGTTGGGCACAGTAGGCTTTAGCCTGCATGGGCTGTTGGGACACTGAGTTAAGTTATTGAAAAAATATTTATAAAGCTATCAGTAATACAGAAAAATAAAAATTGTATTTTTTTAAGTGAAAGGAAATTGTAAATTAGAATATTAAAGAAAAAGTCTTACGAGCGTTCAGGAAATTTCTTCTAAAGGAGGGTAAATTTCTTTCACAGACATTTTTATACATACCTCTCTCCAAAAACTCATCCTATACAGTTAGACTTTTACATCCACATATTCCTCAACATCAGAATTTCAAGCATAGTCAGCTTACTTTCTTTGAACCACATATTCCTCACTACAGATCTTTTTATACAATGCACGGTAAAATCTTAGTCTGACACACTGCTGTTTTTGGCGCCATTTTTTTCACCAAATGGCGCCAATAACCGGTTTCAAAAAATGACGTCATGGAAGAAAACGAAAAAAATCGGTGGTTGACGGTCTCAGCCTAAGAAAATGGGGTTTCCGTAATCATGTCAGTGCTGGAAACGAAGGAAAAGGGGGAGGGTGACGGTCTCAGCTCCTGTTCAAAAATCCTAAAAAACGGGGTTTCCGTAATGGCATCAGGGACGCTGAAAACACATGTATTTACACAAAAGCATAAAATAAAGAAAAGGGCAAAAGTTTCTACGAGATAAAGGCAGTAAAATAAGGGAAAAACAGCATCTTAAAAATTGTAAAAAATCACTTACCACTGTGTTTTTAATTTTTAAATCCTTCACTACAAACTTATTCATACTCTTGCCAAACCAATACCTGGTTAATCGCAAGATTACACAAATACTCAATCTACTATGACTAAACCACATACCTTTTATTAAACTCCGGCAAACAAAGTGGGGATTCTCTTTCAACTGTACTCGACAACGCCATTCAAAACCATCAATCGTACCCTTTCGTTCAACCAAAAGCATATCCTTTTTACACTTCTGACACTCATATCTGGAGGGAATTAATCCTTCTTTCATAACCCAACCTAAAACAGACTTATTCCCTTGCTCTCCAAGCAAAACAAAAAATCCTGTGGTTGCCTCGCTTTCAAGCAATTTTATTTCGCAAGCCATTCTAACAACCGGTGGAAAATCAAGCCAAAAATCGGAACACATTGAGAAGAAAGTAAGAGCAGGGGTGAACCACTCGACGTGTTGCAGCAGGGTCAAGGGCGAAAAACGGACGATGTCCACTTTTAACCCGATTTTTTTGCTTGACCGGTTTTCGGGTTGCCATATGTTAGCCACCGGACTGGACAATCCAGAAGGGTTGCCATATTGTAAACTATATCGCCAAAATTTTTGGCGCCAAAGATTTTGTCACCAAGCAGTGTGCTTGAGTAGGATCCACCCCAATGCACATTCACTCTTTTCATTCAGCATTCCCTAATATATACATCCACCACCGGAATCCTTTTTAATAAAATGTATAGCGTTTTTACAAATCAAAAATTAAACATTTGCAGCAGTCATTCCTTTTTCCATACACCACTGTATTACAGACAATTTACCCTTTCATTCCAAATCATATAAAAAATATAAAAAAAACACACAAATCATACCTTTCAGACATACTTGTCAAGATAAGCGAAAGAAACTAACAAAAAAAAAGGAATTAAAATTGCACAGAAAAATTCAAAAAATCCTTAACGAACAAAATTTTAATGAAAATGAAAAACTTCGCGTTGGAATTGTTAGTTTGAAAACCGTCTGCCTTTCATAAAACATTCGTAAAGTATAAAATAATCAACAGCAATTAATTAATAAGAGCATGTGGCATTATCTGCATAAGACCACATATCAAAAATTATCAAACTATAGTCTGCCCGAATGAATTCGTTATCTCACCATGATATCCAAAGAAAAATCGCCAAATCAAAAAGCCCCCCGTTCCACACTTAAGCTAAAAATGTTTATAAAGCACACCGAATAATTTTATTCCATCAAAAAATCATTTGCCAATTATTCTCATTTTAAAGATAAGGTTAAATGAATTAGCTGATTCACTCATGTGAGAAGAACTGAATGCTTTCAATAAATTACATCTTTTACACTTGACAGCCAGCTAAACTTTGAGTCTCTAGATGAGAACTTCTTTAAATGGAAACAAACAGGGCAAGGCGTAAATATTGACATCAATTTTTATAGCTTAAATTATATTGAAAGAAAGTTTTGAGTCATCATTAAATAAAGTATCACATTTCGACTTAACATTAACTTTTCTGACCAATCTTCAGCTACGTTAGACTTACCAATTTAAAAAAAACAATAATAACAACTGCAACAAACGTGCGAAAAAAATTATTATATCAACTTACTTGATAACAAAATGGGATATAAAAGTAAATTAGCATTACAAAAATTCAAGAAAGCATATAAACAGATGTCTCGAAATTGCCAGATTTGGACTTTACATTAGAAAGAATAAAAAGTTTGGCCTCTTCAAGCATTTAAGCTGAACTCACACCAAGGCTCTCAGCGTCGAGCGTTAAGCATCTAGCCAATCAGAGACTTCATCTCGGGCGAAATGAAGTCTCTGATTGGCTAGACGCTAGACACTCGACGTTTGTATGCCTTGGTGTGAATGAGCCTTTAGATTTATTTGTCGGGAATGATAGTCACACATACACAGTTTAGTGGAATTAGTAGTAAATATAAAACAAATATTAACTCAGAATATCTTCCAAGCAAACACTTTATTTACAGCGCAATAACTACAGTCGGTCGAAAAAATAGTTGAGCATCGTGACTCTTTCAAAAAATGATTGGTAATGGTAAACGACCTTTTTTGAAATGAATCGTGAAAACCATCTCAATTAATACGAATTACCCTCTCATTTGAAACGAAACACCATCTCATCTGAAATTAATCACCATGTCATTTGAAACGAAAGGCATCTCATTTGAAATGAAAACCACCCCGTATTTTTGTTGTTTCGTTCCCACCCTTTCTTTTCAAACGCCTCTTTTTGTATGAATAGTGTCCATTTTTCACCTACTTTTTGCTCCAATGTTGCCTTTAGAGTCTCGATCCACAATGGAGTTTTAACGGGTCTTTTGGTATAAATCTAATCCACACACATTTTCACCCTTTTTTTTTTACCCCAACGTTGTCTATAGGGTCTCAATCAAAGAATGAAGCAAAGCATGAAGCAGCAGTTAAATTGTATGAAGGACACAAAATTTTTCAAATGTCTCCCAAAACATATTTTTATGGCCGAGAGAAAATATTTCTTTCCACCTCAGAGAAAGGATTGAAACAGGGGTCAAATGAGGCATCGTAGCGCGGTCAAATGAAATTCTGGGCAAGTCAAAGGATATTCAGGCATCTTGGTGAGAAAAAGGGAACAAGCCAACTCTTTCCATTTTTGGTGTGAACGTCAACAAGCCATTTCAACTTCCCTCCAATCTTGGTGAAAGATTCACCAAGGGTTCCTATAAAAAAGGGTTAATAAGGGCTGCTTATTAACACTTATTAACAGGTAATGTTAAAAGGGAGACCGAGTCGACAGGCGACTCGATCCCTCAATTTTCGGACTTGAAGATTTGGGATAAATGCATTTACCGTTAAGACGGCCAGGATTTGAGATGAAACATCACTTCAAATCTTGACAGTCTTAACAAAAAACATTTAGCATGCGCCATGAAACATTTGACTGATTTCTGGCTGCTTGCCTTTTTTACTCTTGTGGGGTCACGTGAAACGATTCCTATTGCTTGACGCACATTGAAATTCATGCAGCGTAAGGTTTAAAAGAGTTACCTTCCAACGTTGGCATAGTGTGTGTCTTGAAAAAAAAGGAGCCCGAGTCATCTCTTGTGTCAACTCGATCCCCATTTTTTCGGTAAAATTTTTTTTTCACTCTACTAAATGGGCCTGTTGTTTTTTACATTCTGCTTGCAGCTTGTTTAAAGTGCTGCAGGTATCGTGCAAACCGGTAACTTTTCACCATGGTGCACTCGGATATATCAGAATACGTGCTCCTCATCGTGCAGGTGGTCAGGCAGGGTGCAGTCATTCAAATCCCGAAAATGGGGTAGTGTTTCCAAGTTGATTGTAAAAAGTCCTGATGGGAGGCCAGAACTAATTATTCAGCAGACCTCAAAATTTCAAAGTCAGTTTTTTGGAATTTGTTTCAATTTCCCCTCACCGGATAGTGAAATTCCTTCGACAAGGGTGTGCCAGAAAGTTCCCGCGCCTGGGGGTCACTAGACCCATAAATTGCGGGGTGCGTCAAGAGATTTTCCGCGCTCCCGAAAGTTCATTAAACCCTTAGGGTTTGGAATGCTGTAACTCTGCGCTGGTCTCTGGACCAATCAGAGACAATTAAAGTGGACAAGACAAAGAGTCCGCTCTAGGATTTTTGTGTGAAAAGTCGTAAAATAAAACGGGACGCACCCCGATTTGAGAGAGACATAGAGACAGAGCCGATTCCAGAGCTAGAGACAATCACGAAAACTCCGGAGACTCCGGGCATCAACCATGTCCATTCCCCTGCTTTTTCCCTCTCTCAAGCTAAGTTAAATTTTGATCTTGTAGTGAAGTAAATTTCCAGATACTTGTGCTTAAAAATAAATTTAATAATGTTTTAAAACTATACGATCAGTGTATGATTTATTGTGAGATGAGTGTTTTAATTTTAGAATTAGTTAACTTAATTAATTGTCATGATGCGATGTGAAATTAGGAATCTGGGTTCAAAGATTTAATAAATTAAATAAGTTTAAAATAGCGTCGCATCAGTCCCTATGCTTCAAAAATTTTTCTCGGATTTTCGCTCCTTTGACAACGATGATGCCTCGGTTTCCTCGGGCCAAGTGACAAAATTTACCCCTGACGCAGAAAGATAGGTATTCCAGGGGCACGGATCCAGGCAGGTGGTTTTTCAGGTAGATCTGTTCGTTTATGTAGTGGTGGGCCCGGCTATCTTTCGGAATCGTGAGGAGGTTCGAGTGGTTCACCATGAGGCAAATTACTTCTGGATCTTTGCCATCCTCTGGAATGCTGGCAATCGACAATTCGATAGGGACAGGTTAGCCACCATGGTGAAACAAGTTGGCATTTGCGAAAAAGGCTAGATAAGACATGTAGCTTAAGAGTGAGAATGTCTTTGGATGCTGAGCTGCTCGCATTTTATACTCCGTTGGGTCACGTGAATGGATTCCTATTAGCTGAGAAAAAATATCATCCGACATCTATTGTGATACTTTGCACAACCTTGGAAAAAGTTTTTTGTAAGAGCCCACTGCCACAATACGGGGAAATCCATTCAGCACAAGTTTTAAACATTCCAATCTTGGTATACTATTTGACCCGAAAAAAAGGGGGATCGAGTCGAGTCGACTCGGTCCCCCTATTTCCAGTCCAATTATTTTTTTTTACAGAACTGAAACTTCATGGCTCCATTCCGCTTGTAGCTTGTTAAACTGCTGCAGGTATTAGGCAAATTGGTAAGGTTTTACCAGGGCCAGCGCTAGCAGTTTCGCCGCCCCCAGCAAAGAGGTAAAATGCCGCCCCCGTTTATAACAAGAATTAAATGATTCTAAACCTTTCCCATGCTTAATGGTAAAATAAAACGTCAGCAAAAGAATTGCTATCAATAATGTCGAAGTTTTGATCAACAAAAAAAATTATTAATTTATACTTTTGGCACTAAATTAAAATAAATTAGGGTTGCACAGAAAAAAGAAAAGAGTCATTTCTAGTGTATAATTATAAAAATTACAGGTATTAAAAAAGTACTAAAACAAATTATAGAGCCACTAAATATTAAATTTTAATTACATATTAAAAATACATTTAAAACCAGAGTTAAATAACTTAAAAATACTTCTTTCTCACTTTTATAATTCTGAGATTTTTTAAATAATTTCTTTAAATTTCTCCAGCCAGTTCATGTTCAATGGCTATTGTTATCAAGCCGTTTAGCCGATACTTGGTAGTGGAGCGTAAAAACTTTTTAATTAATTTTAATTTGGAGAAACTCCTTTCTCCACTTGCCACACTTATTGGGAGAGTAAGTATGTCCTTAAAACTATACCGAGATATGGAGCAAAATCCAGGTTGGATCTGAATTTTAAAATCTCGATTGGACTTTCTTTTTTATTTAGCAATGCCAAAACCGCTAGAATCTCGTCTGCCAAGTCCAGCGCGTTTATATCTGGTGAATTCCCATCAGTTAACACTGTTTCTAGATCTTTACAGTACTTTAGTTCGTCATTTTGAGGAGTATATTTTAAATCACAAATATTGTATAAAAATTGGAAATAGTGGCTGTGGGTACTGATCAAATCAAACCTGGATTCAAGTGCATTGATAGCTTTAACTAATATGAAAAAAAACTCTGCCTTATATTTCAAAGTAGGATCGTCTATCGGATCACCTCGTGCTTCATAGTCGAAATTAACATTCCTTCTTCGAATTCTATGGCCCATTAAATCTGTCGAGAGCTGAAACGTCCTCCCGCTGGTGTGGTGTGGTAGTTAGGAGAGGGGATGCCAGCTGAGGTGTCGTTTACGTCACTTGACCATGGTTCAAAATACGTGGTCCGTCACCAAAAGCCCTCGTGCAGCTGAACAGTGCGACATTAATATTCACTCACTCACTCGAACTCTATGGCGGGGCTTGGGGAGCTAAAAATTAGCCGGTATGTCAGTTTCGTTGGCGAGTTCTCAAGCATGGCAAAGCATTTCATTAAAGGCTGTGTCCAATCTAAGATCCTTGAAAAAATCTTTACAACTTTTCAAGAGCTCAATAGCAGATGGTAAATCATAGTCTTTTATCTGAAAGTGCTTACTTATAGGATTGATGCAATTTAAGATTTTGTACCAAACTACAATGCAGCATAACAGTTTAAATCAGGGGTACTCAACCTTTGTTACCACCGGGCTGCAAAGACATGATAGGTATTTCACGCGGGCCGCATACACATGACAGTTATTTCATGCGGGCTGCAACATGCGGATAATGGAAAAGACACATTATAAGACCAAAGCAACTTTGACAAAATTTATAAAATTAATTTTTTTTGGCTTTCATGTTAATACTATATTAAATTTTCTATCAAATACGCACACACAAACATTTATTTTTATGGCTTTTTTATAGTTATGGGATAATTTCTATTTCCTTTTATCAATCTCTTACTTACATTCTACTATTAAAAAAACAGATTACAAAATCGATAGATTTAATTGCTTGATTAAAAGAATCCCTTGCTTTATTTTTAGCACATTGTTCTCTAACATTGAATTTCTTAGTGCAATGGGCCATAACCGGGCCACATGTGGGCTGCAGGTTGAGTATCACAGGCTTAAATTGTTTAACACACCTTAATAGTCCAGAACCCTTTATAAAGTTGTCAATCTACGAATTATTACAAACAGCAAGTAAAGCATCGTATATCCCTCCTACTTGATACTTTAGTGTTTTTAATGCATCTATTCGGCTTTCCCAGCGATTTTGTTTGAAATCCCGTATCTACTTCATAAATTGTGTTCATCATATTTTTATTTCTGTGATGCATATTTTGCTTTCACTTTAATTAAATAGTCTTATACTAGGAACAAGTAAAAAAAATACCCATACTCTTTCACATTAATTATTGTTCTGTAACAATAATGCTTTAATTAAATCCGTTTTCTGTTGTTTTTTATTTCTATCATAATTTTGACATCCTTTTGTTGCCTTTTTAAAAGATTTCAAACATTGCTATAGATTGAAACCTATTACTACTAGATTTTTTTTCTTAAATATACATACTAACAAACCTTTTCACAATCTCAAAAAATACATTTTAAAGGATTTTTGAGAAATATAATAGTAAAATGAAACAGTAAATAAAAACTATTGCAAACTGAAACAACCGACTTCTTAATTTTTAGTGCACCATTGTTCTACGGAACACTGATTAAGAGCCTCTCGTTTATGTATTGGATGAGTGATTATATTCTGAAACTTTTTTGATATATTGAAATAGGAATTTCAAGTATTTTATATTTCGGTTCGTTGTAATTAAACGAATGATATTTAAAGCTTTTATGTATTAATCACAAATAAAACATATTTTAATAAGAGATTGAAACTTAATTTTAAAAATGCTTTGGAAATTATTTAGGCTTAAAGTCATTGTTGTTTGCTTATTAGGGCTGCTAATTCTATATGTTATTTTGATATCACTATATATTCAAATTAATTATCTACTTAATAATTATCTTTTGAAATTAAAAATTCACGTCTGAAATTTTGTAATTTATCTAAAGAATGTTTTTGCATTAAATGTTTGTATTTTTTAAAAATATTTCTATTTTTATTGGTTTAAAATCTTAGTCTTTTAAATATTTTCTTAAAATTTCTTCATATTAAACTGCAGATAATTTATTACCTCAATTTTTAAAGTTTTTCAAAATATGTATTTTGAGGAACTTTATTAGTAGCATACAGAATGCTTTTTACAACATTTAAAAATATTATGCATTTTTTTATGTATTTTATAATTAATTATACACATAATATGTATAATTAATTATACACATAATATATATAATTAATTATACACATAATACATATATAATTAATTATACACGTAATATATATAATTAATTATACACATAATTATGCACGTGATTAATTATATACGTAATATCTATAATTAATTACTCACATAATTAATTATTAGACTGCATTAAATATTCCTTCAAATTGTCCGTGCAAAACAAAGGTTCCCAAACTCTTTTGTCTTATATACCCCTTGCCATGTTTTTCGGTTTGGGATAGACCCCTGCTTAAATAATATTGAATTTTTGCAAATTTATCAACTTAAATGTCTTTTTGATAGCTAGTACTCTACTACTAGTATTTTAAAAGAATTCAATTTATAACTAATGAAGTATAGAGTTAAAGTTTAAAAAGCATATGTTAATTAATTAAACTAAAAGTTAATTAATATATAAAATAATTGTTAAATAAAATAACCAAACAACACACAATTGATTTTAATGAGAGGGATGAATCTGGAGCTACAACAATAAATTTTCCACATTTAGTATCAATCTTGTCAGGTTTAACCTTAAATCTCCTCTGTTAGTAGTGTCCAGTTTCTTTTTTTTTTGTTTTGGAGATTTGCAACTGCACTGAAACTCCTTCTTATTTGGAAAAATAATTAAAAACTTCCTCATGGTATTCCATAATTCGGGACAAATAACAG
Organism: Trichonephila clavipes; assembly: GCA_019973935.1. Taxonomy (NCBI): domain Eukaryota; kingdom Metazoa; phylum Arthropoda; class Arachnida; order Araneae; family Nephilidae; genus Trichonephila; species Trichonephila clavipes. Next base: position 404,723 of record BMAU01018460.1, on the reverse strand, counting down.
GTTTGCCTTTTTAAAGCCAAAATTGCTGGCATCCGTTTCTAAACTTTAAAATCTTCATTGGTGCACATCACGATCAGTTCCTGTTGTCATGTGACATTTTTTTTTAATATGACCATATAAATTCATTGCCTACTGTGGCATTACCATAGTCAAAGCATTCTCAAACCTGGTTTCAAAATCTGAATAATAGGCAGTTAAATATTGAACGTAGGTTAAAACGTGCTGACAGATTGTCTGGGTTAATTTGAGAAAATTCCGGATCTCTAGTATTATACTTCTTTAGTTTAACTCTGGAAAGAAACGCTGAAATGGTTCCTGTTTTAAAAAAAATTATGCTGTCACCTTGTACGGTCAAATTAACCTCATTAAATTTAGTAAATAAGTCTGCTAAATAAGTAAAATTTAGTTTCCACTTAATTAAATTATCTTTTAAAATTAAAGTTATGCTCTAGTTTAATGAGAGTTAATATAACATAGACCCCCACTTACACCTCATTGACCCCCAAAATGTTTTTTTGCGGACGTGAACCCCTTGGAGTATATCATAGACCTCTGGGGGTCTATATAGACCACTTTTTGGGAATGACTGGCGTAAAAGATCTTAATTAAAAAGGTATCGTGCAAATTCCTCTTAAATTGGCAATATATATATATATATTTATATATTATTGTTGAAGTTTTTAAAATTTAATCTTACAAAATAATAGCTATCTTAACAGCCTTATAATATATCAAAAAAATGATATGTTTATTTCACATGTTACATTCAATAAAAAGAAGAAGAAAATGTCTATATAAGTAAAATTAACTATTTTTTCCCTTTGAAAATTCTTTTAACAGTTTGAAGCAATATGAATTAAATATTTAGCAATTATAGACTAATTCATTTATTACTAAACAAAATTATCACAATTTATTACGATTACATAACAAAATCATCATAATAAATATAACTACGTTGTATTACAATTTCGAGCTATTGCTGTTAGGGTTCTTTATATATGGTAAATAATTAATGAATGTACTCAAAAGCTCATTGTTTTGCATTTTAAATTACCTACTACCGTCCTTTATAAGCGACTAAAGAAGTTATTTTTTCACGAGAGGTAAATCATATTTTTTCATTTGAATAACAATGTCAATCGAAAATGTTTTAAGACGATTACGGTTCATTCAATCTACGAAAATACTCATACTTAAAAATGTTAATTAACATGAAAATATTCTACGAAACTGATGACTTTTATATTTATGTATATAAAATAAAAAATAAATAAATAAAATAGAAAAAATTACAAATGCAGCAAAATATTTTTTTTCACTTTATCTTACGCAAAGATTAAAATTCCTGGGCGTTAAACCTTAAAACTCTAAAAGAGAATTTGAAAATGAAAATATTGTTATCTTTTTCTGCTGTCCGACTTTGTTTTGTCTTTATAAGCACAGGAAGCTAAAAGAATTAGTTCGAAAGTGAAATTGACGCAAGATTCCCTCAGTTTTCTTCGAAAAAGGGTCTTTTTTTCAGGGTCTCATTCTGCCCTTCTTTCCATTCATAAAACTTGACCCTGCTTTTCATCACTTTTGTTGAGACTAATCTCTGCCAAAATCTATATCTTTCAATAGTACCCGAATTCACGCATACAAAGCACCAAGAGTTGTACGAAATTAGTTGAAAGAGAAGGAACCGGATGCCGAAATTCTTCTTTGTCACCTCCTCTCCCCCTTTGCCCATGGGACCAGCGTTGTGAAATACGGCTTTAAATACTAATGAATACTCGTTAAAAAAATTAAAAAAATCTAGAACTCCATAGTAAACGTGAATATTTTGCATACATATTTTTAATTTTTTTCCTCGAATTTTTATTTTGGCTCTTAGAACCCCTAGGTAATCTTGGTTTATTTTCTTGATAAACTAGTTAATTTTACACCTAATTTGCTACCTCCGAAGGTTGCCGCCCCGGGCAGGGGCCCGGCTTGCCCACCCCTAGCGCCGGCCCTGGTTTTACCATGGTGCAGTACGGAACATCTCCTCCCTCGTGCACATCCTCATGCATGGAGCTGGGAAAGATTCCGTCGCAAATGTCTTTGAATTTGGGCAGTGTCTCCAGGAACATGACAAACACTCCCAGCTTTTGGAAAATTTTTTGTTGTTCCATTCCTTTGACCGCCATGAGGCCTCCTCGGTCCAGCTGGCTCAACTTGCCCCTCATGCAAAAGGGTAGGTATTCCACGGGTACACTCTTGGGTAACAGGTGTTATTTCAGACGAAGACGTTCATTCTTGTGGCTGTTGGATCGCAATTCTTTGTGCATTGAGGTGAGCCCGGTATGATTCACAGTGATACCCATCACTGAGGGATCGCTGCCATCGCTGGTAATCGTGGTAATGGAGAGTTGGGAAGTCTTCAATAACCGGGGTTTTCCGACACTTCAAAATACGCCAAACAGACCGAGTATCATTCAATTAGATCTTCTTAATTCTGGCTTAGTCACAGAGATAGAGCAACACGTAATTTAAAAATAGGTGGTGAAGTGCGGTTCTTCCGCAACATACATAGTCCGAATTATAGTTACATTTTTTTAAAGAGAATACATAAAAAAATTAATTTTTAATGTCAGTTTTGGGCTTATTTTGAATGCTAACAAATTTTCAGTCTTAAAATAATATTTTTAGTGTAAATTAAGAGATTAAAATAGAAGAAATTTGTGTATGTGCAAACGCTCATAAAACAGGTCCTTTACATTTATTCATTTTATAAGTAAAATTTTCAATTTGCTTTGGAACAGTTTATATATATATATATATATATATTAATTTAGGAATTCTTGTTACTTAAATATGAAATTAAAAATTATAGAAATTTGAGAAATAGTATTGAATATGAAAAGGTTTAATTTTTAAAAGTTTTTCTCTGTTATCTTATGTATAATAATTTTACTATAAAACTATTTTTGATAAATTTATATAATAATTTTTAAGGTAAAAATCAATATTTGATTTGGTACAAATATGCAAATGATATACTACACTAGTGTGCAAAAATTAAGTACGAGACAGTTTTTTCAATATAACTTTGTACAAAAGTTTTCCAAATCAACACATTTAATACCGTAAGATCCCCAATACGTAAGGACATGTGTAATATGTAAGCAACACTTACTAAAAGAGAAATCAGAGGGATAACAAGAAGCTTGATTGAAAAAGTAGCATGGAGCGCAATGCGACTGAAGGCCGAAACATCCCTGTGATGGATGTCCAGCAAGAAACATCCGGTCTTTAGTAGGGGATATGATCTCCCCTGATTGATAGGCAGGTTTCACAGCGTCTGCCCATGCTGAGAATGAGGGTGTCAATGAGTTGTTGAGGCATTGAGCCCATTCGTCTTGCAGCGCCAATCGAAGCTCCCGAATCGTTACTGGTGGAAAGGTACGAGCCGTCAAGCGTCTGCCTAGAAAATCCCATACATGCTCGATGGGATTGAGATCCGGAGATCGTGCCAGCCAATCCATACGTTCAATATCCTCACTCTCTAAGAGCTGTTCGGCAGCTACTGTGCGATGACATGGTGCATTGTCGTCCATGAAAAGGAACTGCAGACCCATAGCACCTCTAAAAAGACGCACATATGGAAGAAGAATCTCGTTACAATAACGGGTCCCGTTGACTGAACCTGCGTCGAAGATGTGAAGGCCTGTACGACTACCAAGCATGATGCCTCCCCAAACGAGAACACCGCGACCTCCATACCTGTCCCTTTTAATGATGTTCGAGGGATGATTGCGGCTTCCCCGCTCTCCCCAGATGAGTATGCGATGAGAATCGCTACTCAAACTGAATCTGCTCTCATCTGTAAAGAGTACTCGTCCCCATTCATTGTCTCTCCCATTCCGGTGTTCCCGGCACCACAGAGAACGCCTTCTCCGATGGGCAGGCGTTAAAGGTACACACCGTACAGGGCGTCGTGCAAACAGACCACCACCGTGCAGTCTTCTGGCCACGGTAAAACGCGATATCGGTCGTCCAGTCGCCTGTGTCGTGCGTCTAGAGATTTCTCCCACTGTCTGCCGCCTGTTTCTTCTGGCCTGTAAGACAATGTACCGGTCATCTGTTGGTGTGGTTCCTCGTGGACGACCACTACTGAACCCCGGATAGCTGTTCCTGTAGTTTGAAATTGTCTCCAAAGTCGTGAAACGATGCTGTGAGCAATTCCGAACTCTGCAGCCCCACTTGTCACACAGCGGCCTTCCTCCAATTTCCCAATGATTCGACCTGGGTTAAAAGCATCCAGATGTCGTCTAACAGATTGATTATTCGCTATTTCTCGCTGAGGCAGCAACTCGGTGTGATTTTAACTGCTATACGGCGTGCAATCTCTTTGCCAGAAATACTGATCTTACACCGACAACATGCTTGATACTACTCAGACACTCCCCCATTACGTGCTACCGTACATCACCTTACTTAATCTCCTGATTGGTCTTTCTGTCCATTCTCCCTCTTCGTTCAGCTGATATGCTAATTTTTCGACTTCGTCCTTAATTTTTGCACACCAGTGTATATATATATATATATATACAGAAAATTTTATTTCAGTGAAAGAGTTTATAAAATTTTCTTTATTTTTTTTTAAATTTGGGGCTTTTTATGTGAAAGGTTAATCTTATATATTAAAATTCCTACGTAAACAAACGTATCTATGTATGTCGGTATATAGGAATATAGCCCACTTTTCCCTGGAACCACAAGACGCAGAAACTAGCAGAAGGTATAAAAATTTCGGGAATGATCCGAGGAATCCGTTTGGACCATTTATGTTCCGATATTCCAATTAGTTAAAAAGATATTAATTAAAAACCTTAAAACGCATTAAAATGCATCGTGGCGTCATCTGCAGAGAATATCGGAAAGAAATTCTGTTCTTACAAAACAACGAAACTTTGCATTTAAATTAATTTATTTAAAAATTAATATAATAAAATTATATATATATATATATATATATATATATATATATATATATATATATATATACCTTTTTTTCAATTTAATTATTTTACAATTTTTTTTAAATAAAAAATGAGTCGAAATCGGAAATATTTTTTTATTTTAAAGGTATTAATGACGTTCTGAAATTTGAAGTTTTATCTACAAGTTGCTTATAAAAATATTGCAGATAAAACAAACGAAATATTTTTTTAAAAAAATACTTACCTAAAGAAATGTTTAAAACTATTTCAAAATAATTTAGAAATTACCTTCTTTTCTTTTAATTTATGGAATAGTTCGCTATTTTTTTTAAATAAAAAACATTCAGTCATTTTGAAAATGAGTACTAGAAGTTCAGATTTTGTGAAAGGAAGGGAAAATTTACAAAAGTAGAGACTGCCCGTGCAACGCCGAGCCATGCAGCTAGTATAATTTTTAACCTTCTTAGTTGGTTTTCCTTCAATAATTCACTTGAATTGAATTGCACATGGATTATCGATTTTTATAAGCAGGTTTTGATAATTTTGAAGACATGTTTTATAAAAAAAGGAATATTTTTATCACACTGACACTCAATTTTTCCTAAATAGTTTCCCCCCCTTTAATATCAAAGAATGTCAATTTTTTAGAGGATACACTTAATCATCTAATTTATTATTGAAATCCTAAAATGAACTACATTCTTGAATAATTTTATTTACATTTTTCAGACTTGTTTCAAATTAAAAATATGTTGGTCAATATTTAAGGATTGGAAATGTTATCTCTGTAAATATTGTTTTAAAAGGATGACGATAACGAGGATGTGGTGTATCATTCTTCTAACTGTCACACCACATTCACTATAGGGAGAAGAAAAAAAAGAATCAAATTAAAATATTATAATCCTTTTCATTGTACTTTTAAAAAATTTAATTATTCAAATACTAACGTAGTTTTAATGTTATTCTTAAGAATGCAGCTATCTTTCTAATGGAAATTTTGAGAATATTTCTAAAAATTTCTATGGCTCTCTCTCTCTTTCAAAAACTACCACAAAAAAGACAATTACTATGCTAGATAATTTCTAAAAAAATAAATAAAATAAAATTAATTCAATTGTACTCTTTTTTTAATTATTTAAATATATAAAAAAATAGTTTATTTCATCAGTAGTTTATTTTTAATCAATGCTTGATGATTCGAAATGTTATCTCTGTATATTGTTTTAGATGGAAGACGAGAAAACGAAGATAGTATATCATTCTTCTAATTGCCACACCACACCACATTCACTATAGAGAGAAAAGAGTCAAATTCAAATGTTTTAATCCTTTGCCTTATTTATTTGTCTTTTGCAAAATTTATTTTCACAAATACAAACGAAGTTTTAATGTTATTCTAAAAAATGCAAATATCTTTCCAATTTAAATTTTGGGAATACTTCTAAAAATTTCAATGGCTTTTTTTTATTTGCATTGTCTCCATAGAAGAAGTGCCAAGTTTGAAAACAAATTTAAAATGACTCTTCTTGAGGTGAAAGGGTTAATTTTACAATGCTTATGAGTAGACATTTTGTGTTGCTTCATTGTCTGCGTATATACAGAAATTGTCTGCTGTGCCTACTTTAGAGCAGTAGTTGCCATTTTTCAACACTTCATGAACCACTTAATGTATAACTTTATAATTAGCGTTTCACTAATAGGATTGACCTCTATGTGGGGGAGCACTATAGCTATATTTACGTCTTTATTTAATCTTCTATGCCCTGAAAATAAGCTTCATGAAAAGCAACAATCAACAGATCGAAGTGTTTTGCCTACAATTTTCAAAAAATTGGTTGAGGTTACCAAAAATCGCTAACCTCAGGAATTTTGTTTTTTGTTTAGGTATTTCGGTAACTAAAAGCTTTTAGTAAAGAATAATTCGTGTTCCGTAATATGTTATTTTGTTGTTCATCTTTTTTAATAAATTGAATCTTCATAAAAGTTTAAATACTTTTCCAATTTTTTTGTATCACCAAAATTTTTCACGTATCACCAATTGGTGACTGCTGTTCTGTAACACACATCAGTAATTATGTATTAGCATCACTGTAACAAAATTGGTGCCATGTGTATCGTACCTTAATATCTAAACAATAATGATTCTAACATTTTTTTTATGAAAAATGAAATGGAGGGAAAATGTTGCGATTTGCATGGCGGTAATTTGGCTGCGGAGATGCTAATATTTAAGTACACAGATAACAAATAATTGTCCATATGAAAAGCTGTCTGTGTCTAGATATAAGCCACTCTGTTTTAAAGATAGGTCCTTAACTTTGTTGATAACAATTGCTAATGCTAATCGAATTGTGAATTGCAAAAATACTTCATCATTATCAACACTTTGTCGTAGTTTTCTGCTGCAAAATCCGTGTTTATATTGGAATTTTCCTGGCGTATTCGATTAAAAATACCTTCAGCCTCTCATTGCGTTGAATTTCAGCTGTGTCGATTGATGCACGTTTAAAGTTAAATATTTCATTAGCATTTTTTATTTTTTCCTTTTCTTTTCATTCCTGATATTTTTCTTTTTTTTTTTAAATGTTTTGAAATTTTTTATGTTTTTGCTTTAATTTTCTTTTATTTTTACGTGCAGTCAATTGGCTTCACTAGATAAAAATAATGCTTTGCGTGAAATCAAGCTTAGGTTGTCATATTTGCAAGGCAAAAGTACTGCAACGAGTGTAATTGCACATCAAACTGAGAAAGAATGGTTATGAGCAAATGAGAAAAACAGACAAAGAAAGGCATAAACACATGCTGAGGGCGCATCAGAGTAACATGCAGTCAGACTTGAGGATGCACATTTGCGAGCACATCATTAGTGTTTTACAACATCAGAAAGATTTTAACCAGAAACAGCACATATGCGTCAAACATGACTTTGTGATGAGCAATCATACAATAACAGTCAACTTGCATTCTGGTACAATCCAGAGGGAAATTCTAGGTTCAGGCAACATGTTCTCATCTACAAAATGATGGAAGTGTATCCTTATTGCAACGCTCTGGGATTTAAGGGGAAAACAAAAGGAATGTTTTGTACCACTGAAAAAATTAAACTGCCTCAACTCGGAGAGCCAGAGAGCCATTAAAAATTTTGCTTGCTAGATATACTGCGGAATCAAAACATTTCCTATATAACATCAGGAAATACAATTCATATTTCCAAGTGACATTGTTTGGATAAATGTGCATTTGTGAACACACCTCTGATTTAATAAAAATATCCATAAGCATTGTAAAAGCAACCCATTACCCTCAAGTAATCCAGAGTACAGCCATTTAAAGTTTATCTTCAAACTTGAGGTCAGAAACAATCGCTCGGGGAACTTAAATTGCAATTAAAGACACAATAAAAACTTTTTTGGTTCAGCATTACAGCAACCATCCAAAATTATTCAGGCAAGCTCTATTCCAATTTATTTTTTACTGCAAAAAAAATGAAAACATTTTCGGACGTCGAATTTCTGAAAGAATGCTTGGAAGCTGTTGTAAAACAGCCATTTTCGAACTAAGTCTAACTTGGTAAACAGTGTGTCGTCGTAAAAATGAAATTTCAAATGAAGTTATCGTAAAACTGCGCGATCGAATTTGAGATTTCAAGTATTTTCTCTCACCATTTCAAGAAAGTACAGGCATTTCTCAGACACAGATCAACTTGTAGCATTCGTTTGTGAAGTAAATAAATCATTTCAAGTTACTGAAGAAATGCTAAAAACTTGATAAGTTTTAAAGATGCTGTTTAAAACTATTTAGGAAAAAATAACTCGTGTATAGAAATTCTTTTTAGAATATCAACTGATGAAGTACCTGTTACGATCGGTAAAGTAAAAGGGGCCGCGAAATTACTCATTGATAAAATAGAATCCAACAACAAAACTAGTAACTGCTGCCTAAGAGATGACTTAATTATAATTTACTGTTTGAGTAATCAACAAAATCTATGAGCCCAACTATTAGCGATAAATCATGTTATGCAAGTAGTTACAAAGACAGTGAATTACATTCTATCACATGTACTTTCGCATCGACGATTTAACAAGTCTCTAAAAGAATTAGACTGTAAAAATATGGTGATGAAGGATATGTTGCGTTAATGTCCAAGCAGGATGCAATCGGATAAAACTTAACAACTTTAACTTTATTGTAGACACATGTTCTAAATCATCTGCGTGCTTAACACTCTAGTAGAGAGAGAGAGAGAGAGAGATTACCCATGAGCACAACGTATATATATACTGCAACCCTAGGGGAGAAAACTAGTACTATTCTAGATGTACACTTCATTGTAAGGTGCTACCATCTAGTGAGTTAAAATATAGGATACGCTACAATAGTATCCCCCAGTGATGGAGAGAATCGAAAGAACGATATATGACATGCTCATGAGCAAACAATCTCAAATACAATTATTTGAAATATGCTTGAAAATTACATTGAAAAGAAAATTATATATACATATGCTTGAAATTACGTTGTAAGAAAATATAATATGCATACAGATATTTGAGATTACATTACATAAATATACATAATATGAAAAGGTATGAAAATCATAAGATATGTGTGTGAAAAGTCAAACAAATTTCCTTAGAAAAAATATATATGTCCATCTGGTACTTGAATAGTTTATTTAATTTCAGTTATTAGTCTCTGAGGAAATCTTACCCGTCTACCTGATTTGGTAGTTTGCATGTTTGTTGTCACTGGATGGCGATGTGATGATTCTGCACTAATGATAGGATCAGGAATGATATCGGGCAAATCCTTGAACACAAATGCTGGTTTAACTCTCTATCAAGTGACACACAACTTTTTTTTCCATTTATATTAATGGTTATGTGTTCGTCATTCCTTGATAGAACTTCGTGTGGCCCTGTGTAAGGCTGAGACAATGATGGGGAAACTTTGTCAACACGGAGGAACACATGAGAACAGTCATCCAATTTAGGGTGCACAAAAATTTTTGAAAATCCATGAGTGGATGTTGACAAGGGTTTTAAATGATTCATTTGGTTTTTCAACTGTTGCACAAATCCGTAGTCTAGTGGCATTGAAGATGTGTCAGTGCATATCTCGGCTGGTAATCTGAGGGAAACACCATACACTAATTCTGCACTTGAAGCATTGATGTCGGGTTTCACAGCTACTCGCAAGCCAAGAAGAACTGCAGGTAGAGTCTCAGTCCACTTGATTTGATATTCTCATGAGCCATTAAGGCGCTCTTTAGCACTCTATGTAAACGTTCCACTAAACCGTTTGCTTGTGGGTGGTATGATGTGGTCCTGATGCGGTTTGTGCCCAGGAACTTCGTTAATTCTTTGAAAAGAGCAGCTTCAAATTGTCGGCCTTGGTCAGTCGTTAGGTAAACTGGGCAACCAAATCTAGAGATCCAAGTGTCAAAAATGGCACGAGAAACTGTTTCTGCAGTAATGTTCTCTATAGCTACTGCTTCTGGCCACCTAGTGAATCGATCGACAATTGTTAAGCAAAAAGATTTTCCTTCTGATGATGGTAAAGAACCTATCAAATCCACATGAATGTGTGAAAATCTTGCATCAGGTAAAGCGAAAGTGCCCAGAGGTGTCTTCGTGTGTCTGTACACTTTTGAACGTTGACAAGCAATACAATTCTGGACCCAATCTTTCACTGTTTTCCGCATGTTTGGCCAAACATATCTGGATGCGATGAGTTGGAAAGATGCTGCAACACCAGGGTGAGCTAATTTGTGAAAATGCTCAAATATGGTCCTACGAAAATTATATGGTACAAATGGTCTGGGAGAGCCAGTGGAAGTATCACAGATAAGTTCAGTGGCTGATACTGGAGATGGCACACGTTTAAAGACAAGGGAAGATTTCTCGTCATTTTGGAAACTTTGTAATTCGTTGTCTTCTAGTTGAGCCTTTGAAAGTGCCTCGAAATCTAAAAATGAATTGGATATTTGATTCACTTCAATTCTTGAAAGTGCATCAGCGACTGCGTTGCGGGTACCATTTATATGACGAACATCGGTACTGAATTGAGATATGAAATCTAGATGTCGCCATTGCCGTGGACTGCACTTGTCAGGATTTTGCATAAAGGCATACATGAGAGGCTTCTGGTCTGTGTAGATTATGAAGTCTCTTCCTTCGAGCATGTGACGAAAACGTTTGACCGAAATATACATTGCCAGGAGTTCTCTGTCATATGTGGACCATTTCTGCTGACTTTTCGAGAGTTTCACTGACAAAAAGGCAACAGGTTCCCAATTGTTTTGGCAAAGTTGCATAAGAGAACCACCTACGGCTTTGTCACTCGCATCATTCCAAAGGCTTAATTTTGCACCTGGAATGGGATGTCGAAGAAGAGTTGCGTCAGCTAAAGCGTTTTTGGCATCATTAAATGCCTGCTCTGCCTCCTCAGTCCATTGAATTGAGTCACGCAAATTTTTACAGGAAACTTTTTTAGACTTTTTAAAATTTTTAATTCCTTCCAAAAATTTATTTAGTGGGGCTAATAAATGAGCAGCTTTGGGAACAAAGCGTCGATAAAAATTAAATAACCCGAGGAAACGTCTTAATTGCGTGAGTGTAGTAGGTTGAGAGGAAAATTTAAAATGCAATCGACGCGATCCGACAAGGGTTCTATTCCTGATTCAGATACTTTAAAGCCTAAGAATTTTATTGAAGTTACACCGAAAATGCATTTAGAGGGCTTTAAAGATCGTCCATATTGTTGTAAGCGTGTGAATAAAATTTGTAAATGTTGTAAATGTTCTTCGGGTGAAGAAGACGCGACCAGAATGTCATCTACAAAAGCGAACACAAATGGAAGATTTCGCAAGACTTCATCTATGAATCGTTGAAATATAGCAGCGGCATTGCAAAGACCAAACTGCATCCGAGTGCTTTCAAATAACCCAAAAGGTGTGATGATAGCACTTTTATGTACATCATCTGGGTTAATTGGAATTTGATGATATGCCTTCACGAGATCAATGTGAGAATAAATTTTTGTACCGTGAAGATTAGAAGTAAAATCTAAAATATTGGGAACGCTATAATTATCTTTAATAGTTTGAGCATTGAGTGCACGGTAATCGCCGACTGGTCGCCACTCTGTGCTGTCTTTTTTAGGAACCATATGTAAAGGTGAGGCATAATTACTTTTGGAAGGTCGCATATGACCTAGAGTAATCATGTTCTCAAATTCCGCTTTTGCGATGCGGAGACGATCGGGAGCGAGGCGACGAGCTTTAGCTGTTACAGGTCGACTATTTGTTTCGATGTAATGGACTACGGAATGTTTAATTTCTTGATCAGGCCGGGGAGGTTTTGTGATGTCAGGAAATTTTCTTAAAAGTTCATGATAAACACTTTCTCCTGACACAGTTTTAATTGAATGAATTCTACTATTGCCTAAAATACAATGACATTTAATATTTGTCTCCGAGTCTAACAATGCTTGCTTACTTATATCCGGTACTAAACGGAAGTTGTACAAGAAATCTCAGCACCGATAATTGGGGTTGAAACGTTACCAACTAAAAATGTCCATTGGAAAATTCTCCTTAAGCCTAAATCCAAAGAAAGTGTTTGGGTTGTGTATACGTGTATGGGTGATGTATTGGCGGCAGAAAGTGTCATTTGTGAATTATTTTGCCTTTGTGTTTTTGTTGCTGGAATTATGGACACATCAGATCCCGTGTCAATTAAAAATGTGACATTAGTACGCCTATCTCGAATAAAAAAAAAGGCGACGAGAATTTCTTGGCAAGGCAGTAGTCGCCATTATACCTAACCGGACTCGTTTTTTGAGAATTTACATGGAGGGTGACATTTTTGAGCTGCTGAGCCAAAATTTGTAATGGTACCAGCACTGCTCGTATGTTTTTGATTTAGAGCGATTACATTTATGAAATGGGAGATTACGATTACGACTACGACTTCTGCTACGCGAAATTTCATCAATGCGCAAATTTAATTTTTTATTTCTTCAAGTACATGGCTTTAAATGGAATTTTTGTCTGAGGAAACGGAACAGGCACTTACCGCAATTGGCGTCACCTCCATGACTCGATCGGCTACTTCGGCAGCTTTCTCCAATGTCAGCGGGCTTATAGCTGCAAGAATGGATTGTACACGAGTGGGCAAATGCTGCTGAAAAAGTTCAAGCATGAGGTCATCCGGAACGCTATGAGATTCCGCGCGCCTCCTCATGACGCGCAATAGTTCGCTGGGACGTCTATCTCCGAGTTCTTCTCCGATGAGTAATTTCCTGATTTCTTAATGGGATGATTCACCGCTTCTTTTATTAGCTCCATTCTCGCTTTTTCGTAAGGCTCCACAGGGTCGGGATTCATAATGACGTCACGAATGATCGTTGCGGCTTCCGGTGGTAAATGTGCGATGATGTAATTAAATTTTGTTTTGCTGTCTGTTATTGCTTTCGGACATCCAAGTTGGAATGTGCTATCGCACATTGTGAACCAGAGAGCAGGATCGTGAAAGTTATATGCCGGTATCTTGACGGCGCCTACGTCATTCATTTTGAAGCTTACACGTGGTTACCAGTTCTTGACGCAAGATTTAGCTATTTCGTGAAAATTTTAAAAATAAAGCATTATTTTAATGCCATAATATCTTATTCATGCAGGTCACCATTGAAGGATATGTTGCGTTAATGTTCAATCAGGATGCAATCGGATAAAACTTAACAACTTTAACTTTATTGTAGACACATGTTCTAAATCATCTGCGTGCTTAACACTCTAGTAGAGAGAGAGAGAGAGAGATTACCCATGAGCACAACGTATATATATACTGCAACCCTAGCGGAGAAAACTAGTACTATTCTATATGTACACTTCATTGTAAGGTGCTACCATCTAGTGAGTTAAAATATAGGATATGCTACAGTGAGACGTTGTATACCTGTCTTATCAAATGGTTGAGTCGTGGAAGCTGTTTATAGCTATTTATTTACGACAACAAAAGGACTTGTTATGTTGCGTTAATGTTCAATCAGGATGCAATCGGATAAAACTTAACAACTTTAACTTTATTGTAGACACATGTTCTAAATCATCTGCGTGCTTAACACTCTAGTAGAGAGAGAGAGAGAGAGAGAGAGAGAGAGAGAGAGAGAGATTACCCATGAGCACAACGTATATATATACTGCAACCCTAGCGGAGAAAACTAGTACTATTCTAGATGTACACTTCATTGTAAGGTGCTATCATCTAGTGAGTTAAAATATAGGATATGCTACAGTGACGTTGTATACCTGTCTTATCAAATGGTTGAGTCGTGGAAGCTGTTTATAGCTATTTATTTACGACAACAAAAGGACTTGTTTAAGAATGACAAGCAAATACCTGCACCAGAATGAGATTGATTCATGTGACTTCATGATCACATGATGAGGATAGTACGTGAATATGTTTTGGTTTGTTTCCGCTTAACTCTAGCCTAACACTTCTTTTGTGTACTATTTTGCTCTTGCTCTTTTATATTATACCCACTAAAATATCGTTTTTTACCATATATGGTTACTCGATTACAGTAAAAGATAAGATGATTGTATAGGAAAAAAATCCTATTTTAATATATTTGTAAAAAGTTCCAATTGTTTAGTAAAAATGGATAAAATGATGAAGCGTAAGGATTTTAAACCATCTCCTCACTTACTATGCTCTGACCACTTTGAATAAGCTTGTTTTTAGTACCAAACATTTAGAAATCGTCACCAGCTCCATTCCTACTATTTTTGTGTTCACAAAAGAGACTTTTACTAAAAGGAATTTGGATAGATATACACAGGAATATAAATACTTTTTGTTTATTTTAAATTAAATTATATAGGGATCATACATAAAAAGATAAAATATATTTAGTTAACTTAAATTTTAATTATTTTACTCATCTTTAGAGTAGTTAATAGATATTTCTGTATTAAATTATCTAAAATAAAAACACAAGAATCTGATATGTAACCCTACATGTCATATATTAAAACAAGTTTTTGTCTCTCTCTCTATATATACAGGGTGTCCAGCCTTAATATGAACCAATAGCTAATTCCCGAACCGTTCGGTTTAGATATATACTTCCAATTTGTAAAATGTTTTAAAAAAGGTAAAGAATGTTTTTGCGCGCTTTTCGAACCAAAAAAGCCATTCAGAAAAAGTTACAAAAATTATATTTTTATACGGTCCCCATGTCCTATCCCTTGTATTTAGGAAAAGATGCGGTTCACAAAAACAAGGTAAACACAAAAAGTTTCATTTTATTACGATAAAAATTGACCGAGTTATGGAACTTTGAAAACCATCCATTTCATGCATTTTCTAGGCCATTTTCAAGAAGCTAGTAAGGGGCTGTCTCCAAAGTGAAATTAATTGGAACTTTGCCAGGAAACTTTCGCTCTTGCACGTCACACTTATGTAAATCGTTTTTCCAATTTAAAGTTAATATTCCAATAATTGAGTACTTAAGAAATAAAATTTATTATGTGTACATGTAAAACATAGACAAAATAAAATATTTCGAAGTAAGAAAACATTTTAAAAGAAGTTCCAAAAAAATAGGTTTATTTGCTTCGGTACTGATCATGGCGAACATTTAAAATCTGTTGTGTAGTCGTTTGCAATTGCATACAGTCGTATTCTAATATTACAAATTCTAGTACGGGAGAACGAGATGTATACAAATGAAGAATACTGCGAAATGGTACTGTTGTATGGGCAATGTAATCGAAATAAGAGAGAAGCGGCAAGACTTTATGCCATTAAATTTCCCAGTCGAAGACATCCATCCTATTGTACAATTGCCAGTGCTGTTCAATGCTTGTATCAAACTGGGAGATGTCATAGACGTATTCTCTTATCTCGTGCCACACCTTCAGCGGATACCCGCTGAGGATGTTGTAGGATATGCCCTGGCTCATCCTGAAAGTAGTGCCCAGGATATTAGCAAAGCTTGCTCCTACTCAAAATCGACGGTGTGGAACATATTACATACGGACGGTGCATATCCTTATCGTCCAGTCCTGGCAGAGGAACTAATGGCCGGAGAACAGGAGCGTCATTTTGATTGTTGCAATTTCGTGTTAAACACACTGGATGAAAATCCAGATTTTTTGAATGAAATTCTGTGGTCGGATGAATGCCAGTTCTCGAGGCAAGGCACTATTAATACACAGAATAGGCATTATTCGTCCCTCGAAAATCTACATCTAATGCACCGAATCGCCACCAAGTGCGTTGGTCGTGAATGTGTGGTGCGGAATATGGAAGAGCACCTTAATTGGCCCAGTATATTTCGATGGACCTTTAACATCAGAATTATACACGGAAATTTTATCTGGACCCCTAGCCGATTTTTAGAAGATGAAGTTTCCTTACGGGATTTGTCGCGCATGTGGTACCAGCATGATGGTGCCCCACTCATAAACCTGCGTAACTATGTACATTTTTGGCGCAGAGATTTGACACTCGAATAATCGGCTACGGAGATCAAGAGGTTGCAGAAGCTACAGGTGGAGTTTCTTATGCGGGTTTGGTACTGCATTTCTGCGGAAGACAGTCATTTTGAACCTTATTTTAATTCAATCATTCTGATGAAATAAAGCCCCTGATTTATGATTGGAGCATCATTCCACATTATACTATAATTTGAACGGCAAATCATGTATTATTTTTCTGCTGTTTGTTTAAACAAGCTGTCTAAGTTGTATTTCTTTCATTAAACTTTCATTGTTTGCCAAATAGCAATACAAATTATCAATCTATGATGTTTACTACGATGTTTTAATATTACTATGTTTTTCTTTTGATCTTTCTGTATATAGTGAATTACTGTTATCTAAACTCAATTTGTATACGACCCCCTTTTCTGAGCAATTCATATGCTTCAACTTTATGTAGGCATAACTGGGTCAGTTTTTATCGTAATAAAATAAAACTTTTTGTGTGTACTTTGTTTTTGAGTACTGCATCTTTTCCTAAATATAATTGATATGACCTGGGGACCATATAAAAATTTAATTTATGTATGTTTTTGTAAATGGGGTTTTTGGTTCGAAATGCACACGCATAAACATTCTTTACTTTGCCGCGTTGCGTGGTTAGGTATTCTTCACTACAACACGGTTGAATAAAATAACAATAAACATTTATTAACTTTAAAGATTAAATGAGCAATTAAGAGGTAAACTTCTAAAAGCTACAACACATGGTGAATCAGGCACGCTACAAGAATAACAGATCAATTCAGTTCAGTTTTGGAGTCGTTATGTTGAGCTGTAAGGTCGCTGCATACTCCCCTTCCAGTGTCAACGATACCTAGTTGGAAGATGAACTTTGCGACCAGAACGTGTAGATGGCTGGGTAGGCGTTGAAGCTGTTGGATCAGATTCCACAGTAGCAGGTGTTGAAGCTGTTGCATTAGGTTCCACAGTAGCAGGTGTTTCATTCTTGGTTTGAGGTAGTTGCAAGTCCTCAGTGTTAAGAAAGAAGGCAGGTTTGCATCTATCAATAGATACAGATACCCGTTTACCATTGATGTCAAGGAAAAACACTTTATCCTTCCTTTGTAAGACTTTGAAAGGGCCATCATAGGGTTGTTGAAGTGGACGACGTAACATGTCTCGGCGAAGAAAAACATGTGTTGCTTCCAACAGTCCTGGATGGATAAAAACTGGACGTTTGCCATGGTGTTTTAGGGTGAAGTGATTGTATGTGAGACTTAAGTTTCGAAACAGAATTCACAACATCATCGTCTGGCTTGGAAGAGTCAAACATCTCCCCTGGCAGTCGAATAGTGGTCCCAAAAACTAATTCAGCTGGGGTACACAGAATATCTTCTTTAAGAGAAGCTCGTAGACCTAGTAAGATGATAGGGAGTACTTCTGTCCAACGCTCAGTAGCATGGCATTTGATTGCACTTTTCAATGGGCGGTGCAATTCTTCGATCATCCCATTAGCTTGAGGGTGGTATCCAGTTGTACGACACTTCTGAACACCAAGTAGTTTGCTAAGAGCTTTGAAGAGCGAGGACTCAAACTGCCTGCCCCTGTCGGTTGTGAGAATTGCAGGAGTTCCAAAGCGAGACACCCAAGAGGAAAAGGCCTCAGCCACAGTCTCAGCAGTTATGTCTTTGAGAGGTTGGGCCTCTGGCCATTTCGAAAAACGGTCAATCATTGTCAGGCAATAGGTGTGGCCATTTGATGGAGGTAGAGGTCCAATGAGATCCAGATGAACATGATCAAAACGTTGGGAAGGTTCTTGAAATGATGAAAGAGGTGATCTAGTATGACGATGAATTTTGGATTTTTGGCAAGCTAGGCAGTGTCTTGCCCACTTAGCTACATCTGATGAGATTGATGGCCAAACAAAACGCTGCTTCATCAAATGCACTGATCGACGTATGCCAGGATGGGATAAATTATGCATAGCAGAGAAAACATCTTGGCGATGCTGTTTTGGGATGTAGGGTCTGGCTGTGCCCGTTGATAGATCACACATAATTTCAGTAGACGAATTGGGAAAAGTTACCTTTTTGAGTTCCAAGGAAGTTCCAGATGCTATTAGGGTGTGAAGCTCCTGATCAGTCTGTTGTGTCTCAGCAATACAGTCATAGTCAATTTGACTTGGGAAGGTGATTGCAGAAACACGAGAGAGAACATCAGCAGCAATATTGTCAGATCCTGGAATGTGTACAATATTTGTGGTGAACTGAGAGATGAAATCCAGCTGACGGATCTGCCGTGGAGAACACTTGTCACTTTTCTGCCTAAAAGCATAAGTGAGGGGCTTGTGGTCAGTAAACACTGTGAAATATCTAGCATCCAGCATATACCGAAAGTGTCGGATAGCCGAGTAGATAGCAAGGAGTTCACGGTCGTAGGCACTGTAAGACTTTTCAGATGAAGTAAGTTTTCTGGAAAAGAAAGCCAATGGCTGTAGCTCAGAGTCCACAACT
The DNA here is from genome assembly GCA_019973935.1 of Trichonephila clavipes. Taxonomy (NCBI): domain Eukaryota; kingdom Metazoa; phylum Arthropoda; class Arachnida; order Araneae; family Nephilidae; genus Trichonephila; species Trichonephila clavipes. The sequence goes on along the minus strand of BMAU01018460.1, from coordinate 385,740 downwards.
TGGTGAAGTGCACCTCCTATGGCATAATCAGAGGCGTCCACATGAAGAGCAAGCGGGGCAGAAGTTGAAGGATGAGCAAGAAGTGCAGCATCAGCAAGAGCTTGTTTACACCTCTGAAATGCTGTAATTGCCTCAGAAGACCAGTTTAAAGGCTTTGAGTCCTTCTTACCTTTAGAACTTTTAAAAATTCACTTAAAAGATACTGTTGTTCAGCTGCTTTGGGCAAGAAACGTCTATAAAAATTTAACAGTCCTAAAAATTTTCTCAGAGAGCCAACAGTCTCTGGTTGTTTGTAATCAAGAACTGCTTGAACTTTGTCAGGCAATGGCTTAATGCCATCAGGAGTGATAAGGTGGCCAAGGAAAATGAGTTCAGTCACACCAAATACACATTTAGAGATATTTAGTTTTAAACCATATGAGCTCAGTCTTTGGAATATAGTTCTTAAGTGAGAACGATGCTCCTCAGCATTTTCTGAGTAACACAAAATATCATCCAAGTAGACAAAACAAAAAAAGTCCTCTTAGTACTTCATGCATGAATCGCATAAAGGTTTGTGGTGCATTCACAAGGCCAAAACACAAATGGGTATATTCGTAAAGACCCCATGGAGTTGTTACAGCTGTCTTAGGAATATCACACTCAGCTATAGGGATTTGGTGGAATGCCTTAAAAATGTCTATTTTGGAAAATATCTTCTTGCCATGTAGTGCATGAGCAAAGTCATTCAAATAAGGCATGGGGTAGCTGTCGAACTCAGTAACAGAATTCAGCTGCCTGTAATCCCCAACAGGTCTAACTGTAGAGTCAGATTTGGGCACAACATGAAGAGGGAGAACTCCAGGGACTTTTGGAAGGTCTATTAATGCCTTGAGCAAGAAGAAATTCAAATTCTACCTTCACTGCATCATACAGTTTAGGGTGTAGCCTTCTAGGCCTGGCAGTGACTGGTGGGCCAGTAGTAATAATATGGTGGACTGTGCCATGTGATGCTGATTTGGAAATTAAAGAAGGGTTGCTGAGGTCTGGATATTCCGATAAGATGTTTTTAAAACTAATGTTTGCATCTACAGTGAGGATTGAGGGCTGTACAATATTTGAAAAAACACAAGAAGTGAAAAGAGAAGTTTCCACATCCACCAACCTTTTTTTCTTAAGGTCGATTAAAAGGTTGAAGTGCTTTAGAAAATCAGCACCAATTATAGGAGATGATACATCAGCAATTATGAAAGTCCAGATAAAAGGTTACCTCAGACCCAGGTTCAGTTCTTTACGGACCATACCATAGGCTGGAATTTTGGTATTATTAGCAGCAAATAAGGAGAAGTTAGACTGAGGTGATTTATTCATAGTTGGAGAAGGTGGGATGACACAGATTTCACTTCCAGAGTCTATGAGGAATTTCTGGCCAGACTTGCGGTCTAATAAAAATAACCGGCTGGTATGTTTCGAGGGCTCTGCCATTCCAGCTATGACAGAGCTTACTCGTTTTTTTGCACAAATGCACAAGGTGAAACACACTTGCGGGCCTGCTCTTTATAACGGCGATGATAGTAGCAGATGCCACTTCCTCTATTGACAGTCCTAGAGCGTGAATGTGATCTCCGGCGGTCAGAACTATATCGTTGGTGGCGAGAGGAATTGCGCTCTCTTGTCAGTTCAGCAACTTGTAGAGACAGCTCTTGGATCTGCCTGGCGAGAGAGTCCATGGTTGGCTGAGCACTGTATGAAGATGACTGGGATGGTGGAGGAACAGTTTTGGCCGCACAGATAGTCGAGGACGCACCAACAACCTCAGAAACCTTATCAGCGATGATAGCCAGTTTATCCAAAGACTCTGAGGATGCAGACAAAACAGTCTGGATATGTGGTGGCATTCTTTGAAGCCACAAACTTTGCAGAAAGTCATCCTGGAGTTGGCCATTAGACAGCTCTTTCATTTTTCGCAACAGGTGGCTAGGCTTCTCATCTCCTAGCTGAAGGTCAGTAAGCAGTTTCTTAATTTTTTGAGTCTCCGAGTCGCTAAATTGGGTGATGAGCCGCTGCGAGAGAGTGTGATATTTGTCACTGTTCGGAGGGCTTAACACAATGTCCGACACGTAGGAGAGAGTTTCAGCATCCAGGTTCGCAACCAAAGCAGAATACTTAGTATCATCACTGGAGATACCACTGAATGTGAATGCATGGTCGCATTGCGCAATCCATAGACGAACGTTGGATTTCCAAAACAGCGGCAGCCGCAACGCAATACGAGCGACTTCAACGGTTTCACTAGTCATATTGTTGAATAAGCAGGAAGCGAAACGAATCTCCGAGCAGATGCTTCAAGTGGCCTTGAGGAGGAGAAAAAAAAATCTTTCGCTACGTACTGATCCTCCGTAGAAGAATTTGTATTGCATTCGCCAGTAGAACAGAATAGCTTACGTGTTTTTAAGTCCAAAAGGGGTCACCACTGCCGCGTTGCGTGGTTAGGCATTCTTCACTACAACACGGTTGAATTAAATACCAATAAACATTTATTAACTTTAAAGATTAAATGAGCAATTAAGAGGTAAACTTCTAAAAACTACAACACATGGTGAATCAGGCACGCTACAAGAATAACAGATCAATTCAGTTCAGTTTTGGAGTCGTTATGTTGAGCTGTAAGGTCTCGCTGCAATTTCTTTTAAAACATTATTCAAATTGGAAGTGCATGTCTAAACCGAATGGTTCGCGAATTAGCTATTGGTTCACATTAAGGTTGGACACCCTGTATATAATGTATTAGACTATATAACTTTACATTCTTTTGGGGAACAAATTTTGAAAAGCATTCACTACAGAAATGAAAAAGTATCTTAATTTACTACAGGTTCATTAATGTTTATACTTGATGACTAGCTCGTATACCCGTTCTTCGCACAGGTGAATTGAAAATTTAAGCAATACAGACTGAAGGATAAAGGAGTTTTTGAAGAGTTAATTTTACGTGAATTTTAAAACAAAACAAAAAAAAAAGCTGTTTGCATATCTTAGCTGAACAAAAAACCCTGTTTGCTAAATTTTAAGTCTGTAGATATAATAGCTGATAAAAAAAGATTTTTTTTTTTACTTATAACGCCCTGTAACTCTCTTATGGGTCGATTTTTGAAAACTCCTTCCTTCTGCTCAGCAAAATTAACACATTGTTACAAATTTTGTGTAATAAACGCATTAAAATAATGTAAATAATTTGTATCTGGAAGTGTAATACGTTAATATTACTTTCTGATGCATTTATTTTATGTTAAATAGCTGTTACCCGCGACTTCGTCCACATGGAATTTAACAAAAGTGTTTATTCAATTCGCAGAGTTTACGCGAAAACTTAATTATATATGCTACGTAAAGAAATACCTTTGCTATAAGTATATGTCATTCTTCTACTTTGTGAATCAATGTTTCTTTTTTGTTTCACCCTTTTTTTTCTTTGTTTTTTGTTGAGCAAAGTGTGAGAGGGACGCATGACCTTTGATACTGTCAATGGGGTGAGGACTGTAAAATCATTAGAATCAAAGGACATGAACGCGAAATGTCGCGAGTAGCAGCTACCTAATCAAACAAAAAGGTTTAGTATAAATGCTAGAAATCGTTGAGACAGAAGACTCGCGAAATAAAATAATCCCTATTGAAATAAATAACCCCTATTTGAATCGGATATTGTTCATTGGTTTTAATTTTATTTCCACGGAACCCTAATTTTTTTAAAAATAAAAGTAGCCTAATTTTCTCCATATAACATTAGCTATCTGCCAGTGAAAGTTTCGTAAAAATTGGTCCAGCCGTTTCAGAGATTAGCCGGAACAAACAGACAAAAATTTTAAAAAGTAATTTTTTCATATAAGTACCGTATATACTTTTAAATGCATTTAGTAAAAAGCTGTTAATTTCAAATTACAAACAGACATTTCATTTTTATTTATATGTATAGATAAATTAAATACCACTTTCAAACATTAGAAATGCAAATTACCATTTACCTTTTGTAAAGTTATAAGTAAGAAAAATTATGCAACATTTTTAAAGCCTTTATTCGCAGCACCATTTTAGTAAAAAGATATTATTTATCGAGAATTTCATTCTGAATGTGGTAAAAAATTAAGGTATTAAAATTTTTTAATTAAATTGTGTATATTATAGAAGACAAATTTGTGTGTATATATTGACTATAAAAGTCCTGTTCTCTCCTGCATGGTCAAATTAATAAGTAAATTTTGAATCCATAATTCTTTTACACACAAAAAATAAAATAATAAAATATTTGTGTGGTGTATCTATTTATTATGTAGTGTAGGAATTTCTTAACACAACATCTGTTTTTAGAATTTGATGGTATAAATTTGTCACACAGATGTGTGTGTGTGTGTGTATATATATATATATAAATTTTTTTTTTACTATGGATAACATTTATTGGTATTTGCACAAGGGTTATCAAAATGTAAAATTCATTAATTTTGATGATAAGTTCCATATATAGATTATACACATATTATTGAAGTATAACACAGTGTATTGAAGAAATCTATGCAACCCCAGCTGAAATGTATTAAGCATAAGAATACTCTGGATTTTAATTTTTACATAAGTATTTATTCAAAACTTCTTTCTATAAGTTGCATGATTTAAGTATTCTAATTTGTTTTATGTAAATTCAGAAAGTTGATTGTATAGAATTAAGATCTGAAATTTTAAAATTCTTAGGATATATTTCATTTATATATAATCTGGATCCATACCACATGTACAATTTCTCAAAAATACCATGAAAAGTTTTGTTGACAACCTACAAATATAATGCAGTCTTTTGTTTTTGCTTTTTATAGTTCCTATGTCATATATATATATATATCTGGTTGTTTTTCTTAAAGATTTAATTAATTTTAAAGAACAGACAACCCAACTACTTGTTTGTTTACTATTAATTGCCTGTGGTGGTGTTTAAAAATTTAAGTTTTTACATCATAAACCTAATGAGATAAATAAAGTGAAAAATTTCAGAAATTCTGCATAATTTGAGCCTTTTTTTAGTTATTTAGTCTGTGATTTAGGAGAGGATTTTCTTTAATTTTTTTTTACAGTATAATTTTATTTGTTTGGGTTGATGATATTTAATACTTTTTTCTTGTAAATAAATTGAAAAAGCCCTTTATAACGCGTTTCCAGATAATTTTATTAGATATCATCAATAAGACAAAAATTGAGATAAAATAATTGAACAAGATATTATGCACGTTAAATATTGGCAGTTAGATCCTCGATTTTTTCACTATTTGTCCTTATCATATAGTGTTACATTCATAGAGTCTGATTTATACAGCAGATCATGAACTGCTTTATTTACTTATAGTGTATTCATGTAATGTTAAAATTAATTGTCAATAAATAATGTATATTTAAATGAGTATGATTATTAAGTAAAACTGTCCGATAAGAATTTTCAGCTTCATTATACAAGAAATTTTCATGAAAACAATTTAATTTGTTCTACTATAAAATAATTTTATTAAAAAGCCTATTCCTTTCAGCATGTTTCTTAATTTATTTTAAAAAAGTCAAATCCATTATTTTCTGAATGTTTGAGACAGGCATTTCTAAAAAAAAATCAAACCTTTTGAAGGGTAATAATTACAAAGGAAGTCAAACAATAAAACATATCAAATGTTTGTTTATAATTAGATTATTTCAGATATCCCAAACCTTTAAATCATGTTAAAAACAATTTCATTTCCTTCAAAGAAGAATTCCTCATTATTAATCAAAAACTTTCATAACTAAACAACTATTATTTTATACACTCTGCTCCCAAAAAGTATAAATCTCTTAATAAACATTAGAAATAGGTATGAAAATTTTTAAATAAACAAAAATATCCATGTTATTGACAAATCTTATTATAAATACATTTCCAAAATTATATTTACTTGCATTTCATTTTTCTCAATCTTCCACACTCTTCTATAAGAAATTATAGAGATAGTATTTCTAAAAACATTAAATATTTGTAGCTGGTAATTACTAAGGGAATCGGACAATGAAAGGTATAAACATTAACATTTCAAAGGGGGACCATTTCATATCTACATGTTTCTTATAAATACTCTATTTTATGAATTTATGTGGAGTGATACACTATGTACCAATAAGTAATTTGACACATATGGGAAGTTTTTCCAAATTCAATGATCTTAATTCTCAAAGGACTTATTATAAGGACACTAAAAAATAATCTAGAACTATTCATAAATATATAAACTAACTGCAAGCAGCCACCAGCTTCGCACACTAACATCAAATGACAAATATACTAAACTAAAACAAAAATTATGCTAAAAAATTACGAAAAATAATTCATACCTAATTATTAAGCAAGGATAATGCAAAAATATAATAAAAAAATAAAATTTCAGAAATAAGCTTCACACACGTGAAGTAAACATATCAAGCATATGAAATTTACACACTGATTTAATATGCAGGGAAATGTTAGTATCCTCGTCACGTGATTCCGACTTGGCGTTTCATTGTCGTGAATCAACCTCATTAAGAAATGATGAATGGCTATAGGATTTATGTACTTCTTCAAAATTATCATAAAAAAATCAATTTAATACATCAGTACACAAGAGAAAATTTAATAATCAATACAGAAAGAAATTTATGGTTCTTCGAATCTCAATTGGAAAAAAAAAATAACATTCATCAGTTTTTATTGCAGAATTTTAAAAAATTTAAAATGCATTAGTTACATCAAAAAGGAAAAAGGGATCTGTAATCATGCAGTTCTTTTGATAGTTTTTTTAAATAATTTAGAAAAAAACACAAAATTATTTAAAATATATTCATGTCCCTTTCATGTCGGATGTCTAGTTGGTGAGAGAATATCTTCCAATACAACGAACTGTTTGACTTAAAGTGCAATAATGAATTAAAACACATTATTATGAATTAAAACACATTATTGAAATATTAGAATCCAAAATAGACTTTTATGACACACGTCACAAAAGAAAACTTTTCCAATTTGAGAGATCTGGCACAAGAGTTACAAGTGCTTTTGGACGAACTTAAATATCTGTGTACAAATAGTTTTTTTAAATGAAATTTATCAAGCATAAGTCATTCTCAGACTTAAAGGACGAAATCTGCATCATCAATTACGATATGCAAATACACGCATTGAGATCGATTTACAAAAACTAGAAGAAAGATTTGAGAAATAACTATCTTAGTAATTAAATATTATTTAATCATTGCATTATTATTATACTATCCATGCTTGTAGACTTGAAGTATAACGTGAAAATAATAAATAAGTCTGTTTTAAATTTTCTTTCCAAAAAATGTTTGCAACGGGCCCAAATCTAGAACGAAGATATATATTTTTATATGCAGCCCGTGGAAGATTGCAATGATTTTCCAAATAGGTCATTTGGGTTGGCCACGCCTGTTTTAAAAGAATATAACACAAATGTAATAAATTAAAACTTGCCAACTATCAAGAAAAAAACCTCACTTAAATATGTTATAGTTATTTTATTTCACAGTCCAAGTAAAACCTGACATGTCAACAAATGACTCAGAACTATAACATTCCTTCAACTATTTTTTTCAAAGTAAAAATTAATTTTCAAATGAAGCCTTAGTGCGAAAACTTACAGAAAATTTTAACAAATATAAGGCTTTAAGATTTCTTAGGAGAAAATAATTAAAATTAAATTTTTTAAAAATAAGCTGTTAAACATATATAAATGTAAAGCTTCAAGCTTTTGGAAGGAAAAAAAGAGCGCAAATTATGTTTTTAAGTAACAAATTTGAGAGAAAACATTTTCAGAATATGCAGATACATAAAGATTTTCCATGTGGTGTAGATGTCTTTATATTCAACAACTTCGATAGAAAGTGATGTTATAGATATTTCACGCACTTGATGTTTTTCTTGAATGTTATGAACAAAAAAAATCACTATAATTTATAAAACCGATCAAAAAGGCAAGCTGCACATTTAAAAGATGATATCCTTAAGAGAAATTGTAACTTTACCTTGATTTATAAATGTAAATGCGCATTTAAAGAACCAAATTGAGAGAATTTCTTTTAAAATATTTCATGAAAATAAGGTTTTTCCTTGACATGAATATGTAAATGCTTCTTTAAGTTATTACTTTGAGAGAAAGCCTTATTGCATAACTCACAAACATGAGGCTTTTCCTTGGAATGAATACGTAAATGCAACATTAAATAATCTTTACGAGAGAATGCCTTGTTGCATGTTTCACAGACATGAGGCTTTTCCTTAGTATGAATACGTAAATGTACTTTTAAATTGCCGTTACTAGAGAAAGCCTTGTTGCATACTTCACAAACATGAAGCTTTTCTTTGGTATGAATACGTAAATGTGTATTTAAATCACCACTTCGTGAAAAAGCCTTGTTGCATATTTCACAAACATGAGGCTTTTCCTTGGCATGAATAAGTAAATGCTTCTTTAAGTTACTACTTTGAGAGAAAGCCTTATTGCATACTTCACAAACATGAGGCTTTTCCAGGGAATGAATACGTAAATGTGAATTTAAATGACCACTATGAGTGAAAGCTTTGTTGCATATTTCACAAACATGAGGTTTTTCCTTCGAATGACTACGTAAATGTACCATTAAATTATTACTACGAGAAAATGCCTTGTTGCATATTTCACATACATGAGGCTTTTCTTTAGTATGAATTCGTAAATGTACTTTTAAATTACCCTTAATAGAGAAAGCTTTGTTGCATATTTCACAAACATAAGGCTTTTCCTTGGAATGAACACGTAAATGTCCCTTTAAGGAACCACTTTGCGAGAAAGCCTTATTGCATATTTCACAAATATGAGGCTTTTCCTTGGTATGAATACGTAAATGTGAATTTAAATGACCACTATGAGCAAAAGCCTTGTTACATACTTCACAAACATAAGGCTTTTCCTTGGAATGAAAACGTAAATGCACCATTAAATAATCACTACGAGAGAATGCCTTGTTGCATATTTCACAAACATGAGACTTTTCCTTGGAATGAATATGTAAATGTGAATTTAAATGACTACTCTGCGAGAAAGACTTGTTACATATTTCACAAAGATGAGGCTTTTCTTTTGTATGAATACGTAAATGTGAATTTAAATGACCTCTATGAGCGAAAGTCTTGTTGCATATTTCACAAGCATAAGGTTTTTCCTTGGCATGGTTACGTAAATGCAACATTAAATTATCACTACGAGAGAATGCCTTATTGCATATTTCACAAACATGAGGCTTATCCTGGGAATGAATATGTAAATGTTTTTTTAAGGAATCAGTTCGAGAGAAAGCCTTGTTGCATATTTCACAGACATGAGCCTTTTTGTTGGGCAGATTACTCAAGTGATGTTTTAAGATATCATTTCGATAGGAAGCCATTTTGTCAGTTTATGAAGTTTGAAATCTCAGGCGAGATCTTGTAAAACCTTACTTAATTTCGAGTGAAGTGAAAAGAGGCATCCTTTCTGTGGAGGGCCATTCATAATGATATATTTTCTTATGAAGCGAATGCAGTATTGAAATCTAGTTGCATTTTAAATTAATGCACAAAACGAAATCCTGTTTACTATCACTTTTTTAATTTTTAAATAAGGTATTATTCAACTATTCTCAGTTCAGTTATATGAAAATATTCTAAAATGTATTCAATGATTGCAAAATTGCAGGAACATGGAAATTTTTTAAACCAAAATAACATTCTCTACTGCAATATAAACAAAACCTAAAAGGCATGTCACAATACCCTCAGTACATACTTCTTTAATGCAAAATTCAGTAAAGACACAGAACAACTTATGTCCCATAAAACAACAAGCTTGCACTGAACAAAAAAATAGTATGTGGTTCTTTTATAATTCATAAATGATTGATCTAAAGCAACAATCCTTCAAAAAAGCAATACTTTTGGTGATTAGCCCCATTACATAGAAAACTTTGCTAAAAAGCTCCATGGTGTAGTTCATGCTCTTTTCTCTAAAAAATTTTATAATTGTTCTTACAGACATCTTGGATACTTTCTACGGCCTCTGATTTTCTTCATTGTGTTTGCTTGATTCTGGTATTCTTCACTTATATAAATTCTACTATTCATCTGAAAATAAAAATAGCCATCAATATCAATACTGAAATTATGAAAAACAACTAGAATATATAGTTTAATGAAATAATACATCTTTCAATCTTCTTTTCTATACTATATCATTCCAAACATTAATTGGCAGTTTTCTACTGAAAATACTTAAAATTTCATGAAAACAATATTTTTGCACCGACTTCACAATATGTCATGCTACATTTGAAAGACTTAAATAAATTCCACTCACAGGATTATTTCATTTACCCTGTCCTTTTCCAAAAAGACAATTAACTCCCATTAGCTAAACATCATTTAGTTTTACCTAAACTTGACCGGATTTGGTAAAATAGAAAAAGTATCAATCTACTTGAAAAAAAGTTCTATCTTGTTCAGAAATTTAAAATGAAACAAATGCATAGAAATTTGTAAAAAGTGTCAAATTACATACAACGTGCTAATCTCGCGTGATAATTTCTTCGCTTTTGCTCGACATTGTAAACATGGCTGAAAAATATTTTTTCATACGCGCGGGGGGCTGTAATGTTTTTCTAAATAGGCCCGGAGGGTCATTTGGGTTGGCCATACCTGTTTTAAAAGAGTACAACACAAATGTAATAAAAAAAATTAAAACTTGCTAACTTTCAAGAAAATAACCCAGTTAAATATGTTAAAGTTCTTTTATTTCACATCCATGTAACATCTGACTTATGTTAAGTTAAATGACTCAGAACTATAATATTCCTTCAACTACTATTTGCAAATGTAAAGTGAAGCTTTTGTGCAAAAACTTACTGAAAATTTTAACAAATATAAGGCATTAAGATTTCTTAGGAGAAAATAATTAAAATTGAATTTTGAAAAACAAACTGTTAAATTTATATAAATATAAAGCATAAAACTTTTGGAAGGCATTAATGTGTGCAAAAATGTTTTAAACAAATTTGAAAGAAAAAATTTTCAGAATATGCACATACATAAATATTGTCCTTGGTATGGATCAGAAAATGTCTTTATATTCAACAACTTCGATACAAAGCGATGTTGTAGATATTTCGCACATTTGATGCTTTTCTTGAATGGTTTGAATGAACAAATATCACCGTAATTTATAAATCCGATCAAAAAGGCAAGCAGCATATTTAAAAGGTATGATATCCCTTAAGAGAAATTGTGGCTCTTCCTTGATTTATAAATGTAAATGTGCATTTAAAGAAACAATTTGACAGAAATTCTTTTAAAATATTTCATGAAAATGAGGTTTTTCCTTGGCATGAATGAGTAAATGCTTATTTAAGTTACTACTTTGAGAGAAAGCCTTGTTGCATACTTCACAAACATGAGGCTTTTCCTTAGTATGAATACGCAAATGTCTAATTAAATCCCCACTTCGTGAGAAAGCCTTGTTGCACACTTCACAAACATTAAGCTTTTCTTTTTTATGAATACGTAAATGTGTATTTAAATCAACACTTTGTGAAAAAGCCTTGTTGCATATTTCACAAACATGAGGCTTTTCCTTAGCATGAATAAGTAAATGCTTCTTTAAGTTACTACTTTGAGAGAAAGCCTTGTTGCATACTTCACAAACATTAGGCTTTTCCTGGGTATGAATACGTAAATGTCTTTTTAAAGGACCCCTATGAGTGAAAGCTTTGTTGCATATTTCACAAACATGAGGTTTTTCCTTTGGAATGACTATGTAAATGTACCATTAAATTATTACTACGAGAGAATGCCTTGTTGCATATTTCACAAACATGAGGTTTTTCCTCAGTATGAATACGTAAATGAACTTTTAAATTACAATTAATAGAGAAAGCCTTGTTGCATATTTCACAAACATAAGGCTTTTCCTTGGAATGAACACGTAAATGTTTTTTAAAGGAATCACTTCGAGAGAAAGCTATGCTGCATATTTCACAGACATGAGCCTTTTTGTTGGGCAGATTACTCAAGTGATGTTTTAAGATATCATTTCGAGAGGAAGCCATTTTGTCAGTTTATAAAATTAGAGATCTCAGGTGAGATCAAGTAAAACCTTACTTAATTTTAAGTGAAGTGAAGAGAGGCATCCTTTCTGTGGGAGGGCCATTTATAATGATATATTTTCTTATGAGCCGAATGCAATACTGAAATCTAGTTGCATTTTAAATCAATGCACAAAACGAAATCCTGTTTAATATCACATTTTAATTTAAATAAGGTATCATTCGACTATTTTCAGTTCAGTTATATGAAAATATTCTAAAATGTATTCAATGATTGCAAAATTGCAGGAACATGGAAATTTTTTAAACCAAAATAACATTCTCTACTGCAATATAAACGAAACCGAAAAGTCTTGTCACAATACCTTTAGAGCATACTTCTTTACTGCACAATTCAGAAAAGACACAGAACAACTTTTGTTCCATAAAACAACAAGCTTGCATTGAACAACAAATAGTATGCGGTTCTTTTATAATTCGTGAATGATTGGTCTGAAGTTACAATCCTTGAAAAAAGCAATACTTTTGGTGATTAGCCACATTACACATAGAAAACTTTGCTAAAACACTCCATGTAGTTCATCTTCTTTTCTCTAAAAAATTTTATAATTTTTCTCACAGACATCTTGGATTTTTTCTACAGCCTTCGATTTTCTTCCTTGTGTTGGTTTGATTCTGGTATTCTTCACTTGTATACATTCTCCTATTCATCTGAAAATAAAAATAGTCATCAATATCAATATTGAAATTATGAAAAAAACTAGAATATATAGTTTAATGAAATAATACCTCTTTCGATATTCTCGGCACTAGGCTTTATCATTCAAAACATTCATTGACAGTTTTCCAATGCAAATACTTAAAATTTCATGAAAATAATATTTTATGCACTTACATCACAATATATCATGCTACATTTGAAAGACATAAATAAATTCCACCCATAGGATTATTTCATTTGCCCTGTCCCTTTCCAAAAACACAATTAACTCCCATTAGCTAAACTACATATTTCGTTTTATCTAAACTTAACAGGATTGGATAAAATAGAAAATGTATCAATCTGCCTGAAAAATAGTTGTATCTTGTTTTGAAATTTAAAATGAAACAAATGCATAGTAATTTGTAAAAAGTGTCATACATTACATACATTGTAATTTTAAAGATATAGTACTTTCTAGTTATAATCTCTTGTTAAAAAAGCATTTTTTAAAAAAATTATTTGACACACAAAATAATTTTCTTTTTTATCAAAGTGACAAAACAGCAAAAATAGCAACTTGATAAAATTCAAATTTTGATGCAAACCCGTTTTGAGGTAACTTTTTAGTTGAACTTGCTACCCTTCCACGCCAATCATAAGCTATTCGCTTAACAACTTTGCTTTTTGATCTTCCATGCTAATTTCTTCATTTTTGTTCGACAATTGTACATAGGGCTGAAAAAGGAATTTCCCCCACAACGCTGTATACCCTAGCAATGCAAACAAAATAAATTGAAAGTGGAGTTCACTGAAATATAATTAAGATTTATAGTCAACATGAAGATGAAAATCCGTAAGTATCTATCAATCAATTCACGTAAAACGTTTCTCAACTACAAAGTTTTAACTATATAAAGTTCAGTTTCTAAAAGAACATTCTTTCGTTTGAAAAAACAAAAGAAAAAGCAGTGTTTCTTGAAAATTAACATTAATACAGTCCGACCTCTGTATACAGGGCCGATCTTAGTAGGTGTGCAGCATGTGCACTGCACGTGGGCGTCCGAAACAAGGGGGTGGCCACAAACCACCTATAATTCTATCCATCAAGTAAAATTTTTTGTGAATTACTCAAAATAAAATTTATGATACGTTGAAATGCTGAATTTTAAATAATTAGAGAAAAATCAAAATAAGTCCTGATAGCATATAACATAGTTCGAGAAAAATAAGAATGGTTTTCAAATTCTGAGGAACATTCCTTCTTAACGGGGGTGTAGCCTACCTTGTCAGGATCAATGATACGCCCCCCCTAGCTGCAGGGGACCCGGACGTGTGTAAGCAAAAAGTCGTAAAATGTTATTAATGGTCATATTAAGAGTTCCTTTCTATGTTTATAAAATAGTATGTCACTGGCTTCAAACGATATAAATTTTCGTGTGAATTCTGAATCTCAAGACCCAGAATAAAAATGTTTAAAAGTTGGTAAAATTACTCAAAATAATGAGAAAACAAGGAGTGGTATGTAGTCAGAAAGCAGGAAAAACTTCTCACTCAAAGCGGTTCGACAAAAAGAATGTTTGAAGAGAAATACAGATAACACTTGGGATGGGAAAAGTCCATTCAGAATGTTATTTGCTTGTAAATGAAAATACCCCCTTCGTCTGTTGATTGATTGACTGTAATAAACGCCACAGTAAGATGCTACTCGAAGGCTTGGCAGTTGAAATTTTTTTCAGGAGTGGTCCAGCGAAAGAGAATATTAGATTTTATTTATCCCGGTTCTGTTTTATCTCTGTAACAATCAAAAGACCGAATGTGCATTCATTAAGCAAGGGATCTACTTCCCGATCCGAGAAACATCTGGCCCATAAGCGCCAGAAGTTTTCTGTCACCCTCCGAGTCTATAGTTAAATTATTTTTTTAACGAGTATTCTTGAGTTCTCAACACTGGTCCCATGGGGGAAGGATGATGGGGCCTTAAGGAAGAATTTTGGCACATCGGACAAAAGTGATGCAAAGCACGATCAAGATTTACGACATGCGTAAGGATGAATCAAAAGAATGGGGCAGAATGACTCTCAGAAAAAAAAGACCCGTTTTCGAAGAAAATTGAGGAAATTTTGCATCAATTTGACTTCTGAACAACAAAAAAGTTTAAACAACAAAAAAGGTAAATATATTTTCACTTTCAAATTCTCTTTTCGATTTTTAAGATTTAATGCCCAGGTATTTTAATCATGGCGTAAGATAGATAAAGTAAAAAAAAATATTCTGTTGCATTTTTGCAATAACTATTTTTGTTTTACACAGATAAATATAAATAACTGTTAATCAACACATGAAAGAATTCTTAAAATACTTTCATGTTGATTGATATATTTAAGTGTATGTTTTCGTAGCTTGAATGTACCATAATCTTCTTAAAACATTTTCAATTGGCATTGTTATTCAAATGAAGCAATATTATTTGCCTCTCATGTAAAAATAATTTCTTTAGTCACTTACGAAAAACGGTGGTAGTTCATTTAAAATACAAAACACTAATGAGCCTTTGAGTACATTCATTAATTATTTACCATACTTAAAAGGATCCTAACAATAGTTTGAAATTGTAGTTATATTTATTTTGATGATTTTGTTTGTAATCATAACGTGTGTGCGTATTACGATAATTTTGTTCAGTAATAAATGAACCAATCTATAATTTCTAAATATTTAATTTAAATTGCTTCAAAATGTGAAAAGAATTTTCAAAGAAATAAAATATGTTGTTTACTTAAAGATACACACACACTTTTTTTATTGAGGTAACATGTGAAATAAACACATAATTTTTCTAATATACTCTAGGACTGCTAAGAGAACAATTATTTTGTAAGATTGAATTTTAAAAGCACAAATTCTTTTTGCATTTATTGCCGTTTTAAGACTGATTTGCATGATACCTTCTTGATTAAGATCTTTTGCCCAAAGAATTTGAAAGAATATTTAATGCAACCTAATAATTAGTTATGTGTATAATTAATTATAAAAATACATTAAAATCATATAATTTCTCTAAAATATTGTATAGCATTCTGTATGTTTCTAATAGAGTTAATCAAAATTCATCTATAAAAATCTATATCAATATTTAAAATCTTTAAAAAAGGCAACAATAAGAATGTCAGAACTATGGCAAAATATAGGTAACATTTAATGATAGGTTTATTTTTACAGAACAATAATAAATGTTGAAAAATATAGGTAATATTTTTTTAGTTGCTCCTAGTAGTATAAAACTATTTAATTAAAGTGATAGTAAAATGCATTACAGAAATAAAAATATGATAAACACAATTTATAAAGTAGATAAGTGATTTCAAACAAAACAGGAGTGTGAAAAATTATTCAATAAGTAGTAAGGTTGTATAATCTTGAGCATTTTTAATGTAATTGAGATATTAGTTTAGTTAAAAAAATTTAGATTTTTTAACTTTTGTGATATTGTGGCCTTTGTCAAAAAGTTTTGAGTTATCTTAGAAATTTCAAATTATTCTAGAAATGTTTTATTGTTCTGTTTAGTCTAAAAGTATTAAGATATTTGAAAAAACAAGCAAATAAGTATAATAATAATATTAATGTTTTATTCATTTATATTTAGAAACTTTAAAAGGAAACTTTACAAATTCAGAGTATTGTGATTGTGTTTTTTTTAAAAAAAAACCTTAGAATTTTTGAAAGTAATCTGGCAGTTAAGCTATGTTTTGTTCTATAAATGAAACTATGATTTTTGTACAGAATAAAATAATTAAACAAAATATGTTTGTATTAAACCAGAAATTTCATAATTCAGTTAGAAAATTTGAAAAAAGATGAAATGTAATTTTTGAGAGTTTGGAAAAAAAAAATGAAAAAGCTTAAGATTATATTATTTAATTTTCTAAATGTTTCATGGAAAAAATTTACAGTTCACAATATAAATAGAAAACTTTGAAAATTTAGATTCGATTAAAAAGAATTTTGTTATTTTTAATTCAGAATTTATAACTTTATTTTCAAGCATTCATAGAAATTCCTTCCACACTGCTACAGAGAAATAAATCATGACTCGGAAATCATCCCTTGGGCTTTCCCCGAGGCTTTGTGCAAGCATTGAAGTTGCAAAATATGGTCTCGACTTTCCCTAATGTAGAGATACTTTTAAAAATATTTTTAACTACACCGATATAAAATGCATCAGGTAAGAGATCTTTCTCAGTTTTACCCCGGCACTTCCCGCGCAAGGTATGCCATATCAACCATCTACCTTTTTTTAAACGCTCCTTCTAAACATTTTTTTGGAAAATGGATAGTTTCTTGTGTAGCTGACTTCAAGATCATATCCTTTGAGGGGGCTTAGCTTGTAGGTGAATCCTAAATATTTATTTTTGGATACCGCCTCTTCGGGTATGTCATTCCCTGTGTGTGAATCGCCGTTACAGTTCTGAATGCATGATCACGTTTTAAATATTCCTTATACTATGGCGTATTATTGTAGTTATGATGAAGAAATGTGATATTTAAGTGATTTAATAGTTACAGTATTTAACAGATATAGTACAACAGTATTTTCGGACGAAGAAATTCTCTTCACGGTTATGATGAGGAAGAATCAAATGACGAAGAGTATAACAGCAAGTATTATTCCTCCACTGAAATCAATCCAGATTTAGAAGAGGGAGACACTGTTGAAAATAAATCTTATGTGTAGAGACACAAAATCATTTGGGAAGAATGTCCTTTAAAAGAAGAAAACTGGTACACATCTTATCCATTTTCTGATGAACTTTTGAAAAAAAAACTTATGCTGAAACAATAAGAGAAAATAAAAAAGAAATTCCAAAATAAGATATAGACGATATACAGCTCTTCAATGAAATAACTTCATTCAAAGATATTTTTCCTGGTAAAAAACAGCTGAGATATTTGAAATTATAGTGAAAAATGATCTTATTCCATGTTTTCCCAATTTCGCTCCAGCATCAATAATTTTTTTAACCTCACCTGTTTCTGCAGCTTCGGGTGACAGGAGTTTCAGTAAATTAAAAATTACTTGAGAAATATGACACAAGAAAGGCTTTCAGATTTGGTCATAAACTCAATTGAATCCGAAATCTCAGAAAAAATTGATCTAACCGAAACTATTAACAAATTTGCTTCTCAGAAAGCCAGAAAAGTTATTTTATGGTCACAGTAAAATCCAGCATATAACATGTGCCCCTACACATATTCACAGTATAACACACACACGCCTTTTTATGAAGAAACTTGAAATGCATGTGCACAATGATATTATGTTTTGAAGTCCTTTATTCGAGTATTATTCCAAGCTTTAGTAAAAAATAGTGTATTTTCAGAATTATAACCCTTTCAGTTCATAAGGAATGTTATTTCTTAAGTTCATAAGAAACAGTATTTCGATATATGCAAAAGTCTGATCTTTTTATTTGCTCATCTTTTTGTATTTTTAAAGCTCTCATTTTTATATCAGACTTATAACACGCACCCGTAAATTTCAATTTTATTTTTTGAGTTTAAAGTGCGTGTTATACACCAGATTTTACGGTATAGTTTATTTCTTAGTCTTAGTAGAAGGACTGATTTATATACTTTCCATTTCACGAAATTTGTGCCTTAGTATTTATTTTTATTAGATTGTATTTTTTGAGTAAATTTGAGTTTTGCATTTATAATTATAAAATGTTTCTTCTTATTTTAAAGGTTATATTTTTGTTAGTTTATTATTTTGTTAAAGTATTTTGTCGCTGTTATCACTCATTACCTGGCCAAAAAATGAAGTTTTGCATTTCAAATTTTATTTGAATTATTAATGTGTTTTACTTCTTATTCTTACATAAGTAGATGAGTTTTTAACGTCAACGTTAAGTATTAGTCAAAACATGAAAAGTTCTCCAGGTGGGGGAGGGGGGAACGGCACATTAGATGCTTGCACGAGGGCGGCCGATACCCTAGGAGAGAGAGAGAGATCGGCCCTGTCTGTATAACAAAGTCGCTAATTCACAAAAAAAAAGTTTGTTATATGGAAAATTCGCTACGTAGAGAGTCATCTTTCAATATACTTTATAAACCCCATAAAACAAATTTTAAATTCATAAACACCATATATTTAAAAAAGTAATAATTCACACTTTTTTTGTAAATTATTCTATTTATTTTATATATCTTACCCATAAAAAAATAGAAAGAAAAACAGCAAGGAAAAATAATGTCAAGAAATACACTGTATATTCAACATTAAGAAAATAACTTAATACTAAAATTAATGAATTTTAAGGACATTTCCAGATTTATAGCATACAAGTAATTTTAAGCATACATTTAATAACTAGAATTTCTAAGCATACATTACCACATGCATCCTTAAATTTAATTACTAATGAAATCTGTTAATTTTGTTTGTGTTTTTTTTGTTTGAAAAAAATGCTTTGTTTCATAATAAACCTCATATTTTTGCAGTGCGCCAAAAATTCCTTCAGGCATATTTTTCTGTCTCCTTTCTTAAATTTTTCTAGCCGCCACCCATTGCTACCCAAAAATTGGTCGTACCCCAATGCCTTTGCTAACTGTGAAGAGCTTTCTCTTTTACGACAAGTCCAGAGATCGGAACATATTTATCTCGTACTGTGTGTATCCACTTCAAAACTGCCTCATCAACACCTTCGTAGACACATGTTCTTAAACGTTTTGAACAAGAATTCGATGAATCATAATTTTGTAGCTTATCTCAATTTTTTTATAATAGTTGATAAGCTGTTTGGAGGAATACCAAATTTTAAAGCAATATCCTTTTTCTTGATGCAATATCTTTTTCCCACTCCATGAAGAATTTTTTCTTTCATTGATGCTCATGATAAAATTTTCGAGTTACAAGAAACGAAGTTACCAGTACAATTGATCGACACTACAAAACAGACCAGGTCAAGGACATGAGACAACTCCACTGAGAGTGAAAATGGATATCGAAGATGTTTCTAGTGAACTGGATAATGAGGGTCAAAGGTTGCACTTCTTGGATGAAACATCAGGAATTATATTGTTCTTGTGGAATTATGAACCTATAAAACCGGTTCAAGATTTATGACCACCACAAAATGAGCTAAAAGAAAAAATAACTTGTTATGTCCAGAAATACTTTAAAAGTAGGGAGAAAAAAATTGAATCAGAAGAAAAAAAAGCTTGTTGTATAGAAAATGCACTTCACTATAGGGAGGTTATTTTATGAAGATAACTATAATTCTAAATCTGATATATGTAAAATGCATTGCGTAAAGTATATAAGCACGGCATCAATATTAAAAATTTAGTCAAGGACTTGACCAGAGATTTGTAAGTATTTAGAGATAGAAAATGCCCTACTGTAATGAGAGAATGAGAGTTTTATTTGTCGCACTATAAAATAACACAAGGGCTATTAGTGACAGAACGCATAATTCGGAACCTCAGTCAAGTGACAAGGATGACATCTGAGCTGGCAACTCCCTCTGCCGCACCAACGGGAGAACACTTGAGTACCGACATATTTAACGTGAATCAGCCACATGGCGAATCTTCAATGGCATCAGGATGTAATTTATAACAGTAATAAAAAAATGGCGAATCACAAACTTTAAAATCATTTTTTAACTACTGTTTTACAGTAAATTGTATAATTTAATCAGCAATTAATGGAATTTAAATTTTAAGTGATGTAATTACGTGCACATAATTTTAATGCATACAGAAATATGTTATATATTTGTAAAAAAAATGGATTAAATCAACTGAATTTTTAATGAAGTTCATTTTGAAAAGTATCACTTTATTTGTTATATAATTATATCAATCAAACAAAATTTTTACAAATTTCTCAAAATAACACTTATGATAAATCGAATAAATATGCTGAATTTCAAGTAGTTATTGAAAAATCAAGTCCCGATAACACAACATAGTTTAAGAAAAATATAATGTTAGTGCACAGTGTGTTGGACGATTGTCCATAAATGTCTACTCTTTACAAACATCCTTCATCTGATACAAAATTCCTGTTGAAGCCAACAATACCGCATTAGAAAAAAGGGTTTTTTTTTTATAGCAGCATTATGGATTGATGGATGCTTAATAAAGGCGTCTCAAAAACTATTTTTGAGAAAGTTACTTTACGAAAATATATAATACAGTTAATCTACTAACCTTATAAATTAAAAACAAAATAGGGAAAGAATTGGACTTTTGCCTATGGTTTTAGGACACTTATAAACAATGCTCGTTTTCCTTTTTAGTGAGTTGCTCTTCTATCAAAAAATAGTTCCCTGTAGTTTTATTTGGTATTACATTATGAAAGAAAAATCTTATTGATTTTTTTGACTTTGAGTAAATGATTTTCATTACAAAGCCTGCTTGAAAAACACTTCAATATTCATATAATATAATTAACATTAGAAAAGTCCCCAATTTAATTTTATGTGGCAGGAACTTAATGGTGCTTTAGTATTATGTTTAAAAAATGTTAATTATATGCGGGGTTTTTTTAAGTCCTAATTGTATCCAGATGACATATAATCAAACAGTTGAATCAAGCGATTTACAACATAACACTAGAAAACAGAAATAAAAGAAAACAAATTAAAAGCTAATCCTGATCTATATATATCTGCCTGCTTACATATATGTGCCTAGTTAAAGAGTAATTTCATATGATCTAATCCACTTAGCCCCTTAACGTGTTTACTATTGTCTCTATGTTATCAGCTGGGGAGGCTATAGGGCTGGGGAAACTGGATCCATGTCCAAGGCGGCATTTGGACCGAATTGGAAAAATACCTTTTTTTTTTGTTACTAAATAACTGGTATGAAAATATTTTTTGAAAAATTATACTTTGGAAACCTGGTACCTTGGTATAAAATACCTGGAAGTTATTTAATTATTAATTTTTAAATAGTCTTTGTAGAAGGACTGATTTATAAACTTTTTGCTTCACGACATTTGAGAACCAAGGCGCGCAGTATCCAACTTAGTATACATGACATTGGGCACTGAGGTGCCTGTGTGTGTGTGTGAGTAGATGTTCCGGTCAGGTGGTCAGTCTGACGCATAATGTTTAGTTCCCAAACAAGCTAGGTACTCATTTATCGATCCAGTGAAGGGATGAAAGGCTGAGTCGACCTTGCCCAGCCCAGGATTTGAATCCCAGACATATGACGTGGAAGCACGAAACACTATCACTCGGCCACTGGGCTTTCTTTAAGCATCTATTTGCTTTATATCCACAGCAAATTTTTATTATTATTGGATCTTTTTCTAGCTCACAAATGTGTATGCCGTTTCATCTCTATCTTTTAAGATTGACTGAAGACAGTCTTAAACGTGGTCGCACGTCCTTTGAAGATGACCCACATGAAGAGTGGCCAGAAACCATAGCCACACTGGAAACCACTGTTAAAGTGCACAATATCATGTTTCACAATAGGAAAGGGAAGGTTATTGAAATATTAATGTGAGAATATCGGAAGAAACGGTGTGAAACATCTTGTACAAAGAATAAGGGATGCGAAAGGTCTGAGCATGATGGGTAAAACATATAAGCAATCTGTTTTCACACCAACGTTTGGACTGATTCAAAAGGGATCTGACTGATTTTGTGTGGCGATTCATCATGGATGAGACCTGGATACATCACTACATGCCAGAAACGAACATCAGTTGAAACAGTGTCGGGAACTGGTGTTTCAGTGCCAAAGAAAGCGAAATCAAACATATTTGCAGGAGAGATCATGTCCAGGTGAAATGGATCTTATAAATTGATTACCTTGAAAAAGGCAAATCAATTTCAAGCAAATATTACCCCAATCCTGTTGAGCAGCTGGATGCCAAAATCCCAGAAGACACTTGCTTTAAAGAAGGGGGGGGACATCTTTCATCAGGAAAATGCAACTGTGCACAAGAGTGAGTTGGAAAAACTGTGAGGTGAGATTTGGGGTACAATTTGCTCGAACATTCTTCCTATTCTGATGTGGCACCCTCAGATTTCCATGTTTCCATACTTTAAAAACTTTGTATCTGGGAAGCGCTTAGCGTCCAAAGAAGAAATTGCGAGGGCCATAGATGAATATCTTAGCCTTCAAGTGTCACACTTTAGGAAAGGAATACTGATGTTGGAGAAACGCTGGACCAAGTGTGTTGAAGTCAAGGGAGATTATTTAGAAAAATAAAATTATTTTTAAATCGAAAATCGCAGTCTACATAGTCAGGCTGAGAGCTTTTCCCATTACTATTGTTATGCAGAATAGATCATGTCGTCCGTAACATCTATCAAGTTTGACCTGTATGTTCTAAGTTAACCTTAAAACAAAGTGTGTTTTGAAACCAAGATTTTAATGTAGCAATAAAGTAAAGTATTGTTACGTAGATCCAGGAAAATAAACAGTTCTTTAAGAGCGATGCGAATTTATTATCAAAAATCCAATCCTTTAAATACCGGATTCAGCGGCAATATTCATAGTGTAAATATCCAAAGGTCTTCACACCTTCAACAGCAATCAAACACAATCATCAGTGTTTAAAAATACATGTAAGTAAAGATTATTCCCAAACACAGCCGAGCTAGTCAAAACAATCCTCACTACTTGCTAGTTTAATCCAGACTCATCGCCATACCGGCGAGTATCTTTATTTATAGACACAACAGAAATTTCCAGAAATATAACCGCTCGTGTTATCACTGAACGTGACACTAGTGGAGAGATCTAGTACTTTCTAGAAGATTCCAGAGGGTTCCGAACTCGCCAACATGGTCGCCAAAATGGCCACCAACTTGGTAGCCAAAAGTGATGCCAACTTGGCTCTACCACCAAGATTTCGCCAAGTTCTCGCTGAATCGCCATTATAACTTAAGGGCCGGCATTGCTCGTGAATAGTACAATTTTAACATGAAATAAATATAAATGCATTAAACACTCAAATAGAAATTATTGACACTATTTACACAAAATTCGTAACACAGCCTCCTCCTCAAAGACTGCACATCCCGAGCAGTACAATCCCTGAATAAGGGGAATCTATTTACAGACAGAAACTATTCTTCATAATAATCAAATATAAAGTAACCAGTACTGAACAGCACATACAAAGGAAATAAATTCAAAATATAAAAATAAATTACATTACTATAATAAAACTAAGGATTTGAAAAGAGAAATAACTTACATTATTTACAAAATAATTAATGACTATGGTCTCAACTTAAGGATCTTATTCATCTTGGCCAAGATAAGGAGCTAGTCAATTGTAATGTATTACCTTTGGTTTCGAGTGTGGTGATTTCTGCATCCGCACCACAACATCATTTAGTTTTTTAGGACTGTAGGGACCTTCCCAGTTGGTCTGCAGCTTTGGAGAGAATCCTTTGCGACGTTTCGGATTCTATAACCACACTTTGTCGCCTTCGTGGAAATTGTGTCCGGTTGCTCTTGCATCGTAACGGGTCTTCATCTTCTCGGAAGCCATGCCGATTCTTTCCCTAGCCAGATGATGCATTTCCTCCATCCGTGCCTGGAGTTTTTCGATATACTTCTCAGGCACCAAGGGTGCATCTTGTGGCTGGCTGAACAGAAGATCTACAGGCAGACGATCTCATCCTACGAGCATCTGGGATGGGGAATAGCCGGTGGTCTTGTGAACGGCACTCCTGTAGGCAAGCAGGAAAATGGGCAATTTCTTGTCCCAGTCCTGTTGATTACTGGATACGGAGAAAAAGGCTGTTCAGGATGGTCCGATTGAACCTCTCTACCATGCCGTCGACTAAGGATGTAAGGCTGTTGTCTGGGTTTTGTCGATGGCGAGTACTTTACACAGTCTCTTGCAAACTGCAGAATCAAAGTTCCTCCCTTGATCGGAGTGCAGTTGTAGAGGATCCCCGAATCATGAGATCCAGTGTTGAACTAGAACCTCTGCAACAGAAATGGGTCTAGGATGTCAAAAGCTATATATGTTCAAGAGGCACTCTCACATGATACAGCTGCAGTCTTCCTCTAGTGCGTTTTCTGGGACCTTTGTGTGCAGTACAGGGATCACATATGTGCCAACACTTTTCCATGTCACTCTGCACATTGTTCCAGTAGAAGTGCTCACAAACTTTTTGTAAGGTCTTCATAACACCAAAATGACCTCCAGTTGGATTGCCATGGAATTCCTTAAGAACTGTTGCCTTTGTGGAAGTATTAATTGCCTACTGAATGTTTTTCTGTCATCAAACTCCCATTTTCGATATAAAATACCATTTCTCAGATGGAGTGAATCCCAAAGAGCCCAGTGACGTTTCCTTGTAGGAAGGAAAGGGGCGATGTCTTGCCAGCTGTGTGTGTGTGTGGG
The DNA here is from genome assembly GCA_019973935.1 of Trichonephila clavipes. Taxonomy (NCBI): domain Eukaryota; kingdom Metazoa; phylum Arthropoda; class Arachnida; order Araneae; family Nephilidae; genus Trichonephila; species Trichonephila clavipes. Next base: position 360,499 of record BMAU01018460.1, on the reverse strand, counting down.
CTTTTTCTCAGACGACTCTTTGAATTCCATAACTGTCTTATCTCAGGATCAGCCTGTTGATCTTCACAGACGCTGTCATCACTCCACGGGTCCAATTCTGATGTCGATGGCGTCATAACTTGATCTATTACGCCAGATTTCTTTTCGATTCTTGAGCAGTATTTTCTGTTCTCTGGGCAAGGTCTTCTTGAAGGGACGTCTCCATTCCCCTCTGCTGATCCTTTTAGGTTTCCACACACTTCCTTAGACTCGATTCCATTTGCATGGTGTGGATGTTCCTGATTTACTCGAGGGCAGTTATTTCTTAGGTGCCCTGCTCCTCCGCACCCCAGCACTTAGTGCTGCGATCTTCCTTATTGTTTCGGGGGCAGTTACTTCTGAGATGCCCTGGTTCACCACAGTCCCAGCATGTGATGCTATGTCTCCTCCGGTTCTGAAGTTGAGCTACTAAACCTTGAATTTCCTCTTTTAATTTATTTTATCTCCTTCCTCCATGGAGACTCACGGGGTGTATCTGCAATCACTCTAGTTCCTCGGATGGAATGACGGTCTATGCAACTAGCTTGAGTAGCAGCCTGAAATTTCAAGGCAGATTTAAGGTCTTGGACATCTGCCATTCTTACAGCTCTCTGGATTTCTTCATCCTTTAGTCCATTCACGAAATACTCGAGAGAAATCATTTCTTGCACATTTGCTGAGAATTCTGAGAAGACTAAGGCAGTGAGCCTTTGTATTTCAAAGGCATACTCCAGCAAGCTTTCTCCGGTTTTCTGTGGAGTCTTGTTTTCATCTGCAACCGTGTGTATTCCTTGGAGTATTTCTGGCCGAACTGAAGATCCAGAATATTGTACAGGGAGTTCAAATTCAGCAACTCAGTGTCGGGAAGAGTCTACAGAACTTCAGTGGCTTCTCATCTAAGGGATGCTACTAGCTGACATGCTTTGACCCCTTCAGTTCATCCATTGGCTTCAGAAATTATACAAAATTGAATCTTGTACACCTCGCAGTTGGTTTTTCCATCATAGGTGTACAGTTTCACCGACACTGGTGAGGCAGGTACTGGAGAAGCAGGCACAAACTTGTTTTCATTTTTCGTTCTCCCGCATGCTAGAAGTTTCTTCTCAAAGTCTTCTACTCCCTGAGATATTTCTTCCATTCTTTCATCAACCTGCTCTTTAACCTTTTCAATTTCTTCCTCCATTTTGTTGACTTTCTCTTCAAGAGTATTATTCAGGTCTTCTTGACATTTCTGTCTCTTTAGTTTCTTCTTGGCTGCTTTTCAAGGCATTGATGCCTTCCAACAAAGCCTTCAGTTGCTTACCCATCGCTCTTGTTATTGGCATAAAATCCCATTTCTGACACCAAACTGTTATGTAGATCCGGGTTTGATGATTTTATGCAAAACAATCACAAAGAAAAACAGTTCTTTAAGAGCGATGTGAATTTATTATCAAAAATCCAAACCTTCAAATACAGGATTCAGCGGCAATATTCACAGTGTAAATATCCAAAGGTCTTCACACATTCAACAGCGATCAAACACAATCATCAATGTTTAAAAATACACATAAGTAAAGATTATTCACAAGCACAGCCAAGCTAATCGCTAGTCAAAACAATCCTCACTACTCGCTGGTTAAATCCAGACTCATTGCCGCACCTGCAAGCATCTTTATTTATAGGCACAACAGAAACTTCCAGAAATATAACCGCTCGTGTCATCATTGAACGTGACACTAGTGGAGAGATCTACTAAGAAGATTCCAGAGGGTTCCGAACTCGCCAACATGGTCGCCAAAACGATCACCAAAGTCGCCAAATTGGCCGCCAAAAATGATGCCAACTTGGCTCTACCGCCAAGTTATTGAATTGCCATTACATTTTAAGGGCCGGCATTGCTTGTGAGTAGCACAATTTTATCATGAAATAAATATAACATAGAGTAATATAAATGCATTAAACACTCAAATAAAAATTATTTACACTATTTACACAAAATTCGTAACAGTATGAATCGTAATAAAATAAATCAATTATAGTAACTATAAAAATATAGTAATGAATAATATTCGAGGAATATTCAATTTCTGGTTAACATTTAGAAACAAAAGAAAAATAAATTTTAACTCTCCCATTATTTTTTAACGTGAAAGAAATGGAAAACACATACAATCTTTTTTTTTAAATCTCTCGTGTTAGTTTGAAAGCATGATTTTGGAACAGAATAACTGAATTAGACTCATCAAATAAAATACAAAATTAATGGCTCTTTCACACAAAGCAAGGTTGATAACTATGTTTTAAGTAATAGCTGTTTTTATCCATTACTTCTCAACGTTCGATGACGTGTTTCACACCTGTCACTAATTAAGCACAACATATTAAGTTCTAGCCCATCCTTACATTCACTTTTTACACAAGATACTTTGTTGCAGTTTTTGTAAAGAAAGTTTAGAGCAATATCGAACGATTACACTTACTTCTATAAATATATTAGTTTCAAAATTTTGTTGCCAAATCCGATTCACTTTCTTAATGTATGCTTTTCATTAAAAAAAATTGCAGTTTATTTTCCCTAATAGTTTCTAAAAAAAAAGTACTTTTTAAAAGCAGGATTGTTTATTTTTCAAATTTTTAATCAACAGAAAACGAAAGTAAATAAACCGTTCTGCAATTTGAAGTCTTCCATAAATTAAATAATATTATTACTTTTAAAAATTGCACTAATCAAATTGATTTAATACAAAATTTTAAAAAATTGTATTAAAATTTCATCAATAAAATTCATTTTCATGACCTTTAAAAATATCATCCTTTTGTCAGTAATTCCTTTTAAGAAAAATTTTTGTTTGTTGTTAATTACCAATATTTCCACATTGACAAATTCCTGATTCTCTTTTTCTTCAAATCATCTCAATTTTTCTTTGAATGTATCATATTTAAAAAAACATGTTGTGGAGGGAAAACTATTACATACAATATTAGAATGCATATATATTAATAGATTGAATACCAAGCATTCAACTGGCTAACGCTTACAATGAAATGCATTCAACAAAAAGATAAAGTATATTTTTTATAACAATGATTTTAAATTTAATATATAGAAAAAAATGAGGCAAAAAAAATAAAAGAAAAAGAGAAAAGGATATAGCTTTTAATATTATTGAATTAAGTTGCAACTTTAAAAAGACATGTTAAATCATATAGCTCTTATTTGGTATGAAAACTATTAGATTTACTCAGAATTCAAGTGCACTTATCCACATTCAATATTTTTCTTTGAGAATCATACAATTTTTCAAAAACATACTTTAATTATGTCAAAAACCGGATTTATGAGTAAAACTTTGATGGAACATGAAATGATATTTTAAATGAATCCAACAAAGCTGAAGTCAGTTCAGAAGATGTGCTGTCAATTCCAATTTTTAAAAAAAGTAAAAAATCCAGCTAATTACTTTTTCTTGACTTTAAATATAAAGCTTATATATTCTGATACTTATACATACATACCAATAAACTTAAAATGGAAATAAATGAAAAAGTCAATATGTACCACTGCTTACACATGCTTTCAACACTATAATGGGACTTATTTTTTTAAAAAAATTGTTCTATGCAAAGCTTTACAAATAGATAAAACCACCAAAAAATATATAATTACTTATATTTTACTTATGACTAGTGATAAAATTTGAAAAAGAGTTAGATAGATGATACCTTTATAAAGTGACTAAAACAATATATTCTGAAGTGGTTGGTAATTAAATAAAGCAAAATATAAAATTCTTTGGAACTAATTTGATATCGGGGGTAATAGCACCAAGCAGCGATCCTTGTTGCGGGAATGGAATCCAATATGGTGGCCTAGCGATATAATTTAATGATACACAATAATTTTAAAAAATTGTTTTGAAATACATAGAAATGTATTTCAAATAAAGGATATAGGAAGAGAATGAGAATAACCTAGATCAATCAATAAATCAGGAATAATAATATTATGTAATAAAAAGTAACAGTTACTAATAATAGTAGTATGATAAGCAGCATATAACAACTTATATTATTTTATCTTAATTTTATATTATATTCATATAGTGTGATTTTATAACAGTTATTAGAAATAATAATCACATATAATATAATTAAATAGTAATTATAAAAAAGAATAATTATCGAATTGTAAAAAAATAAGAATGCATAAGATTACTCGGGTTGAATCCTAGAGGACCCACTTTTGGTTGCCAAATTTTTGTCGCCAAATTTTGAGCGATAAAGGTTACAATATGGTAACCTTTCCATTTCATCAAAAATTTGGATTTTCAAATTACGAAAAAATGGCAACCCTAAAAAAGTGCAACATTTTACGCCTTTTCCGAAAAAAAAACGTCATTTTGACATTTGACTTCGCTGGAGGTTGTTAAGAATGGCGTGTGAAAGGAAATTACTTTAAAGTGAGGCTACGGTAGGTTTCTTTGTGCTCCTGGGCACATAGGGGAAGAAAGAGACGTTAGAATGGTGTATGAAAGCTAATTTAATTGCTTCTCGTTATGAATGTTCGAGGTGTACAAAAAATATGCGTTTGCAAAAGCGAAAGGGAACGGTTGACGGCTATGAATGGCGTTGCCGCAACCAGTCGAAAGATAATCGCCACGACGTCGTTCGGAGTGTGAGAAAGGGCACTTGGTTTAGCGAAAGTAAACTTGCTATAACTATTATCTTGCGTTTGACGAGATATTGGTTTGACAAGAGCATGAATGAGTTCGTGATGAATGACTTGAAAGTTAATAAGAATATGACAAAGTTAATAAGACACATGTGGCGGCGATCTTACGATCACAAGTTGGTGAATGAGAATTTTCATAAATTCCTTGCATCCATCGCAAGGGTGTATCAACCAACAGATCATGACGAAATGCAAGCGTAAGGTAAGTGCTTTTTAACATTTTTAAAATTGATTTCATATATTTCTTCGATTTTATCTTTGCGAAACGCCCCTTTCGTCCTTTTTTAAAAATGTAAATCATGTTGTACACACTGGTTTTAGAATACTTTTTTAAAATGAATTTCATTGCTTTCTCCGTTTTTTCTTTATATTATGATTAATTTAATGTCTTTATTCGATTTCATCTTTGCGAAACGCCCATTTCATCCCCCTCCTCCCCCTCCGCTGACGCATGCGCTTCCCAAGAGTTTTTCGTCATTGACGCCTTTTGAAAACCTTCAATTTGGCGCTTTTTGGCGAAAAATTTTTGGCGCCAAAAACAGCAGTGGGTCCTCCTAGGATTTTACCGATTACTCGTATTACATAATTATTAATAAATAACATAAGAATAGCTATAAATAAGCAACAGAAATAGTTATAAATAAGATAATAATTACAAATAAATAACAATATTAATTATAAATAAAAAACAAAATGAGAAAATATTTATAAATAAATGCTAAAAGAAACAATTATAAATAACGAATATTATATGATTATCACACATAGTAATAATCGCATTTTTTTTCCATTATGAATAAAATAATTACATAATGTATGTTAAAATTAATGAAGAATATCAATTACAAAATAGTGAAAGCTTGCAATATGAACGAATTTCATCGAACAAAGAATGTAAAAAAAACATTTTTGGGTAAAATCCTAGGAGGACGCACTGCTGTTTTTGGAGCCAAAAATTTTTCGCCAAAAAGCGCCAAATTGAAGGTTTTCAAAAAGGCGTCAATGACGAAAAACTCTTGGGAAGCACATGCGTCAGCGGGGGGGAGAAGGGGGGATGAAATGGGCGTTTCGCAAAGATGAGAGAGAGAGAGAGAGAAATCAAATAAATACATTAAATTATCATATAAAGAAAAAAACGGAGAAAGCAATGAAATTCATTTTAAAAAAGCATTCTAAAAGCAGTGTGTACAGCATGATTTACATTTTTAAAAAAGGACGAAAGGGGCGTTTCGCAAAGATAAAATCGAAGAAATACATGAAATCAATCATTTTAAAAAATGTTAAAAAGCACTTACCTTACGCTTGCATTTCGTCATGATCTGTTGGTGGATACACCCTTGCGATGGATGCAAGGAATTTATGAAAATTCTCATTCACCAACTTGTGATCGTTAGATCGCCGCCACATGTCTTATTAACTTTCAAGTCATTCACCACGAACGCATTCATGCTCTTGCCAAACCAATATTTCGTCAAACGCAAGATAATTATTATAGCAAGCTTGCTTTCGCTAAACCAAGTGCCCTTTCTCACACTCCGAACAACGTCGTGGCGATTATCTTTCGACTGGTTCACTTTCAAGTAATTTCCTTTCACACGCCATTCTTAACAACAACCGGTGGAGAGCGAACCTTCTCCAGCGAAGTCAAATGTCAAAATGACGTTTTTTCGGAAAAGGTGAAAAATGTTGCACTTTATTTAGGGTTGCCATTTTTTCGGTGATTTGAAAATCCAAATTTTTTTGATGAAATGGAAGGGTTACCATATTGTAACCTTTATCGCTCAAAATTTGGCGACCAAAAGTGGGTCCTCCTAGGATTCAACCCATTTTTGAAATGAAAATAAAGGATTTATATAGCGATAATTAAAAGCACAACACTTATTCTTTTAAGAAAAAAATACTCTAGTACTCATTTTAGAAATATCCATATTCGAAAATAGCACAGAATTCAGCAGAAGACGCAAACTAGAGAAAAATTACACTGAAAATGGTTATATATTTAAAGAAATCTTCTGAAATTAACACGGTTACAGCGGGAACAAACGAATAAAAGTTATTTTTAATATAGGTTATCTCCATGGCAACCACATCGACAGACGATAAAAATATTAAGGTAACCATATTGGAATGTTATCGACCATCTTGGCGAACATAAACTTGGCGCTATTACCCCCGATATCAAATTAGCACCAATTCTTTAATTATACAATATTTCATGATGGAAATTTTCTAAGTGCCAAGTTTTTCATCTTAATATATGATAAAATTTTAATTATTTTTCCTTTCAGTAATATAGAAAGACAAACTGAAACACAGTTACAGATTTATTTCTATTTAAGGCATTCATTTTAATTAAATTTATGTATTAAAAATTAATGTATTAATATTTAAAACTTCTAAATTTATCAAAGGATGGAAAGTTTTTTTTATGAAGTTAATTATCTCACAATGTGTAATTACATATTTTACAATTCAACTTTTAAGTTTTACAAAAAAAATCCAAATTTGCTATTCATAAATAATCTTCAGCCCTATGCAATCTTTGAGTCTTAAGTACGTAATAAACATTTTATGTACAATTACATATTCTGGTAATTATATACTTTTCTGTTTGCCAACTCTTTCAAATAAAAAATGATGTGTTACTTAGCCAATAGTGAAAAATTATTGACATTTCTTGAATTTCATTCTAAGTTTTTTCAAAAACAGCGATGATGATAATTGCATTTGACAATGTCTTTTGCTTTGGCAAAATTGATTGAATGCATTACAGGCAAACACTAATTTTCTTTTCTCTTAATTTTTTTCACTTTTAAAATCAATAAAAATGTGCAACACTTTTGCCAATAAATAAAGTAAATCACTTTTAATATCTAAACATTCATGATGGTACCTAATAAAAAACAATTCACTTAAGGGTTTTATATATACTATCTAAGATTAATGTTCACATTCATTAATCAGTTAGCATCCGTATAGAGTTTAAAAGAATCAATTAAAAAAATTTAAATATTGCAATACCACATGAAAAAGTATTGCCTGTAGTATATTACATATCATCTATCACATATCCTCAACTACAGTAATTCTTCGGAAAGAAATCTCATCACTTAAGTAATATAAAATTAACGGATCTTGTAAAATAAAAACATCACTAAATACCACAACATACAGCCAATAGCGAAAGTTGTTCCCAACAGTGCCAATATAAACTCATTTTGGGAATTGGACATAGAACAGAAGTTCCAAAACTTTTTTGTCTCATAGACCCCTTGCCCTGTTTTTTGGTTTCGGGTAGGCCTGCTTGCCTAATATTGAATTTTTGCAAATTTATTAACTTAAATGTCTTTTTGACAGCTGGTACTACTACTTACTTTAAAAGAACTAAATTTCTTACTGTAGGAAAGAATAGTATTTAAAATTTAAGAAGCACATGTTAAGGAATCAACTTAAAGTTAAATTAATACATACTGAATAATAAACAAATGCTTTTAAGGAGAGGGATGAATCTGGGGTTTCAACAACAAATTTGTAAAATTTAATATATCAATCTATTCAGGTTTAACCCTAAATCTCCTTTTGTTCGCAGGTGTCCAGTTTTTTTTTTTTCCGTCCCCTCCTTTCTTTTTTCATTCATGAGATTGGCAAACTCAATGAAACTCCCTCTTGTTAAGAAAAAAAATTAAAAACTTTTTCACAATATTCATGACAAATAACAGGTATGTCTTTTTAAAGCCAAAATTGAAGCCATCTGTCTCTAAACTTTATTTTAAGGTTTTCATTAGGGCCTATTCTGATCAGTTACTAATATGACATCTTTTTCAATGTGACTAAATGAATCCACTGTGTATTGTGTGATATTACTATTTAAAAAAAAGCAGTCTTAAACCTGGTTTAAAAATATGAGTAAAAGACATTTAAAGGCTGAAGGTTGGTTAAAATGTCCAGACAGATTGTATGTGACAAAATGAGAAAATTTGCAATGTTTAATATTATACTTCGTTAGCTTTATTCTGGAAAGAAATGCTGAAATGATCCTAGTCTTAATAAAATGTATGTTGTCACCTAGTAACCCCAAATTAACTTCACTAAATTTAGTAAATAAATTAGTTAAATATGTAAAATCTAGTTTCCAACACATGAATTTTTTTTCAAACAATAAAGTCATGTTCTAGTTTAATGAGAGCTGCTAAAATAGACCCCCATTTACACCTATTGGACTCGCGAATTATTTTTTCGATGCCGTGGACCCCTTTAATGTCGTTATACACCCCTGGGGGTCTATATAGACCTCTTTGGGAATCACAGGTGTAGAAGATTTGCAGGCCTCCTTAGCATTGGAGGATCGAAATTGATAACCAGAAAATATGGTTATAGAATTCAGTATAGAATATTGTTATAAAATACGGTGCCCAGAAGGGCAACGAATGGATAGAGCGGCACTGGTTCCCAAGCACATTCAACCACAGTAATAATAACAATGCGAGTTTTGGGGAAACATTTTCCACTGGAGATGCCTTTTCATTCGGCAAAATGGTTGAATTCTAGGAGGACCCAATTATGTCGCCAAATTTTTGGCGATAAAGGTTAAACATGGTAACTCTACCATTTCGTTCCAGAAAAGGGATTTTTCAAACCCCTAAGAAAATGGAAACCCTAAAAAGGGTGACACAAAAACGTCCTTTTTTTTGACAAAGTCCACTTCGTGCCCTTACTTTTCTGGAAAAGGTTGTTTTCTCTCGCATCGGTTTTGTAAAGAATGGCTGCCGAATAAAGGTACGTTAGAATGATGAATTTCATGTATTTATTCAATTTCATCTTTACGAAACGCTCATTTCCTCCTTTTTTTATGTAAATCATGTACTACAAAAGGATTTTAGAGTGTTTCATGTATATTTTCAATTTTATCTTTGCAAAAAGCATATTTCATCCTTTTTTTTTAATGTAAATCATATACTACCAATGGTTTTCAGACGTCCCTGGTGCCATAATGAAACCCAGTTCATTTCATGATTTTTGACCATTTTGTCAATCCCCCCCTTCGGAAACCAACAGTTGATTTTTGACCCTTTCACCAGCCCGCTCCTCCCCCCCCTCCTTCGGAAACACGGTTTTGTAGAGTTTTTCGTCTCTGACATAATTTTGAAAAACTCGAGTTTCTCAATTTGGTGCCATTTGGCAAAAAACTTTTGGCACCAAAAATACCAGTGGGTCCTGCTAGGATTTTATCAGATTGCAACATAACCCAGACATAAAAAAGCCAATTTTCTTTAAAACAGAAACTTTTCATGTCATGAATAATACAAACAATAGTTACGAGAAAAAGATGCAACTTACCTAATCATCTCTGATATATTTCAATGTATCAAAAGTTTTTTTGAGAATATATTTTTTACACTTCTGAGGATGCGATATAACTGAGCAAAAAACATGTCAGATTCCTGAAATTTTAAAGGTTATAGTGCGTTATAAGTATTTTCATCATCTATGACAAGGAACGTTTCTTGTATTATAGGTACTTCTAGTTAAATATTAATTTACAAACTAAAAAAGAAATAACAAATATTGTTCTGTCTGAGGAAAAGTCAAAATTATGCATTGGATAATTCATCGAAGTTGTTAAGCACATACTCTCTTTATAGTTTCTTTCATATCAAATTATTACAAAAAGATAAAATGAAACTAAATTACGTTTTTTAAAATATAAGTTAAAAAAAAATTCAGAAAAAAATATATATATTGTGGATACAGATTCTAACTAGAATCAAATTACCGGACTGCGCATTTTAAATCGAGATAAAAAAAAATTAAAGTAATGAATTTAAGAATAGGAATGAATAGTTTATAATTTTTCATTAAGTATATAAATTCGACAAAAGTAAAATTTTAACACAAAGAATTTAACAAAAAAAAAGTTTTTCAACATACCTATAACTTTAATCCGTGATTCAATCCACACGAATATCAAATTAGAACACACAGCGAATAACAGCAAACAAATCTGTTGCCAGATATTTTACATGAATTGAAATGCATGACAAATAAAAATATTTAAATATGTTGGAGTAGCTTCCGCTCAAGAGCCAACAAATATGAGAGCATAAAAACCAAGATAAAACGATGCGATCAATAATTAAATTTACTTAAACTAAAAATCTTCTGATCTGATTGATCTTAAAAATGAAAAATATCGTACATGGTAAGATCCTCGAACAGTCCCTTGATCTATTTCATTCATACATACGGTAATCAATCATTTCTTTCTTAACTCTTTGATTCAAAAGAAGAAGAAAAAATCCACTCACCTGGCTTCTAAGAAGAAAACATGGTTTCCAAAATGGCTTCTTGAAGAAATTAGAAGAAAAAAACATTGCTTCTAAAATACAATTGTTGTGAAAATAGCCCTCCTTTGAATGACTCTGGGGTGGAGTGACGTCACGCCCCCACCCCTATGATGTAATGCCCTTTTTCGGGCACTCCAAACTTAGCAGGCAGAGAGTGAGGTCGTTGCTCTACTGCCGTGCAGTGTAAATAAAGCATTTTTAACGGACCTCTCTGGAACTCTTAAGAAACCAACAGCACCCAGCATCAGGTAGATGCAGTCCTCACACTTTTGAATTCGAACTTGAATATATGTTACAATTCAACCGTAACAACAATACTGGGGGGGATTATCCAAAATACATGCTTCAGATTGGTTGATGTATATTATCTCCCTACCTCTCAAACAAACATTCTTTCTACATTTTTTCTTCTTCAAGTTACCACGTAAAGCCCTAGAGTAGCTGAATAGTGAAACGTTAATAATCAGTCAAAAAGTTTTCAGTATCCAAGGTTGTAACTAGTTTAAAATGCTCCAAAATCACCAAACAAAAAGCGAGTATCATTCCAAAGTGGCCGTCCGTTTATTAGATTCTCTTACATCTGGCTGCATCACAGAGATAGAGTAAACGAGTTAGAAATTCTGCGCATTGCCAATTTAAGCTCATTTCGGGCCCTGCGCATAGAAAATCTACAGACCCTCTTCACACTGGTGTGGGGGGATCGAAACTTATTACCAGAAATCCTACTAAATCCAGCTCATCCGAGCCCCTGGGCGACCGCCCCAAGCGTCCAATGGATAGACCGGCATTGATTCTGCGGTTCTTACACAACATAAAAAAGTCCGAAATACAGTTACACCTTTTGAAGAGAACATATAAAAAAAGAATTTTTAATGTCAGTTTTGAGCTCTTATTTCGAATTCGAAAATATTAGAAATTTGGTTTTTCTTCTTTTGTTTATTAAACGCTTAAAGAACAGTTCCTTTACATATGAAATTTTTTCTTAGGTAAAATTTCTAGTTTTTTTTCTATTGAAACAATTAGTATTTTTTCCATAAGTTAGGAAATCTTGTTATTGAAATATGAAATAAAAATTGAAGAAATTCATTAAAATGGCATTGAATAAGCAAACCTAATTTTTAAAACATTTTCTCTCTTATCGTTTTCATTTATTTTTTTTTCTCTCTCTCTCATTCATACTATGTTTAATTTAATATAAATATATCTCTCCCTATATATATATATATTACAATTTTTACTTATTATTTTTTTTTTCTATAAAACTATTTTCTATATGTTCTATATATTTTCATATATTGTTATTTTTGATATTTTTACCATAAAACTTTCTAATGTATGCTATATAATTTTACAATTATTATCTTTACTATAAAACTATTTTTGACTAACCATTGCCGATCCTAGCAGGTGTGCAGCGCGTGCACCGCACGTGGGCAGCTGAAACAAGGGGGCTGCCGCCGGTCGCCTATAATTTTTTCGATCAAGCAAAATTTTTTGTGAATTTCTCAAAATAAAATTTATAAGTTGAATAAACATGCTGAATTTTATATAGTTATTGAAAAATCAAAATAAGTCCTGATTTCCCGATAGCAAAACATAGTTCGAGAAAAATAAGAATCGATTTCAATATCTGAGGAGCATTACTTCTCATCAGGGGTGTAGCTTGCCTTATCAGGAGGCCAGTATCAATAATACAGGTCATCCCCATAGCTACAGGAGCCCCAGACGTGTGTAAGCAAACAATCGTAAAATGGTATTAATGGTCATATTAAGAGGACTTGGTACCCTAAAAATCACAAACATATCGGTTTTTTTATTTTCATTTAATCTTATTCTTTGCATTATTATCTTTCGATTGATATATCACTTGTGCATGTCGGAAAGTTAGAAGTTGAATAAAACTTCATTTGAAAACAAATTAGGCAATTCAGCCACACCCCCTTTTTTAAAAAAAAATCCATTTTAGAAATAGAGAAATAATAACTATAAAAAAGAATGTGTAGTATTAAAAGCAGAATATTTCCGAGGCAATACAATAATGTAATTTTTCTTCCTTGTGAAATGTGTGCATGTAAAATTTTTAATTTAAGGCATTTTATATTAATAATTTTATAATTTCAGTTCTTCTTCCTGATATATTTTTCATACAAATGTAATACTTTAATATTATAAGAAGAAAAACAGCTAAAATTTCTGTCGTGACAGAAAAACAAATTTTTTTAACATTTTTCTTGAATTTTCATGGGCAATTAGTACTCTCTAAAAGTTGATCATTTATAAAAATGTGTAGGTTGAAAAAATATGAAAATGCAATTATTTTAAAGAAAACGTATAACTAATATCTTAAAGTGGTATTTTAAGTTTAATTAAGCTTATAATAATTATTTTTTCAGAATTATAAACTTTAAACCTGTTTTTCTCAGTTTGTGTTTTTCGAAACCTTAGTGCATTCAAAATGCTACTCCTTCGACAATTATTTACCAATCACTTCCATTTTTTTCTTGCGTGTTGAAAATAAAGCATGTAATAAAATTAGGGATCCGTTTTGCTATAAACTGAATACTTTTTTTAAAAAAAAAAAAATGTAAGACATGTTGGCTTTTTCGTTGATTTTTAGCCTGTATATCAAGATTTTACTTTTTTTCTCGAAAACGAATGAAGTTATTCTAAAATCGATCCCTAAAGTTGTTTAGATCATCCATAAGAGTATTATAAAAAAAATTCAGTTCAAAAAATTAATTTTTACAAAACGAGTAGGATTTTAAAATTTTCCCAATTTTCTTCAAAAAATTTAAATTTTTAAAATTGTGTGAATAATATATGAAAATTTTCATCTGGTAACATTTTCTTCAATAGAAACATTGTATAAAATGCTAAAATATAATTTTTAAATACGTAAATAAAGAAGTTTGCTCAAAGGGTGCCAAGTCTCCTTAAGAGTTCCTTTCTACGTTTATAAAAAAGTATGTCACTGGCTTCAAACGATATAAATTTTCCGTGTGAATTCTGAATCTCAGGACCCCCTATGAAAAAGTTTAGAAGCTAGTAAAGTTACTCAAAATAATGAGAAAACAAGGAGTGTTATGTGGTCAGAAATCAAGAAAAACTTCTCATTCAAAGCGGTTCGACAAAAAGATCGTATGAAGTGAAATACAAATAACACTTGGGATGGGAAAAATACATGCAGAATGTTAGTTGCTTATAAATGAAAATACCCCCTTCGTCTGTTGATTGATTGACTGTAATAAACGCCACAGTAAGATGCTACTCGAAGGCTTGGCAGTTGAAATTTTTTTCAGGAGTGGTCCAGCGAAAGAGAATATTAGATTTTATTTATCCCGGTTCTGTTTTATCTCTGTAACAATCAAAAGACCGAATGTGCATTCATTAAGCAAGGGATCTACTTCCCGATCCGAGAAACATCTGGCCCATAAACGCCAGAAATCTTCTGCTACCCTCCATGTCTATAGTTAATAATTTTTTTAACGAGTATTCATGAGTTCTCAACACTGTTCCCATGGGGGAAGAGGGAGGGGGCATTAAGTAAGAATTTCGACGCATCAGACAAAAGTAATGAAAAGCAGGATCAAATTTATGACATTCTTAAGGATGAAAGAAAAGAATGAGGCAGAAGGACCCTCAGAAAAAAAAGACCCCTTTTCGAAGAAAATTGAGGAAATTTGCGTCCGTTTGACTTCGAAACTAATTTTATTTAGCTTCCTGCGCTTATACAGACAAGAAACAAATCGGAACAACAAAACGGTTATAAAGAGTGTTCTTTTTCCAGGTATAGAAGTTTAAGTTGGCATTACTTTCCAAGATGGCGACCGATTTAACAGCTGTCAAGTGATTTATTCTCAGTTTGGTTTGGCAATTCATCAAAACGATCATCAAGCAAGGCGTAGATTCGTCGAATGGGCCCAAAACGAGATTGCCGTTGTTCCCGATTTTCATAAGCGAATTTTGTTTAACGATGAAGCGCACTTCTGGTTAAATGGCTACGTCAACAAACAAAACTGCCACATTTGGAGTGAAGCTAATCCACAAGTGTATGTCGAAACACCGTTACATCCAGAAAAACTGACTGTTTGGTGCGCTTTATGGGGTGGTGGAATCATTGGTCCGTACTTCTTCAAAAACGATGAAGGCCGTTACAGTCAATGGTGATCGGTATAGAGCCATGATTACTAACTTTTTCATTCCTGAATTGAGCAATCATGATGTCCAGGAGCTGTGGTTCCAACAAGACGGCGCAACATGTCACACAGCTCGTGCCACAATCGATTTATTGAAGGACACGTTTGGTGACCGCCTAATTTCACGTTTTGGACCTGTGAATTGGCCTCCAAGATCTTGTGATTTAACACCGCTAGACTATTTTCTGTGGGGCTATGTAAAGTCATGGGTCTATGCGGATAAGCCACAAACGCTTGACCATTTGGTAGACAACATTCGCCGTGTTGCCGATATACGGCCACAAATGTTGGAAAAAGTCATCGAAAATTGGACGTCCAGATTGGACTACATCCGAGCCGGCCGTGGCAGTCCTATACCAGAAATCATATTTAAAATATAATGCCACAAGATTATCTTTCGAATAAAAAAAATTCATGTCAATCGAATAATACATCGTTGTTTTATTGTAATTTAAAGTTCTATACCTCTAAAAAAAAACACCCTATATTATTAAAGCTCTCGTCTTTATACCCGGCGTATAACGCGCAACCGTAAATTTCGGTGTTATTTTTTAAGTTAAAAGTGCGCGTTATACACCGGATTTTACTGTATAGTTACTTAGTCTTAGTAGAAGGACTGATTTATATACTTTTCGTTTCACGAGATTTGTGCTTTAGTATTTATTTTTATTATATTTTATTTTTTGAGTAAATTCTGTTGTTTTGCCTTTATAATTATAAAATGTTTCTTTTTATTTTAAAGGTTATATTTTTGTTAGTTTATTACTTTGTTAAAGCATTTTGTCACTATTATAACTCATTACCTGGCCAAAAAATGAAGTTCTGCACTTCAAATTTTATTTGAGTTTTTATTAATGTGCTTTACTTTTTGTTCCTATATAAGTAGATGATTTTTTAACGTCAACGTTAAGTATTAGTCAAAATATGAAAAGTTCTCTAGGTGGCGGCACATTAGGTGTTTGCATGAGGTCGGCCGATACCTTAGGATCTGCCCTGCTTTTCTACATAATGATATTTAATTTATATAGTTATAAAAATAAAATTTTGAAAAATAAAAAGCTTATTTTGACTGAAAAATTTATTTTAATGAAAAATAATTTATAAATTTTTCTTCGAATTTTTCTTTTAATTTTGTGGCTTTTCAGATGAAAGATTAATAAAACTTTTCAACTTCTTAGCTGCTGTTTTTTCTATAATTTCTTTAATTGAATTATGTACGCACTGCCAATTTTTACAAGCGCAGCTTTAGATTATCTTGAAAAAAAAATTTTTATAAGAAAGAATATTTTTTTATCATTAACTTTCGATTTTACCTATATATATATATATATTTAAATTCTCAATATATATCAAATTGTATGAGGATTTATATTTGAACATATAGTTTACTACTACAATCATATAATATACTGTATTCTTTTGTGGCCACGGTAGCCTAGAGATCAAGGTTATGGATTCGTAGCTGGCATGTTAGGAGTTCGAGCCTAGTACCGCTGAAGGTTCGTCGTGCAAAGGGGGCTGATGCATGTTAAATATATCGATTCTGAAACTTCCTCCCGTTGGTGTGGAATTTAGGAGAGAGGGACGGTGGCAGTTCAGGTATCATCCTCATCACTTGACCAAGGTTCAAAATTACGAGATCCTCCATCAATAGCCGTTTGTGCAGATTCATAGTGCGACGTAAATAAACTCTCTCTAGTGTTTTTCTGAATAATATTAACAATTTTTAGACTTTTTTCAAGTTAATGTGTTATTTAATATTTTATGATTGGAAATTTCTATGCATATTGATTTAAGAGTAAGACGACAATGGAAGATGGTACATCCTTCTAATTGCCACTACAACACATTTATACTATAGGGAGACAAGAGTCAAATTTAAACGTTGTTGGCGAGGTGAGTGTAGGGTTTAATGGCGCAAGAGTCAATTTTGGCTATACTGCGCCAAAACATTTGTTAAAAAATTTAAAACGTTTTATAAAATATGTAAAAATAATGACAATACACTTTTAAAAAATTAAAATTTCAAACCACTTAAAACCGTTTTCAATGAATAATAGAAACACATTTTGGTTGGGAACTCCCCCACCAAGTCAGACCATATCTTAAAACAAAAGCATTGAAAAAGACGAATGTTAGTTTAAAACAAAGTTAGACAATAGAAGTTATTTAAAAAAAAATTAGACTCTACTGTTCCTGTATCGGGATGGAGTTAATGAGCGTAAATATCCTTTAGGAAAATTTAAAGGATCTTCTTTAATGGTGAATTTATTCGGAGGATTTGGGTCAAGTTCCTCCTCCTCCACGTCATAAGTTATCATGTCTTCCTCATCTGTTGCATATTCTGTAGGTGCTGATTTTCTAGGTCAATGTGGAGCCATTTTTATTTCAATTTCTGGTTTCTGTACTTTTGGGTGCCTTCTTCTATTTCTTGAATTTCTTTTTACAGACTGTGGGATTTCAACTGCATTAGAATGTTCACTATTGGATGTAGTAGGGACAGACAATGGTAAGTTTTCAGTTGAAAGCGCATTAAATATATCAGGAGTTGTAAGAGAACGGGTTTCAGTTTCTAAGGATGAAACATAAGTATTCAGGTTATTGCCAGGGGAAGTAGTTGTAGTAGTAGGAGGAATGGGTATTTTTAACAGACTCACTTTGTATTGTTGATATTATTGACTCACTTTGTATTGTTGATATTATTGACTCACTTTGTATTGTTGATATTATTGTAGATGGGAACGTTGTTGGCGAGATCGGCTTTGTTGAGATCGCCAATATGCCAAAAAGGTTACAGTAAAAGTCTCGCTAGTGGCAGTCCACTTATTGTAGTGTAGGAGAGAGAGTCGCTTTTTCTTTGTAATCAGCGGTACCAAACGTCCCCCATAATAAACATTGGATTGGAAACGAATCTTTGTCGTTCTTGAATTTTCGTTTTCATACACCCCTCTCCTCTCGCCACTTTTTTTGGTCACATCGTTGCCGGAGAAGGCTAGTAGTTAATTTAGAACTAGTATTTGAATATGTCTTCGATTAAAGCACTGAATCGTAAAATGGGCAATATACTCGTCCAACTTACAAAACTATCATCGAAACCGTTAGAGAGTCTAACGGAATTGGAATTTCGCACAGTATTGGACACTCTACTGGAAATTAAGAAAAATTTGAAAACATTAAACAAGATTTTTTCGAAATTGATAACGATGAGAAATTTAAGGATATGGAGCCCCTATTAAACAAAACAGATGAAGATATTCAAGAATTCCAGGTTAGTGGAAAATTGCTACTTTTTAAATTTACTGAAGCTAATCAATTTAAAGAAGACAATAAAAGTTCAGAGAATGCAAATAATGCTCGACTTCCTGAAATTCCGCTACCACAATTAGATGGACAATTTAGTAATTGGAGTTCTTTTAAAAGTCAATTTCATAATTTAATACAAAATAATCCCAAGTTATCGGACTCTCAAAAATTGTTTTATTTAAATACTTCGCTTAAAGGTACTGCAAAGCAAGTGCAGTCACCGAATGGTACTTATGATTCCTTGTTTAAAGCTCTTACCCTTCGCTATGAAAATACTAAACTCATAGTTGATAGCCACATCCAAAGCATAATAAATTATAAACCATAAGTAAAAGAAAACCCTGCCGAACTTCGTCTGTTAATACATACCTTGCAGAGGAATATTCGCTCTTTAGAGGCATTAAAATTTGAACGTAATAACTTTGTTGATACATTTAATTCGTACCAAAGTAGATAAAAAGACTCATAGGCAATTTCAATTGACCGTTGACTCGCATGATGTGCCTACTTGGGACACACTTTTAAACTTTTTGGAAAAAAGGTATCAAATCTTAGAAAACTTAAATCACGAGTGTTTTGACTCTAAACCTAAATTAAACGCCACAAATAATAACGGACGAAATAATTTTCCATCCTACAAGTCAAAAAACTTATTAAAATCTGCTTCTCAATATTGTATACTTTGTGAAGAAAATCATACATTGTATAAATGTCAAGTGTTTTTTAAAAATGGAAGTATCTGAACGTTTCGATTTGTGTAAGTTAAAAAACCTGTGCCTAAATTGTTTGAATCCAGCACATAAACTAATTAACAGCACATCAAAATCGAAATGCTCATTTTGTAATCGCAAACATCATTCCTTATTGCATCAAAACAATATACAACCCATAATAGTCTAAGAGCTAGCAACGTTTTCGAGAAAGAATTTTAGAAAAGCTGATTCTTTAATATTTCTTTCTCTATGACTTTTCGAACATCGTGCGGGCTATCTGGCTGTCAGTAAACGTTGCGTTTATTAATGCGCATCATACCTTTACGGGTAAAAATATCGATTTTTTAAATAATTTTAGAAAGAAAGGTTTTTTTTTTTTGTTTTCACTAAATTTAAAATGTTATTAACAACATGAATTTATTGATGCTAGACATTTTTGTTGTTGAAAATAATGTGCCAGATGCCATTTTGTATGAAAAAAAATCATTAATTTCAAACCATTTTAGAATGTCTGTAATTTTAATATGATTTTATTTATACATAAATAAATACAAACTTAAATTGCCAGACATTAATTCGGTTGCTTACTTAACATACAGACCGATTTATACCGCGGTATTATGCCTGTCGTTGATTGATTGATTGATTTAATATTAACGTCGCACTGTTCAGCTGCACGAGGGCTTTTGGCGACGGACCACGTAATTTTGAACCATGGTCAAGTGACGTGGACGACACCTGAGCTGGCACCCCCCTCTCCTAACTACCACACCACACCAACGGGAGGACGTTTCAGCTCTCGACAGATTTAACGTGCATCGCTGCCCTACACGGTGGGTCTTTAGTGGTACTGGGATCGAACTCGTGACCAGGCAAGCCACGATCCGATACCTATACCACTCGGCTACCGCGGCCACATATGCCTGTCGTTAGAGAGAGACAGTGGCAAAGTAGGTAGGCGGAAGAGTGACCGATGCGTTGCTTCCTTTTTGTAATTCATACAAAATGCAGTGTCGTAAATACACTTTATCTACTGACATTTTTTTTCACTTTAAATATTACAAGTAAATGATGAACGGTAAAAAAGGGCTCCTTTTACATTATACAGCAGCTAAAAAAAGAAAGAAAAATCCGAATGACTCACTAGCCAGATTCTTTTTTTTTATTTACAAGAAAAATCACCTGCCTATTTAAAATACGACAGAACTTTCCTCAACCCGACTATTTTACATACTAATCAATCATTGGCTGCTGGAGAAGATAATTGCTGCAGGTCATGTTAGCAGCGCATGACGACGTCAGTCCCAAGTCATATGTTTACATTTGTTGAGACAAATATTATTCAACTCAACAAAGAAAAATATAATAAAGTTATAGAACATTATTTTTTGAAAAGTAATCAATAAACAAACGAAAATGTTATAAAATTATAGAACATTATAATTTGAGATCGAAAGCAAATTAAAGGTAAACAACAAAGTTTACATTCTTCCAATGATGCCAAAGTGATGACAAAATAGCAGAATGGGTTACCAAATTCCAAAATCAAGAATTAATACAAACAACCAATAATCTAAAAACCTCAAATGCTCCAATTTTTTATCACCATTCGTGTGAAGTGGGATATTTCAATGACTACAAGAAAATAACCGTGAATACTGTACGCACCTCCTGGCATAGTGTACGAGATATTCATTAGGATATTTTTAATAAAATTGTGTCAGTAATTGAAGATGTAGTTAAAAAAAGAAATTATTTGTCATTAACTTCCCTTTGTGACATGTATAATAAAGAATTACAAGAAGAGTTAATACATCAACCTGAAGCAGATGTAAGTTGAATGACAATTCATCAACTTGAAGAAAAAATAGTAAAACAATTCAAGCAAATTAAGATTGTAATAAAAAAGAAAAGAAAAATTATTGTGCATATAAATATTAACTTATTGGAACAAGATCTTAAAAAAACTCGTAGAGAATGATCTCATTGACAAAGTTGCATTCATTCTACGAAGTACTATTTTAAAAATGGATAAAACAACATTACCTGCTGTAATGAAGATGGAAGATTTGATTAATGGTGAGTATACTATTCCAGAAAAACTAGATCGCTTTTCAAAGCATTAACTGGAGGTAAAGATATTCGTCGCCGAGATGGAGTCAATTGTCATAGGTTAAGCAATTCATTGGCTTCTGATGCTATTTTTTGTGTAAGTAATAGTACTGTTAAGCCATCTGTGATACGTTGTGGTAAAATGAATAATGTTGCCGTTTTCCCAACAGAGAGACGTATTCTTAAAAACAGCACTTTTATTCGACATAAACATGTAAATTTTAAAATTAATTTACCCACGCGGGTAATGTTTCAAAATGGCCTCCGACCCAACGCGCCGGTGCCGAGAGACTCTCTTAAATAAAAAAAAAACACATTCTTACCGGAGGGGAGCACAGTGCGCCTCCTGGTGAAGGGAGGAAACACTACACCCCCCACACAAGATTGATGTGTCACACATGATACTCAATCTGATTATAAAGCATAAAATAATATACATTCATATAATACACTAAAATACAAGTAATTAGCATTACCTCACACTTAAAAAAATATGAAAAATAAGTATACATAACAAATTACACAAAACTAAATTAAGAATACAATTTTGATATGATTAATTATACCATAATAATCAAGAAAATATTGAAATTTAAGGAATTCACAAAATAAACATTAATATAAAAAACTGTTACTCGAAAAGAAACACTAGCATTTTTAAATGTAAATAGACACACAAATAATATAATGAGATACACAAAATAAGATAAAGAAAATAATTATTCACTAAATCCAAAATTTCTTTTTTAAATTGAAAAGCACATTTGTTACACTAATCGTGAGAGTGCATCAGCATGAGGCATTTTCACACCAGGACAATGTTTGATTGTCACATTGAACTTTTGTAGAGCAAAGCCCATCGTTGTAGCCTCGCAGATTGTGGTGCACTTTTTGTTAAGTAGGGTAAAGGGTTATGATCAGTATAAAATTCAATTTCAGTCCCAAATACCCATACTTCAAACTTTTTTAAGCTCCACACAATCGCAAATGCCTCTCGTTCAATAGTTGACCATGACTGTTGGGTCTTGCTTAATTTTTGACTTGCATAAGCAATTGGGTAACACTTATCACCACATTTTTGTGACAGGCAAGCAGCTATGCCAATTTGCGATGCATCTGAATGAATGGTATACGGTTTATCAGGAACTGGAGAGTACAGCGAAGGTGCTTCCACTAAAGCCTTTTTTAGAAGATGAAATGAGGAATCATGTTTCTCAGTCCATGGGATGGAATCAGGTACTCTTTTTTGGTGAGTTCCGTCAATGGGTACACAAGTTCTGAATATTTAGGGAATATACTCACGATAGTAATTACACAGTCCAAGTACACTACGAAGCTCCTTCTTCGTTTTAGGCACTGGTAAGTTGTTGATAACTGCAGTCTTTTCGGGATCTGGTTCGTGCTTACCAGAACCGATAATATGACCCAAATATTTAATTTGAGCTTTTCCAAAGGCACACTTTTTGAGGTTCACAGTGAAATTTAACTCTGAAAGTTTCGTTAAAATAGTATCCAGATGAAGATGTTCTTCCCATTTTTGGAGAAGATTGCAATGTCGTCGATGTAGGCACGTGAAAATTCTCTGTAACACGATAATGCTTTGTTCATTTCACGCTGAAATGTGGCAGAGGCATTTTTCAAACCAAAACTCATCACCTTGAAACGGTACTGTTGCCGATGAGTCTTGAAAGATGTAAGATTTTTTGCTGTCTTCAGCCATGGGTATAGCCCAATACCCCTTCAAGAGATCTAACGTTGTGATGATATTGGCTCTTCCAATAGAAAGTATGAGCTCCACTGCATCTTCCATCGGAAAATCATCAGACACACTCTCCAAGTTCAGATGATTCAGATTGATTTCATGTAGAACTCTTTCAGATGTGGACCTCGATAAATTAGGAGTAGGATGGATTTCTCCGAATTCGTGGTCACCTTCAAAAATGACTCCAACTGCAAGTGCACGAGGATGATACTTCCTGATCTTATTCACGTGAACATGTCTTACAGTTCCATCGGGCAGTTTAACTTTATATGAATGGGGTGGATGGTGTTGAATTATCTCTCCAGGTCCAGTCCATCTCGCATAAATCTTATTACTAGAATCTGGTATCACAGCAAAACAACTTGTTCTCCGATGCTAAAATTCTTCACAGATGACCTCTTGTTGAAGTAATCTCCATAAGCCTTTTGTTTCTGAGCAGCAGTTAAAGAGGCACTCTCAGCAGCCTTTTCCATATTTATCTTCATTTCCTGAAGGTAATCAGCAGCTGACTGGGAAATGTTCGTCGGAAGATGTATTTCGCCTGCCCAGGATGATTTAAGAATGGCTAACGGCCCTCGAGCTTCTCTGCCATAAAGTAACCTAAATGGTGATACACCAGTGGTAGTGTTCGGTACTTCACGGTATGCAAACAACAAAAAAGGTAATTGTCGATCCCAGCTTCGTGGATCTTCACGAATAACGTGATGAATCATGTCCTTCAATACCTTATTCCATCTTTCAACTAGTCCGTTGCTGGCCGGGTAGCCAGGACAAGAAAACCTAGGACTAGATCCAATCCTTTTTGTAAATTCTTGGGTTAAAGCCGACTTGAAGTTTGTGCCTTGATCACTGGCAATTATACTTGGAATTCCAGTCCTCGAAAATATTTGTAATAGAGAGTCACATGCATTTTTGGCTGTTAGTGATCTAAGTGGTACTGCTTCAGGCCAACGTGTATGTTGATCCATCATACAAAGAACGTATTTATGCCCTCTACCAGATGGCGGTTGAATAGGTCCGATCACGTCTATGTTAACAATCTCAAAGGGAAGTTCAGGACGGACAATAGGTGTAATGGGAGCTCTATCTCCAATTTTCTCAGGCTTCCGAAGCTGACACCCTTTGCATGTCTGGACGAATTCAGCAATTTCGCCAGACATATTTGGCCAAAAGAAATTATATTTTATCCTCTCTTTTGTTTTCTTAACCCCCATATGACCTCCAAAAACTGACTCATGGGCTAGTTTCATTACCTTATCTATTCTGCAACGCGGTAAAACTAATTGCATAACTGGTTCATTTAGAATTTTATCCCTGTGATAAATTAATCCATCAATTAATAAAAAATTTCCTTTGTTTAATTTTAACTCTTCACGAACCGTTTTAAGAGAATCACAAGTATTCTGCTCATCTTTCATTTTAGTGTAATCCGAATTAAAATTTATGTTATCTGAGTCACTCTCAACATAAAATATATCTTTCCCACACTCTGCTTCATTTTCATCATTTGAAAACGTAATAGAACTACCAGCCGATTCGGCAAAAAATCTCATTTTCCTTTTTATTATTTTTGTCATTTATTGAACACAAAGACTCATATAAAGCAGGAGGTATTA
This sequence comes from Trichonephila clavipes, assembly GCA_019973935.1. NCBI lineage: Eukaryota > Metazoa > Arthropoda > Arachnida > Araneae > Nephilidae > Trichonephila > Trichonephila clavipes. The sequence continues at coordinate 335,721 of BMAU01018460.1, read as the reverse complement.
AAGCATCAGCATTTAATTTATCTGTGATCGCTACCAAGCAATCCATTGGATGATTCAAAGAATTATTATCGAGAGCTATAGCGGTTTTAATTAGTTTTGCTTCTACATTTTCTCCGAATGCAGAGCTTAAAGTAATTTTTCCGAATTCATCATTAGAACTATCTGGAAAGGTATCGGAATTGCATATAAAAATCTGGGTTCCGCTATCCAAAACACAATTTATTGCTTTCCCGTTAATATAAAAACAATTACATATTTCAAAGGCTCAAGGTCAACTTCCGGTTGTACATATTGCACTTGAGAAGTCTCTTTTTTCTCATTTTTTAATTTAGAATACTTTCTATTACAATCTCGAGCTAAATGGTTTTCACCGCAAATGTAGCATTCTATTTTTTTATTTAACCTACTTTGTTTTGAGTTAATAAATTTGTTTTCTTTCGAATTGAGATTTATTACTTCCCGTCTCGCGTTAGGAGGGATATATTTAAAATCCTTTCGTGAGTCATTCTGATTACGACATGCTCTATGCGTAAACTCCGAAAATGATTTTCCTTTACAAGCATAAAACATGTCACACTCTTTTCCCATTTGAATTGGTTTGAACCAATTTTGCTCCTGTTTTATATTTATATGAACGGCAGTTTCATTATCTAATGTTTCATATAGTTTATCGCTAACAACTAACTCCTTTAAAGAATTAAAATCATTTACATTTCTCAAATTACAGTATTGATCCCAATTCGTTAACAAACGAGATGCCAACTGAACATGCGTTTCATTTGGCATTCGTTTCGCTTTTTGAAAATTTTGCAAGCAAATTAAAGGTGTTGGCTCAAATTCTCTTAGAACTAAACTTTTTAATTTATTATAGTCGCTTATTTCTTCATCTTTTACATAAAACAAAATATTTTCGGCCTTTTCTCCTAGCAAATTTAAAAGAATCTCTCCTTTAAATTCATCCGGCACATTTTTGGTTTTAAATGAACGTTCTAAAGAAGAGAAAAATAAATTCCACCCCTCTTGTTTTTTAGGAATCGGCAGAGTTAAAGTACGAACACTTAGAATAAAATTTTCTATCGAAGTTTGCTTTTGTTTCGGGATTTGTACGCTGCAACTCATTGCTATCCCTTTGACTTTCCAATTTTGCCCTTTCTAAATTTATTTTTCCCAATTCTATTTCCAGTTTAACTTTTTCCAGATTTATTCTTTCAAACTCAAGCTGCGATTCTGCCGTTACACGCGCTTGCTCTTCCTTTGATTTTCTGTCCGAAATAATAGAATCTAAATAGTCATCAATAAACTCTTTATTGTTTTTATATTTGTCGCTATCTAAAATTAAAATTTTCAAATCTATCACTCTCATTTCTGGGGTTATTTCCTCACCCAATTCATCCGCAACTAAAATTAATTCCTCCTTTCTAGCTCCCCGAAACATGACTAGAATTATACTAAATGAATTAATTAACCCAGAAATTTTAGAAAAGAAAAAAAACCTTGCTGAATTCGCTCAAAACGATACAAAAGGGTTGCCTACCTCGTGGTTTCTTTTGATGTCTTGACTCCCTCAGGCGTTCTAGATCCTGTCGTGATGCGTCAATGTGATACGTTGTGGTAAAATGTATAATGTTGCCGTTTTCCCAACAGAGAGACGTATTCTTAAAAACAGCACTTTTATTCGACATAAACATGTAAATTTTAAAATTAATTTACCCACGCGGGTAATGTTTCAAAATGGCCTCCGACCTAACGCGCCGGTGCCGAGAGACTCTCTTATATAAAAAAAAACACATTCTTACCGGAGGGGAGCACAGTGCGCCTCCTGGTGAAGGGAGGAAACACTACACCATCAAAGCACATAACACTGGGTATGACCGTGAAAAGTCTTACAAGTAGTAGAAAAATGATTAATATTTTAAATCGACTTGGACATTGCTGTAACTACAATACGCTGGAAGAACTAGAAACTGAAGCTACGATCTCATCTGTAAACCGTTTCAAATTTGCCCTCCTGACATTATTCAAAGTCCGTCGTTAAGCACAGGTGTAGCATTCGATAATTTTGATAGATACGTCGATACTTTAACTGGAAAGGACACTTTACATGACACCGTAGGAATCATTTACCAAAATGTAAGTCATGATTACGATATTGAATTAAATTCAAGTAGTATAAGTGGAAATATTGACATTCCGCTACCACCAACAAAAGAAGACGGACTTTTAACGAGGAAATTCCAGAACTACCGTCGTTTAATCATCGATTGCTAATGTTAGATAATTTAACACCAATTGAGAATGAACCAACTCTTCCCGCAAATTTACCTTTTGATTGATATATATATATATATATATATATATATAAACAATATAAACAATAGATCTGTTATATTTACTTTCACACTTCTTACATGTGCCAAATACCCCAATGGGGACAGGTTTTAATTCTAAAATTATTAAAGATACTAGTCCCAAACAAAAAGTATCTTATCTTACACATATTAATTTTTCACCGCCAAATGTAGCGGTAGTTACACATACAATGGAACAGGCCCAAGTATTTGGAAAGGAATGTAATCAAACATATGTGCAAGTTACTTATGACCTGGCAATAGCTAAAATAGCATATAAAATCCAATCAACGTCAAAGCCACAATTCAATAATCTTTTCATCCATCTTGGTTCATTCCATTTAAAGATGGCTTTCTTCAAAGCCATAGGAGTTTTTATAAATGAGTGTGGTCTATCTCATATGATGACTGAGAGTAATATTATTGCTTCTGGCTCAGTGAACGGTTTAGTTGAAGGTAAACATTTTAATCGTTGCAAACGTCTGCATCCGTTGATGGCTCTTGGTTTGAAAATGTTACATTTTGATAATTTTTGGACAATATTGAATACAATTTCCTGAAGGAACAAGTTATCGACGATCTCCTTCATTATCAAGAAGTTATAGATTCTCACTCGTCTATGCCAATAGAATTACCTAATAATGTATTATCGAGAGTATTATCTGCATATCAAAAATTCGTAGAAGAAACAAGACAAGGTGAGCATGGGAAAACGGCTCAATTCTATTTGATTTACATCCAGCTTGTAAACTATTAAATTACCCTGTAAAGAAGCATACGCATGGGAAATTTCGAGATTTTCAAATATGTTATTCCAAAAATAACCAATTTATTTTTCGCAGTAAATCAACCGAATTATGCTCGATGGTGTGTTAAATATTTAGACAATCTAAATAAAGTAGATGAAACACATTCTGGACTAAAAAATGATTTCATGAATGGATGTTTTGCAATAAAAAGAACTGACAAACCATTTTCGAGCATACCAATTGATCTTACACTGGAGAGACTATCAATTCTGATGCGGCTAGATGCCTAAGTGGTATTGCACATTTTACTAATTCCTTAGCTGCCCGTCAACGCTGGACCAAAAGTCACAGTATTAGAGCTACTATAATCTCTCACGTTCTCGATGTTTGTGGATTGAAGCAATTACAAGACGTGTCTGCGGATTTGCAACCAAATAGAATTAAAATTTATGGCAAACAACTCCCTAATTTCAATGAAATTTTTGAAAATAATATTAATCCATTTGATGAAAGTTTAGACAAAGATAGTTTATATAATATTGCAACTGCCAAGCCTGTACCTGAAAATGTAGCGAACTTTTTGTTGAACATTGAGAAAAATGGTGAAGATTTAGGGAAACAGTTTATTACTGAATGTGCTGAAGATCAGAATAGATTTGATAAGCCAATAAAAAAAACCAAGTGCTTAATTTTGCTGGTGCTCCAAAAAAGAAAAAAAATAACTCTTGGTAACAAAGTTATTGAGCTAAGAATGCAACGAGGTCTGTTTGGTTGACTCTTAGGTATATCTATGACCAGCAAAGTCGATATTGAAAAAGTACTGTGATTTCCACTAACGTCGATACCAACATCGATGTGTCATACAGACGGTATTATTTGTAAAACAGATAAAGCACAATTATTTAAAGTTTTCGAAAAAAAAGTTAGAAAGGTGAATCAGCAATCCTCATTTTTTGATATTAGTATTTTAGACGGTTTCTTCATGTTACACATCATGAAAGAAGTGCCCCAAACTTTCTATGGCATATCAAAAAAATTTCTTAAAATGATTTCACAGTTTAAATCACCTCGCATTGATATTGTATTTGATCAGTATTTCACACCTTCTATAAAAGATTGTGAGCGTTTACGTCGCAACGAAACAACCAGTACAGTTTCCATCGGACCTAATCAAATTCGGCATCATAATTTTGCTGGTGAACTGAAAAATACTCAGTTCAAGGAAGCTCTCGTAAAATTTTTTATTGATCATTGGGCTAACGATAACATGTATCCTTTTATTGGAAATAAAACTATTTATCTAAGCTTCGATAAGCGTTATTCGTATCGCGTTGTAAATAACCAAGTTATTAAAAGTATTGAAGAATCATTATTATGTGATGAACATGAAGCTGATACTCGAATTATATATCATATTTGCCTGATAAGCGTTGACGCTCAAGTTGTTGTACGCTGCACAGACTCCGATATTCTGATTATATTTCTTGGCAATTTGGATAATCTGAATGCATCTTTGAATCCAATGGGGTGTAGGAAACCATGAACGTCTAATAAGCATCAATTATTTATATCAAGATCTTTGTATTTCTTTATCGAAAGCTCTACCATGTTTCCACGCAATAACAGGGTGCGATTATACCCCAGCATTTTTTCGGAAAGGTAAACTAAGGCCCTTCAAGCTGCTCGAAAAATCTGTCGAGTATCAGTTAGCATGTCAAGAGATTATAACTGATGATGACGATGAACTTGAACGTATATTTGCCACTTTGGAAAAATTTATATGTCACATGTATGGGGTACCTAACTCTTCAAATGTTAATGATGTTCGCTTCTATCTATTTTCCAAAACTTATCAATCACAAGAACTCGATGATAATTTCGAAAAGAAATGTCGAAGTTTCAATTCATTGAGTTTACCACCATGTAAAGCTGAATTATATCAGCATTTATTGAGTGCGGTATGTGACAAAGTTTTGGAGAAATGCTCATTTAAAAAATCCATTATCTTTATCGCCGTTAGCTTCCGGGTGGATCGTCAATGATGATAAATACGATTTCGTTTGGTTTGCTGGGGAGCAGTTTCCGTCATCAGCTGCTGACATTGTCATAAAAAGTAAAGTATTATTTATAATAGGATAAATCGAAAGAGTAAATTATTATTTAGACCATGATAACCTAATAATGATTTTTTTTTGCTCAAGAACCAACACTACTAGAAAACCAAAACACAAAGCAAGATGATGATTATAATGATATTGATAATAAGGGGAGCAGCGACAATGATGACGACTATGAAGATGCATCGGTTTTTTGTGACACTTTTACGCAATGAAAATACATATTTCATGGAAAAATTATTTTGACCATGTAAACATAATATGTATAAATAAAAGTGAGAATTTTGTTATTGTATCAATGGCAATTTTCCCTTCATCTTTTATAAAATCCTTTTATTCAGTTACAATAAAATTTATACGATATTTAAAAAACGATATTTTTCCTTTTGTTATAAATACTTTAATCAAGTATTTAATATTATTTTAATTAGAATTTAAATAGTAATTTTTTATTACATTCATCCTCGAAGACATAAAAATTAAAAAAAATTGTTTCGAAAGTATTCCTGTCACTCTTCCGCCTACCTACTTCGCCACTGTCTCGCTCTAACGACAGGCATAATACCGCGGTATAAATCGGTCTGTATGTTAAGTAAGCAACCGAATTAATGTCTGTCAATTTAAATTTGTACTTATTTATGTATAAATAAAATCATATTAAAATTACAGACATTCTAAAATGGTTTGAAGTTAATGATTTTTTTTCATACAAAATGGCGTCTGGCACATTATTTTCAACAACAAAAATGTCTGGCATCAATAAATTCATGTTGTTAATAACATTTTAAATTTAGTGAAAACAAAACCTTTCTTTCTAAAATTATTTAAAAAATCAATATTTTTACCTGTAAAGGTATGGTGCGCATTAATAAACGCAACGTTTACCGGCAGCCAGATGGCCCGCACGATGTTCGAAAGGGCATATATAGTTTCTAATACTATTGTTCGTGAGAATAATGTAGGGGGTTTGGTCCATAGACGACAACGATGAGAAGAGGACATCAACAAGATATATTTTAAATCAAAACAGTACAGCAAAAAACACATTAAATTCTTTTCATCCATAACACTTTTCATCCATTACACTTTTCAAAACAAAAACGTTTTTTCTATCTGTTGCCACTCCCTCACAGAGAAACTTACCTCTCACGGTTTTGGATAGGGGCGCAACATACTCCCCACCTTGAGTTTGGGGATGCAAACTCAAAAACAAATAAACAAAGATAATATGTGCATACAATTTTAGATTACAAAAAAAGTACATACAAATATTTCAAAATATTGGAATGAAATTAATTTCTTAAAGTTCTAATACGTAAAAAAAAGTTCAAAGGTGTTTTTTAAGTGTTTATAAATTTCTTAACTGGTTTGATGTTACTTCCAAAGGGTACAGTCGTTGGATTGGTCTTAACATGTCTCCCCTTTCAGTTCGCAATTTCACAAGCCTAATTATTCCATCTTTTCCTGGAAAGAGTTCCAGTACTCTTCCTAGCAGCCAATGCAGCCGTGGCTTATCATCTGTACCAATTAACACAATGTCACCTTCATTTATTTTATCTTCTCTTTGATAACTGAAGAACGAAGGAAACCCAGATACTCTCTTTTAAATCGTTGTTTTAGATTTTCGCGAACCTTTTGAATATATCTCCATCTCAAAACAATATTAGTCTTTTGAATTTGATCCAAATCAGGAACATCATTTAATGGAATGTCCTGAAGAAACATTGAGGAAGTCAAGGTTTTCAGCTCTTGTTCCTCGGATATGTAGGTTAACGGTCTGCTATTCATGACCGATTCGCACTCACAGACGAGAGTTTGCAATTCCTCGTAAGACAAACAGGAGCGCCCAAGATTTTTTCTTAAGAGATCCTTCAAAATTCCAATCAAGCGTTCCCAGAAGCCTCCCCATCATGGAGAAGAGGGTGGATTAAACTTCCAACGTATTTCGTGGACTCTAAATTCACTTTCAATTGTAGTCCAATCTAATTGTCTCAAAGCGTTGTTTAGACCTGTGAAATTAGTACCATTGTCTGAATACATCACAGAAATTCGTCCTCTTCTGGCAATAAACCTACGCATAGCTTGGATGAAGTCAGTGGTACTAAGTGAAGTTATTAGTTCCAGATGGACCGCTCTAAATACGGCGCAAGTAAAAAGTACTATCCCCGCCTTTTGCTTAGATTTAGTCAACAAAGGTCCAGCCAAGTCTACACCTGAAACTTGAAAAACTGCTGCTACTTCTGTTCGGTCTTTTGGAAAAGGAGGAAAAGGTACCTCAAGATGTTTAATCTTTTGTCTTTTACATGTTAAGCATTCTTTGATAACACTTCGACAGTTCTTTTCCCTTTCACTATCCAAAATCTTTCACGTAAAATAGTCAGAAGAGTTAATGTCCCAGCATGTTTGTTAACGAGATGTTCTTGCGCTATAAATCTTCTCACTGCCAGATGTTTCGATGGTAGAATTATTGGAGAAATAAAATCTTTCGATTCTTCTTCATTTATCAATCTGAACTTCAATCGTAATATTCCTTCTTCATCTTCAAATATTAGAAGACCTTTTAAACTTTTTCGTGTTTCTTCATTAGAGTAACATTCCTTTTGTATTAAACGGAAAATAATCTTTTGTGCATTTAACAATTCTTCATTTTTAAGTTCAGCACATTTTCTTAAGTCTTTGGCCTTTGGTTGGAAACGCAGTATCCAAGCCATAACCCTAATCATCTTTGAAAATCTAGAAAATCTTCTGGTTAACTGTGATGAAATTGATTCTACCTCTGTGTTATTAGCAGAGAGGACTGACTTTCGTTTTTCTATCTCTACTTCTTTCTCGTTAATATTTACAGCTGTGATTTCGGCCACTGTTCCTTCGAATTTTTTAACCAATCTGGCCCTTGCCACCACTTGCGTTTCTGAAGTTGTTTAGGTCCACAACCTCTTGATAAAATGTCTGCTGGATTCTGGTCAGTTGAAATATGGAACCAATCTTCCGAAGTTGTCAATTTTCTAATCTCACTTATTCTGTTGGCAACGAATACCGACCACTGTTCTCGACGAATTATCCACGTAAGAACTGTAGAAGAATCGGTTCAAAAGTAAGTCTTGATATTGGAAATTTTCAGGGCATGCTTCACAGAACTAAAAAGCCTGGCCCCGATGGTAGCGGCCATTAATTCAAGACGTGGTATAGTAATAGTCTTCATGGGAGTTATTCGTGATCTGGCTTGAAGTAATTGAACGGTCACTGATCCCGTATTGGATTCACTTCTTAAGAAAATGCATGTCGCATAAGCTGTTTTACTGGCATCGACAAAAGTATGGATACTCAAATTGGATTCCTCCATCACGCCTAACCATCTGGGAATTTTTATATTTTTGAAGTATTTCAGCTGCTTTCCCCATTTTAAAAATTTCTTCCTTATTTCATCATTCACTTCATCATCCCATGCTTCTTTAGTTTTCCAAGTGGCTTGCAGCAAAATCTTAGGTTGAATCATAACAGGTGCCAAGAAACCTATGGGATCAAATACTCGACCAACCAGTGAAAGTATTTTCCTTTTAGTTATCTTTTCTTTTTCATCAAATTTCAAAGATTCTGAATCTATTTCTAAAGTATCAGAATTTTTGTCCCAAATCAGTCCTAATACTAGTGATGTCGTACTTTCTGAAGGAATGGAGGAACTTTCCCATCCTCTGAGATCAAACATTCCTTCTTTCATTACATTAGTTGCAGATTCGACGAATATTCTAAGTTCGTCATTATTTTGTACACTAGTTACGCAATTATCGACATAAAAACTATCTTGTAATTTTTTAAGAAATTCTTCAGAGTAACGTTCTTTTACTGATTCTTTTAATAAATGGTAATTAATAACCGCCATTAAGAGAAAAAGACTGCTGGTGACTCCAAAAGCAACTCGAGCATGCCTGTAAGTTCGTATATTACCCTCATTGTCATACCAAAGAAATCTTTTTCATGTAAAGATATTTGGAGAAAAGCTCTTCTGATGTCTGAAATTACACCGATCGGTTTCAGTCTAAATCTAGCCAAAATAGCAGGAACTGATTCAATTAAATTGTTTCCAGTCTCTAAACAGTCGTTTAACGACGGATGGTTATTGATCTTAGCAGAAGCGTCGAAGACCGGTCTTATCTTCATTGAAGATGTTGCGGATGTTTCCTTGATGACAGGTCGGTGTGGAAGGTAATGGGTACGAACAAGTAACTCCTTTCCAGGAATTTCCTCAATAACTCCTTCCGCTAACCATTCTCTAAAGACTTCATGATATTTTTCTCTAAAACCGATCTTTTCCAACTTCCTGGTGGTAGATTCAAGTCTTTTTACGCACAACTCATAATTGTCTGTTAGAAAGGCCCGATCCACTTTCCAAGGCATATGGACCTCGTATCTGCCATCTTCCTTTTGCCGGACTGTTTCTAGAAAGTGAGACATAACCACCCCTTTTCCTCTCTTGAATTTTGCTCAATAGTATCCCGTATACCAAGCATTTCTAGATCCCACAGTGTGAAGAGACAGGAATATCTTCTTGAGATAACATAGTTACAATATTCATACTTGTATCCTTTTTGTCGGTATATCGGGGTACTTTACCCATTAAAGTCCAACCTAACTTGGTTTCTAATGCTACTAAGCCTGTCTTTAATTCTTCTCGTCGACCAGTAATTAATTTACCGGCTACGTCTGCACCCAAAAGTACCTCAATGGGACCTGTGTTTTCTTGAATATCTGTTAAGAATATGTTTTTAGTTTTCAATTCATGTATCCAAGAACCATTTTTTGCACTAGAAATGTCATTACAGATGACATCATGATCTAAAGCATCCAATTTACAAATATAGTGTTACCATCAAGACTACTCAAGTAGATTTTATAACACTTGTGTTTATACATCCTTGTTTTAGTTCCGCCAAATAAGGAATGGCGAAATTCCTCTTCCCTCTGCAAATTAAAACCCAACTCTTCAGCTGTAGATCTCAAAATATACGATTTTTGTGATCCGGTATCGATGATAGCCCTAGCTTTACGCTCTCTCTTGATGCCATGTACATTTACAACAAGAGTTTGTAATATAACTTCATTCGTTGCACGAGAATGTAACGAATCAACTGTGTTTTCATTAATATTTTTATCATTCACATCTTGTTTGAGAGAATCAGACTTATTACATTCAATATTTGGGCACATGAACTTTACATGTCGTTTAGAACACAACTGACAAGTTATTTGAGATCGACATCCAGAAGCAAGATGACCTTTAGCCAAACAAATTCGGCATAATCCTTTCCTTTTTATTATTGCAATCTTTTCTTCTAATGGAATAAAAACGCCCTTTTACAAAAGCGAACCGGATGATTCTTTAAACATAACACACATATTTCGTTTGGTTCATTAATGAATAATTCATTAGCAGACGGGAGTGAGCGTTGGCTCTCTGCCAACTGCTTGCATTCGCGCTGATAGGGAAATATGTCCGATCTACTTAATTTTTATTTTTTTCTTCTGATTGCATTTCGCTCTTTAGAAACGAAACGATAGAATCAAGTGTTGCAGTCTCATTATTTTTTCTTTGTCTTTCAAATGAACGCAATATATGGGTCGGTAACGCACTTTCGACTAACGGATATAATATTATTCCGCACTGATCCGTGGTTATATCTAAACTACTTAAAGCCCGAAGTTGAGTAGAAAGTTTATTATACAAACCACTTAAAGAATCTTGTTTCTTTTTAGTAGCGTTATTTAAAACAAGTTTTAACAACTCTCGTACATAAAAATCAATTAATAATTCATTTCGTCCATATCTTTCAACTAAGCTTTCTATCGCCAAAGGATAGTTTTCATTTTTGTTATAGGAAAAGATTCAATAAGCTCTCTGGCTTCCGATTTAATTTTTGTCGATTGAACTAAGTAATGAAATTTATCACAATTAGTTAAATTTTTATTTTCGTGTATGTTTTTAAACTGATTCCAAAAGGTTAACCAGTCTTTTAATTCACCTCCAAATTTATACAGTTCAACTTCAGGAAGTCGTGGGGTAATCGCTTTATACGGATTTTCGCAATCAGCCAAATGAGAATTATTACCGGAATTACTACCTTCGTTATTATTTTGTTTACTCTTAATATTCTCTAATACACGTTTAGACTTTAATTCTATTCTCAAAGCCTTTTCTCTATATTCTTCTATAATATTAAATTCAATTTTGAATTCTGTTTCATCTGTTAAAGCATCCAAATAATTATTATGTGTTAACTCTAACGAGTTCGTTTTTTGCTTAAGCAAATGTAAACACATATCAATTTCTTCCGCGTCAGCGTTTTCATTTATCAACACACTCTCTAACTTAGTGTATGCTTTCGTAAACGCAGTGCGCTGTGCTGTTTTATTTCGTTTAATAATTTCCATCTTTACTATCTTATTAAATCATTAAATCAGTTCATACATTCAATAATAAATATATGTCTATGCTCAAGATATAATTATATCAATAACTTCAAAATGGAAATTCAATTCGCTTACCGTTATCAAAATCCAAACCAAAACCCGCCCACCCGGGGGCGCCAGAAATATAGTTTCTAATACTATTGTTCGTGAGAATAATGTAGGGGGTTTGGTCCATAGACGACAACGATGAGAAGAGAACATCAACAAGATATATTTTAAATCAAAACAGCACAGCAAAACACATTAAATTCTTTTCATCCATTACACTTTTCAAAACAAAACGTTTTTTCTATCTGTTGCCACTCCCTCACAGAGAAACTTACCTCTCACGGTTTTGGATAGAGGCGCAACAGCATAGATAAAGAAATATTAAAAAATCAGCTTTTCTAAAATTCTTGTTTTTCTGACGTTGCTAGCTCTTGTACTATAACGGAAAAAAGAAATCAATCATCGTTTGTAAATCATTCTGCATGTGTAGATGTTGCTCCCCTGCCCTACGACGCATTTCGCAATCGGTGAAAATTTGACGCAAAGTAGCGTGGGAACGATTCAGAATTTCGTTACACAGTCAAAACGAACTCACGTTCTCCTTTGTACCGCATTTGTTTACGTAAAAAATGGTTGTGGTGAATACAAAAAGTGTACGGCATTTTAGACTCTGCATCGCCAGCGTCATTTATCACAAATAATTGCGCAACCTTTTTGGGATTAAAGAGGAATAAAATTAATATTCCAGTTTTGGAGAATTAAATGGTGATACAGTAACTGTTGGTCAACAAGTCAACACTGTGCTGTCAAGCAAAAATAACGAGTTCGTGACGGATATTGAATTCTTAGTGGTTTCAAAAATTACGGATTTAACGCCATCTCAGCAACAACATTAGCAGATGCTCAGTTTTTCGAACCTTCAAAAATTGATATTTTACTCAAAGACATTTTTTGAAATTTTAAAACCGAATCAAATTAGAATAAGTAAGGAAACATTGCTCCAAAACATATATTTTGGATATTTCGTTACTGGTAGTGTGCAAAGTAATTTTAATAAAATTAGTTGTCATTTATCTATTGAAGACACTCGCTTAGAGGAAACTTTAAGATCGTTCTGGGAAATTGAAGCTTTGCCTTGAAAGAACACCTATTGATGATGAATTGAAATATTGCATGGAACATTTTCATACTACGCACATTCGAGATAGTAATGGTCGATACATAGTCCAGATCAGTTGCGCACACAAGGGGGGAGGGTGTCCTGGGGGTCCGGACCCCCCAAAGCCCTTCATTTTTTTATATATTGATTATAATTCTAAGCATATAGTACGTAAAATTTAATTAATTACTTGTTATTAATGATTAATTTTATTAATTAATGCTAATTATTTAATCAAAAATTAGTTTACTGTGTTTTGTTCCCGAAAATCGACAAAATCAAAAGGAGCATGATACAAGAATGGTGAATTTTTGACCTCGGACTCCCCCCCCCTTGAAAAATTCCTGTGTGCGCCACTGGTCCAGATGCACATAGTAAAAGATACAATTCAACTAGGTTTATCTAAAAATTTCGCGGTTAAAAGACTCAACAGCACTTTAATTCGATTAAATAAAAATCCAGATATTAAAAAATTGTACAGTGATTTTTTAGATGAATATGAAAACCTAGGTCACATGAAGGAAGTTAAGGAAGATATTCTTCCAAATCCGCATTACCACATTCCTCATCAAGCTGTGCTAAGACCTGACATAAGTACAACAAAATTACGAGTGGTATTTAATGCATCTTCCAAAAATTCGAATGGTATATCGTTGAATGATACTTTGCTAAAAGGTGGAAATGTTCAAAATGAACTGTGGCGTACACTTCTTAGATTTCGTAAACACATCATTGCATTTTTAGCTGATGTGAAAAAGATGTACAGGCAGGTGAAGATTTATCCTTCACAACAAGATTTGTTGAGAATTGTTTGGAAAACTTCTGTTGATTCTCATTTGAAAACTTATCGTTTAACAACAGTGACATATGATACTACCTGTGCTCCATTCCTGGCCACCCGAACCCTTCTTCAGTTGTCAGAAGATGAAAAACAAAATTTTCCTTTAGCATCACCTATAATTAAAAATGATTTTTATGTTCGAAGATGTTCTTAGCGGTGCACCAGATTTGGAAACAGCCATTGAGAACCAGCAGCAAGTAATAGGAATGATGAATGTTTGTGGAAAGCATCAAAACAAGTGGTGTTCTAATAGTTGTCACCTCCTTTCGAAAATATTAACCGATGATCGAGAATATGTAGTAGAAAATGATCCTCATACATCAGTGAAAACATTCGGATTATCTTGGAATCCTAAAAAGGACTGTTTTCATTTCACATTAAATAATAAAGATGTTCCCTCAACCCTTACGAAAAGAACAATGTTGTCATTTATTGCTAAGCTGTATGATCCTTTAGGTCTAGTTGGTCCTATCATAGTAAAGGTTAAAGTATTCATGCAGAAATTAAGGTTGCTAGGACTTTCTTGGGATGCAGTAGTTCCTGATAAAGAAAAAAAGTGAATTTGAAAACTTCATTCGCAATTTACAAAATATCGAGCACTTGAACATTCCTCGTTGCATCATTCAAAGGAATAATACACTAGTAGAAATTCATAGATTCTCAGACTCATCGGAACAAGCATATGGCGCTTGTGTTTATGTTCGTTGCAAAGATTGTTTTGGAAATTTTAGTGTTCAATTGTTATGCAGAAATCGAGAGTAGCACCTGTAAAATGTGTTACGTTTGGAACTTTTAGGAGCTGTATTATTGTCGAAACTTTGTGATATTCCCCCCTAGGGAGAAAATCCCTCGGAGTATCAGCGTGAGCTAGAGGCGTAGGATTAACGAAAGAGCTATATGATGTACCTCCCCTTGGAAGTACATCCCTCGAAGTATCAGCGTGAGCTAGAGGCGTAGGATTAACGAAAGAGCTATATGATGTACCTCCCCTTGGAAGTACATCCCTCGAAGTATCAGAGTGAGCTAGAGGTGTAGGGTTAGCGAAAGAACTCGGATCATACATTATCTTAATATGACTTTATTAAGATATTCAACTTAAACTTTTAACAAATATAATTACAATAATTAATATGAGAGAATCTACGATGACACAATACGCAACACACAATATATATATTTATATTTCTAATTCAGACCAAAAAAAAAATCTCAATAATCAAACCACTTAATCCTCAATTCTAATAAAGTGTAATCAATCCTACCTTATATTATTCCGTAATGCTACTTGTCTTTATCTGCAATGATATGCAGCTTGACGACTAACTTCTAGTCGAACACTAATATGTTTATCCACGACACGTAGAACTTAAATCTTGAACCACGAAATGCAATAATCATCAACTGCCACAACGCACCTCAATTGTCTAACATTCCTTTACATTGCCATCCCGCTTACTCTAAGATCCTATATTTAAAGTCCGTTTATCCGCATCTCTTCTTCACATCTCGTTTCTTGGATTTGGTTGGAAAAGAGTTGCCATTAATTCTGGCCCAAAGAACCCAAACGACTTGTTAAAGAAAAGACGCGTAAGACGTCACAACTAGAAGGAAACATAATCTTAATATATCTTTATTAAGATTTTCAACTTAAACTTCTAACAAATTAAATTATAATAATTAATGTGAGCGAATCTACGATGGCAAAATACGCAACACACAATATATATAGATAATAACGACTTAACCTAACTCGGACCACTATCAATAACTGAATAGCCTAACCTCAATTCTAATACAATCACTGATTCTAATATTAAATAGTCAATCCTACCTTGTTGCAGTCTGAAGAATCAATCACTAATATTATTGGGGAGTGGTCCCTAAGTGTTTTTGTCTCAGGAAACCAGACGAGGATGTTGACACAACTCTTTTATTTTCACACTCGGTTGCTCAGGGAGTATGTCGGAACGCTTGCGATGGGCACCGTAATTCCGCGCTCTCGCTCGTCTGATCTCCCACACACACTGTGAAAACTCTTAATTCGCGTTTCGCTTAATACACTTAATCACCGCCGCGCGGCGCCCACTGCGCATGCTCGAACACACACCCCGGCCTTGCAATATTAATATTCAACAATAGCATAATACAGTTTCACAATTCACAACAAGTTTCACAAAAATTACACAATTGTTTTCAAAAATTATTATATATATATATGTATATCAGGTACTATAAATTTTCAGTAAAAAAAGTTAAAATTACAATAGCACAATTTAAAGACAAACACATAATTTCTTAAATGGAAATTAACCTTAACTATTTACATCTATAGGTAGAATACAAATCTTAGCTATAGGCCTCTTAAATTCTCCGGTCATTGTTTTAATTCTGACTGTTCTCACTTTACCATCAGAACCATGATAGACCTCAACGACGCGCCCTAAAAGCCAGTTGCAAACTGGTGTAAAATCCTCCTTTACAATTACCATTGTACCACACATTACATTGTCCTTCTCGATCATCCACTTTCCTCTCTGTTGGAGAGTATTCAGATAATCGGTACTCCATTTTTTCCAAACTACCTGAATTACCTTTGTTATTTTCTGCCAACGGCTTAATCTATTGTCCCTAATATTAATTACTATGGGCTCAAGAATAGAATTGATCTACCAATCAAGAAATGCGCAGGCGTTAATACCTCAAAGTTATCAAAATCATTGGATATTGGTGTAAGGGGTCTGGAATTTAAAATTCCTTCTACCTGGATAATCATAATAACTCCTCGTATGTGTGTCGGGATCTTCCCAGTGCTCGCTTGAGGTGATATTTCACTGACTTTATGCCCGCCTCCCAAAGACCTCCCATATGTGGGGCCCTTGGTGGAATAAAATTCCATTCAATACCTTCCTCAGTGAAATATGCCGCCAGATTTTGATCTGGAAAGTTAAGGGTCTTATAAAATACGTTTAGTTGAGAATTCGCACCAACAAAATTTGTTGCATTATCCGTAAAAATTTTGGAACATTTTCCTCGCCTAGACATGAATCTCTTAAGGGTCGCAATTATTGCATCCGAAGTCAAATCGGAAAGAATTTCTAGGTGAATGGCACGTGTCACAAAGCAAATGCAAACACAAACATAAATTTTATTCAAAACGCCCTTTCTCTGGTGTTTGTAAGTTACAAAATATGGACCTCCCAAATCTAGTCCAGTTATACTGAATGGAGGGGCCATATTTACTCTTTCATATGGAAGATTGCCCATTATTTGAGAAGAGGGAATTGGTTTACACTTGAAACACACCACACAAGTATGAACCGTTTTCCTAGCTAGGTTTCTACCTCCTAAAGCCGAAAATCTCAATCTTACTGCATTCAGCAGTCCTTGTGGACCAACGTGAAATAATTTCTTATGCAAAGTTATGAAATATATTTTACTCAATTTAGAATTTTTAGCCAGTATAGCTGGATGCTTTTGGCTGTAGGGTATGGAAGCTTTTTCCAGCCTTCCACCAACTCTCAGAATTCCTTTATCATCCTGAAATATGTTCAAAGATTTAAGATTACCTGACGGGTCACTTAAGTTAATGCCACTCTGGTCTTGTTTAATAAGCCAGGTTTCTGCATCATTTACCTCACTTGTAGTTAAAGGTCCCCTCTTTTTCACCTTGGATCTGCAATTGTGTAAAAATCTATAAATATAAGAAACAATATGTATTATTTTAAAATAATTATTAGAAAGGTCCATTAGATGGTTGAAAAAGTCAAAGTTCTTGGAATTCAGCAATGAAGTCTCCAGAGTTCTCTCAGACACCCTTAGTTCGCAGTCAAAGTCATCTCTCTGGGTTGGTTCCGCAATGACAGTAGTTGAATAAGTACTCTGTAGAAGCTCAGAACCATGCCACCATAGAGAGTCGTCACGAAGCTCCTCAGGAAGTAGTCCTCTAGATAACACATCTGCAGGATTCTGTTCTGATGCAATGTGATGCCACTGGTCACAGGAACTTAGTTGGTGAATCTTAGACACTCGATTAGCCACGAACGTCTTCAACTCTCTTGATTCTCGATGTATCCATGAAATCACAATAGTCGAATCCGACCAAAAATGCACAGCTGTAATCTGAAGATTCAATGCCTCCTTCACTTTCTTCATCAATTTAGCGGCAAGAACTGCCCCACACAGTTCAAATCTTGGAATGGAAATCTGCTTCAGAGGCGACACTCGGCTTTTACTCGTTACGAGACACACTTTGACTTCTCCAAGGGCAGATATAGACTTGAGATAAATGAATGAACCATACGCCTTTTCCGACGCGTCGCTAAATGCATGTAACTCAATGCTCTCCGCTCTGTGAATCACAATACATCGGTCAATAGAGATGTTATTCACGGCTTTCAAAGAGTCGATAAATCGACGCCACTCCTTTTCTTCTTTAAAAGGAAGTTCATCACTCCATCCCAATTCCAGCAACCACAATCTTTGCATAAATATCTTTGCCCAAGTTATGATCGGTCCGAAGAGACCCAAAAGATCAAAGATTCTTGCAATAGTAGACAAAACCATTCTTTTGGTGAATGAAGTTGGCCTTTGTTGCTCTATTCTGAAAAGTAAACAGTCTAACTTAGGATTCCAAATTATTCCTAGCGCTTTAGTCTCATCAGACTCCAAGAAAGCATACTCTTGTAGATTGGAAGTTATCTCGGCTAAATTTCCACACCACTTATGAAGATGCATCCCTGCGGTCTTGAACATTTCTATTAATTGATGCTGCAATTCGATTACCTCTTCTATACTCTCGGATCCCGATAGTATGTCATCCATGTACCAGTCACTCAGCACCACAGGAGCTGCTAAAGGAAAATTATTAGCTTCATCCATCGCTAACTGTTTCAAAGTTCTCGTGGCTAGATAAGGTGCGCTAACTGTGCCGTAGGTGACTGTAGTTAACTCGTACGTTTTTATTGGTTCTCCTATGTCTTTCTTTCACAGAATTCTTTGCAAACACGTTTGCTCCGGATGTATGTTTATCATGCGAAACGTTTTCTCTATATCCGTAGTAAAGGCATACTTGTGCTTTCGGAAGCGAACCATAATGGAAAAGAGGTCTTCTTGGACCAGTCCGCCATTAAATTGAATTAAATTTAGAGAATTCCCACTCGTTGAAGGACTTGATGCATTAAAAACAGTTCTCAGTTTAGTTTTAGACTTTTCGGGGCGATAAACACCATGGTGTGGCATGTAAAATGCAACTCCAGACCCATCCTCCTTGATTTCCCTCATGTGGCCCAAATCCTCATATTCCTGTAAAAATTTCTCATACAGGGACAAATATTCTTTATCTCTACTTAGTCGTTTCCACAAGGAGTTTAATCTCTGAATCGCGGTTTGTCTGGATTCACCAAGACATGAAGGATCTTCTTTTAATGGCATCGCCACCGTATATCTCCCCTGGTCATCTCTCGAATGAGTGTTTTTAAAATGGTCTTCACAAATATCTAATTCACTGGTTTTAACAGAATCGATTTCTACATTTTCGATTTCCCAAAACTTCTTAATTGAATGCTCTAGATTATCCGCAGCCTGAATAAACCCACAATGTTTTTTTCCCTTCGCGTCTGAAGAAGTAGATCCGGAAACGACAAATCCGAGAAAACAGTGTTTTGAAAAATTACATTTGAACCCTCCATCTTGAACTGTCCGGGTAACATTAATTCATAAAATACTTCTTTCTGCACCTAATAGCATTTGCACGCGCTCTGAAATATTGAAATTTTTGTCAGCTAATTTAAGATTGGGAATATTATTCAGATTAAAATCGATTTTCGTTGTTGGAACAAGATCTTCCGTTATTGTTGGTACCAAAAAAAAAAGTCTAATGTTTTAATGTAACTCCCTTCTTTATTGCTAATAGATACTGAAACGCACGAGTCTATTGGAATTACTGTTTTGTTTAGTCCCGAAACCGAAACATTAGTTTTGTATTTTTTCAATCCAATTGAATCGCATAAGCTCCTCGTTAAAAAGTTCGAAGTACTTCCACTGTCTAGAATTGCTTTGACTGAGAATAAACCATTTTCACATTTTATATAACAAATTGCTGAGCTTAGCAAAACACATTTTTTTCTTTTTATACTCGTTGCGGTTAATAAGTTATGCATTTCTACTCGCGACTCGAAGACTGGCGCTGATGTGTTAAGAGGTTCAAAGGTGGAATTCGTTACTTCCTGGTTTTGGGCTGTATAATGTATCGTTTTATGATGTCTCTTTTGACACTCAGAGCAAACAAATCTCGATTTACAGTCTTTCGCTCTATGAGATGTAGAAAGGCAATTAAAGCAAAGGTTATTAGTTTTAATCAGACCAATTCTCTTGTTTATGGGAAGTTTTAAATACACTGCACACTTATACAATGGATGCGATTCAGCGCAACAAACACATTTAGAACCTTTAATCTCACTCAAAAATACCATTGACGCGTTTTTCACTGGATTATTTCTAGTAAGAACATTCGCAAAGTTTTTAAGCTCTTTCCCCGAGAAGTATTATACAAGTCTATCTCTTTGGCAAGCTCTAGTGGGCGAAACCAATCATTTCCTGCTCGAACGGAAATGTGTGACGCTACCTCTTTTTCAAGCGAACTGAAAATTTTGTCGGACACAATAAGATCGTTTAAGTTGTCAAAATCAGAGACTTCCTTAATTTTAAGTAATACTGCCAATTTGTAATTAAGCGAGAAGTATATTGAATAAATGTTTCATTTGGATGACGCGTAGCTTTTTTAAATTGTTCAAGGAATTGATTTGCACTTGGCTCATATTCTCTTAGTATTATTGATTTTAGTTGTTCATAATTGTTAAGCTCGTCATCTTTAACATATGTTAACACATTTGAAGCGTTTTCTCCCAATAAATTTAATAAAATCTCCGACTTGAATTTCTCGGGCACATTTTTTGATACAAAGGCTCTTTCTAACGAAGCGAAAAAGAATGCCCAACCTTCAGGTCTATTAGGCACCTTCACCGTTAGGATTCGAACACTTTTCACCAACGCATCCAGCGTGTTACAACCCTCACCTGTTCTCTCGTTATCTGAATTAACATTTAAACGTGCTAGTTCAAGCTCAAGCTCTTTTTCTCGTAGCCTATTTTCCGCTTCTTTTTTACGGTCTTCCTCTACTCGCTTACGGTCCTCGATCGTATATTGAATGAATTATTTAACAAATTCAACATACTCTTTAAAATATTTATTTTCTTTAATAATTTCAGTTAACTCAACGATAGTTACTTTTTCAGCAACAGTCTCACCAAGTTCAAGAGCTACGATCCGAAGATCTTCCTTACGGCAGTTCTTAAACATTTTTCTAAAATTAATTTAGTCCTTAATTTATAATAATAAAAACACAAAAAAGACCACTACTCACGTCACCTTGAATAGCTCACTTCTCCGGCTCGACGGACCATGTTGGGGAAGTGGTCCCTATGTGTTTTTGTCTCAGGAAACCAGACGAGGATGTTGAAACAACTTTTATTTTCACACTCGGTTGCTCAGGGAGTATGTCGGAACGCTTGCGATGGGCACCGTAATTCCGCGCTCTCGCTCGTCTGATCTCCCACACACACTCTGAAAACTCGTAACTAATCGCTGGGTGTCGCTGGGCATATGGCTCGCGAAGCGAGCCTCCATCCCATATTATAACTGTTAATGGTGCCTGGGAGAGTTAAATGTCCTTGATGCGGAGAAACAGCCTGGCTTTCGTTGTGACGTAGGAGAGAGGTGCGGTTTCGCTTAATACACTTAATCACCGCCGCGCGGCGCCCACTGCGCATGCTCGAACAAATATCTTTAAGGCAATCTTGTATTTACTTGTGTGCACTGGTATGCAACTTGGTTTTCTATCAATTATAGCTTCTAATCACCGCCACGTATCTTTTTCCAAACTTGAATCACGAACTATATTAACATTTCTCTACTTGCTATCAACTGCCAGCAATTGCCATCTCGTTTACTCTAAGTTCCGATATTTAAAAGCTTATTAATTTGCATCTTTCATTCACACTTCACTTTTTGGATTTGGTAGGAAAAAAGAGTTGCCATTAATTCTGGCCCAAAGAATCCAAAGGACATGTTAAAGAAAAGACGCATGAGCCCGTCACAACTTGTAAACAAGGTGCCAGAGAGGCAATGCAAATGACTATCGATGCAGTGTACCTGCATACAGATTCTACTATTGTGCTATCATGGATAAGGACCCAACCCCATCGTTTAAAATGTTTCGTTGCAAATAGACTGATTCGAATAACGGATCTTACCAGCACATTTGAATGGCATCACATCAACTCGAAAGAGAACCCAGCTGATCCATTATCAAGAGGTCTGTCTGTAGATGATCTGAATGGAAATAACATTTGGTGGTGTGGGCCAGATTTTCTTCATAGGGATGTTGACTCTTTGAATAATTGGGATTGTTCAAACACTGATCCTGGTTATATGAAGGAACTAAAGCCTATTATGAACACTTTTGTCCAATCAACAATGATTGACGTTTTTGATGACTTGTATAAACTTTCTAATAACTATATGAAATTAATTAGAATTTTAAGTTTTTTGCTTAGGTTCCCGCAGAAGCAGCAAAAAAAAATGTAGATATCTTTTTAACTAGTAGATAACTAAATCATGCTCGTGATACTTTAGTACGACAGGCTCAAACTCAGGAATTCAACGCAGATTGATTGATTGAATATTAACGTCGCACTGTTCAGCTACACGAGGGCTTTTGGCGACGGACCACGTAATTTTGAACCATGGTCAAGTGACGTGGACGACACCTGAGCTGGCACCCCCTCTCCTAATTACCACACCACACCAACGGGAGGACGTTTCAGCTCTCGACAGATTTAACGTTTATTGCTGCCCTACACGGCGGGTCTTTAGTGGTACTGGGCTCGAACTCGTGACATGGCAAGCCACGATCCGATACCTATACCACTCGGCTACCGCGACCACGAATTCAACGCAGAACTAAAAGCCTTAAGATTGGGTAATAATATACCACTGCAAAGTAAGTTAAAATCTTTAAACCCTTTTTTAGATGAAAATCAAATTTTGCGAGTTGGAGGTAGATTAATTAATTCTGAATTAAGTGAGCATGCTGAACATCCTATATTACCAAAAGGCCATAAACTTACTTTATTAATCTTAGACTATTTTCATAAAAGTTCTTGCACGTAGGACCAAATACTCTACTTCATCTTGTAAGACAGCAATTTTGGCCAATTAATGGCAGAATTCAGTGTAGACAAATCGTGCGTAATTGGTTTAAAAAACGAACCAATTTTAACCAGTCAAATCATGGGTAATTTAGCTAAAAAAAAAGTAACGGAAATATTTTCTTTTTACCATACCGGTATAGATTTTTGTGGATCCTTTTTTGTTAAATTTAAAAATCAACGTAAAGGGATTTTAAGTAAAATTTATGTTGCTGTGTTTGTATGTCTCGCAACTCGTGTGATTCACTTAGAAATTGTGACTGGGTTAAATTCAGATGCTCTCATGGCTACTTTAAAACGCTTTTTCTCTCGTCGTGGTAAATGTGCAAGTATAATTTCTGATAATGCCACAAACTTTGTTAAAGCCTATAATGACTTTAAAAAATTGCATAATTTTGTAATGCAACCAGATGAGAAAGTGTCTAGTTTTCTATCCACTGAAGGAGTATATTGGAAATTTATGCCTCCCAAATCTCCCAATTTCGGAGGAATTTGGGAACCTGGAGTTAAGTCTTTTAAATTTCATACAAAAAGAATTATTGGTAAATTAGCTTTGACTATAAAAGAATTCCTTACAATAACTGTTCAAATAGAGGGAATTCTCAACTCTAGACCTCTTATTCAGTTTTCAGCTGAAAACTTTGAAGTTCTTACACCTGGTCACTTTCTCATCGGGCGTGCACTTAATGCTATTGTTGAACCAGATTTATGTTCTGTCAATACTAATAAACTAGATAAATTATCTGAATAATCTGCAAGCCCGTAGTAAATGGCAATTTGATCAATCTAATGTAAAAATTAATACTGTTGTATTGTTAAAGGAAGATAATCTTCCCATAGCTCATGGGATTATAGGAAAAATTGTCCAAACGTACCCAGATACTGATGGCAAAATTAGAGTCGTTCAATTAAAGTTAGCAAATGGTAACATTGTTAAAAGACCTATTTCAAAAATTGCTATTTTACCTATTGTGTAATGTAAATATTGAAAATTTATTTTTTTTGCCTTTGATTATTGATTGTACTGTAATGATTACTATTGCTTTGATTTCGATTGTATTTTTAATTCTTATACTTTTTACTGTTATTTTAGTTCTTACTATGTATGTTGTTTTACACCCTCTGTACAAATTTTATGTAAATATATTATTGGTTTGAAATGTATATTTCAAGGCCCGGCGGGATGTTGGCGAGTTCGGCTTTGTCGAGATCGCCATCGCCAATATGCCGAAAAGGTTACTGTAAAAGCCTCGCTAGTGGCAGTCCATTTATTGTTGTGTAGGAGAGA
This sequence comes from Trichonephila clavipes, assembly GCA_019973935.1. NCBI lineage: Eukaryota > Metazoa > Arthropoda > Arachnida > Araneae > Nephilidae > Trichonephila > Trichonephila clavipes. Next base: position 311,500 of record BMAU01018460.1, on the reverse strand, counting down.
GGGTCGCTTTTCCTTCGTAATCAGCGGGACCAAACGCCCCCATAATAAACATTGGATTGGAAACGCATCTTAGTCATTCTTAAATTTTTATTTCCGTACACCCCTCTCCTCTCGCCACAAACGTTATAAACTTTTGCTTTTTTCCTTTTTGTTTTTGAAAATTGATTTATACAAACACAAACGCAGTTTTTATGTTGTTCGTAAAAAAATACTATTATCTTTCCAATTGAAATCTTGGAAAAATTTCTAAAAATGTCTCTATAGTTTTATTTCTTTTTTCAAAAACTACCGTAATAAATATACATTTGTGTGCCATATGCTTTCACAAATTTTATAATTAAAATTAATACACACACACAAGTGTACTTTTTAGTTATTTAAATATATTTAAAATAGTTTTATTTCAACTTATTAGTTAATAAATTATGTATAATTTGGGAGAATAATTCAATTTTTTAAAAATACTTTGCTTGCTTCAAAAGATGCATAAAAATAAGAATTTGCAATAATTTCAAGCAATTGTCATATTTATTATAACTGTCAAATTTGCTTTATTTCTGGATTTTTTATGTAGGAATAATTGGTGCTTCACAATGAGGAAAACTCACTACAAAAAAGCAGGAAAATTTTTACTATCACTTTGGAACAATAATTAACATCGAAAATGGAAAACAAATGTTATTGAATTAAATTTTTTCCATACTCTTCAATGAAAACAAAAATAAAAAACGTTTTAATTAAAATGGACACCTTAATTTTAAGATTTCGGATAAGACTTTTATTTCAATCCAGATAGTAATGAATATTTTAATAAAATTGCAATAAAATTATTTCAATAGTTTGTTTTTCAATAGAGATCAAACATAAATCCATTCCTTCTGTTAAATAGATTTACAGTTTACAGAATGTCCCCGAATGCCATGTACAAACTTGGAGGGGAGGTAGAGAACATCTTGAGGAGCCATAATTGCATAGGAAAACATGGGCGGCTCGAACTCGTGACAAGGCAAGCCACGATCCGATACCTATACCACTCTGCTACCGCGCCCGAAAATATGGGCGGAAACAGAACCCTAACGAGATAGAGAGACACAAAGACAGAACACAGGGTCACAACACAGAATGTAATGTAAAACGCTTTATTACACACACAAACAATAATAAAAAGTATGACATAAAAGCATTACAGGTGTTCAAAATTGCGGCCATTGACATGCAAGCATGAACGATATCGACTGGCGGACATGTTCGAAAATACCAAGCGTTTCACGTATTGTAGCAGCTGCGATGGATATTCGTGCCATCAGGTCCATTTTAGAATTGTCGGGCGTGTCGTACGCAAAACTTTTCCTAGCATCCCAGAGAAAAATTCCAGGAGATAAATCGGGGGTATGGGAAGCCAAGCGACGGGACCACCACGCCCAATCCACCTGTTATTGAAATTTCCGATCCAAATGGTCACGTACACCCCTTCTACAATGAAATGGTGCCCCGTCCTGTTGAAACCACATGCGGCGCCGAACAGGTTCAGTAACATCGGTAAGCAGTTCCGGAAGTACCTCCTGTAGAAAGATGAGATACTTGTCAGAGTCCAGTCGAAGCGGTAAGATGTATGGGCCGTGTAAACTGTACCCCACGATACTCGCCCACACATTAACAGTGAAGCGTTGTTGCGCGTCAAGTGGTCGGGTGCTGTGTGGGTTGTTTAAGGTCTACGAGTACGATTGAACATCCCTTCACGTGAAAAGGTTGCTTCATCACAGAACACGAAACTGGAAAAGTGCATGCTGCCGCACAAACGCGACACGTGGTGAGGGATCATCTGGTTGTAATAAATGCACGCTCTATACATGAAGCGGATGTAAGACGTCACCCTGCAGTACACGATGGACAGTCGTTTGAGATCTTCCGATTGCAACAGCAAGCGCCCGTATACTGGAACCGGGATTTTGGTCTACATTATGCCAAACTCTCTTGAAATATGGGTGTTCGCAGCCACCCAGTACGTTCAATCGTGGCTTTGAAAGATCCATGTACCGCCAGTTCCTGATGCACCAGAGTGAACGTTTGATGATTCGGTAGCCACCTCGTTGAGTATCTTTTCCCATACAACCGAACAACAGTACGACCATTTCCATTGGCCAGGCCGTTGATGAAGTGGATATCCACTAACTCGGCGTTCGCATTAAGATTCATATTCATCACACGCCGTCCTGTCTGAAATGAGGAAACTACACGTAGCTCTTCACATGTAGAAACTTAGAAACCACCTTGCGAGCTCATAAAACTTCACATTTTGGGGAGGCATGAATGTGCGTAAACGTGATTTTAAGTTACAAATTTGAGAGAAAGCATTTTCATATGATCACTTCGATGGAAAGTAAAGTCGGATATTTCACACACTTGACACTTTTCTTTGGTGTGAATGCACAAATGTCATCATAATTTATCAATCCGTCAAAAAGGCAAACTGCATATTAAAAAGACATGACATCCTTAAGAGAAATCATAGCTTTTCCTTGATATACATATATATAGCAGTAAATAAATTAAAAAGAAGACTAATAAATCCTAAAACATCTTAAAAACAAACCGAAAGAACCAAGAACATGGAACCATTACAAACCAAAAAAGAGAAATATAGCTAGAGTGGAAAAAGCTATTATGGTTTCCCGAGTTGTCACTGGCTTAGGACAGTGAAACAGGATTAAACAGTGTTTTGCGAGATCTCAACCTTTCCCTTCAGCGGAAACTTTTGTCATAATAGCATAGGAGATAATCCAAGGCAAAGGCCCAAAATCCACGTGGGTGAATATAACATCAATAGAATAGAATCGGAAAATTAAATTACTATAGGAATCCGGACGAAATAGACAATATAAATATGTATAAACAAAAATATTTGCAATAGAGGTTAATAATGATTAAGACCGTAAGTAATAATAATGAAAATGTGTGAAAAAACTAAAATCTTACCCGATGTATTCCGATTCCCAGAGTATGCACAAAAAACAGCATAACTAAAAATAATGGCGCCATCTATAAGTATTATTAGTAACTAAACTTATAATAAGAAAATTAAGAATAATATACTATAAACTAAATAGAACTGAATATATTAAATAATAATAATTAAATAGCTATAATATTAAAGACATATATTTATATATAAAATTAGCTGGATAATTATAGTCTAGGCAACTTTGAAAGAATTTTTTATAATTATTTTAATTTGTAAAACTTCTTCAGATAATATATATGTAAATGTACATTTAAGGAACCAATTTGAAAGAAATTCTTTTAAAACATTTCACGAACACGAGGTTTTCCCTTGGAATGGATAAGTAAATGTCTTTTTAAATAATCGTTTTGAGAGAAATTCTCATTGCATATTTCACAAACATGAGGTTTCTTTTCCTCGGTATGAGTTGATAAATGTCTTTTTAAATGACCACTTTGAGAGAAAGCCTTGTTGCATAGTTCACAAACATGAGGCTTTTCCTTGGTATGATTACGTAAATGTTTTTCTAAATAACTACTATGAGAGAAAGCCAAGCTGCATATTTCACAAACGTAGGGCTTTTCTTTGGTATGAATATGCAAATGTTTCTTTAAGGAACCACTTTCAGAGAAAGCCTTGTTGCATATTTCACAAACATGAGGCTTTTCCTTAGTATGAATACGTAAATGTGAATTTAAATGGCCACTTTGAGAGAAAGCCTTGTTGCATATTTGACAAACATGAGGCTTTTCCTGGTTATGAATACGTAAATGTACATTTAAGCTTCCATTAGAAGAGAAAGCCTTGTTGCATTTTTCACAAAAATGGGACTTTTCATGGGTATGAATACATAAATGTCTTTTTAAATCACCACTTTGACTGAAAGGCTTGCTACATATTTTACAGACATAAGGCTTTTCCTTGGTATGAATACGTAAATGGGACTTTAAATTGCCACTTTGAGAGAAAGCCTTGTTGCATATTTGACAAACATGAGGCTTTTCCTGGGTATGAATACGTAAATGCCTTTTCAAATTACTACTGCAATCGAAACCCTTGTTGCACATGTGACAAACATGATGCTTTTTGTTGGGCATATTACTCAAGTGATGTTTTAAGATATAATTTCTTGAAGTCGCCATTTTGTTAATTTATAAAATTGGAAATCTCTCAGGTGAGAACACGTAAATCCTTATTTTATTTTAAGAGACGAGAAGAGCCGGGGTCGGGTCCTCTTAGCAGAAAGCAGTTTATAATTATATAATTTTGGGTGAAAAGAAATATTTCTTTGGAATGCAATACTGAGATCTGAAATCTAGTTGCATTTTAAATTAATGCACAAAATGAAATCCAGCTGAATATCGCATTCTCTACAGCGATTTAAACGAAACCTAAAAGTTATATCACAATACCTTTGTTACATATTTTCTTAGAACAAAATTCAAAAAGGACACGGAACAACTTATGTTCCATAAAACAATAAGCTTGCAGTGAAAGATAAATAGCCTGTAACCCTTTTTTACTTGGTGAATGATTGGTTTGAAGTAACAACTCTTAAAAGCGTAATGCTTTTGATGATGAGCCACATTATTTTAAACTAATGTTATTAGCATGAAGTCGGAGACCTTTAAAATTGCATAAACATATTTTCTCCAATTGGATATAAGAACTTGTAAGGCTTTAAATTCAAAAAAAAAAAAAAATTTCCAAAATTCATATGATTAAACTGTGCTTTTCCATGAGACAATTTATGCAAAACTGTTTGGGACTTCATTCAAATGAAAATATATTGGCAATTTTTATGTGGAATAGTATTTCAAGATCTAAAAATCTAAATTCCTAAAAAAGTATCTTTTTAATATCCACTTAAGAACCTTCCACGTTAAACATAGAAAACTTTTCTAAAACACTCCATATTTACGTGGTTCATCTTCTTTTCTTTCAAAAATCTTTTTCACGCCTCTGATTTTCTTCTTGGTGTTGATTTGACTCTGGAATTTTATAGTTGTCTAAATTCTTCTATTCCCCTGGAAAAAAATAGCCATGGATATCAATACAGAAATTATGAAAAAACATAGTACAATTAGAATATATAGTTAAACAAAATAACTACATCACAGTTTCCAATTTTAAGAGAAACAATACCTCTCTCGACATTCTTTGCTGTACTATACCATTCAAAGCATTCATTAGCATTTTAAATTTTCCAATGCTTACTTAAAATTTTAGGAGAACAATATTTTATGCACAGATTTCACAATATATCATGTTACATTTGATAGACTCAAATAATTTCCATTAACAGGATTATTTAATTTTCCAACTCTTATTTTCTAAACTATTCTTCTTTTCACCTAACCTTGTCAAAATTGGGTAGATAAAAAATGTACCAATCTGCTTTAAATATACTTCTATGTTGTTTTGAAATTTAAAATAAAGCAAATGCATAGCAATTTGTAAAACTGTCACAAATTATAAAAATTGCCATTTTAAAGATATATTTTCAATGTTTATCAAAGTGACAAAATAACAATTTTTTGGTGAGTAACATCTTTCCTCTCGGTTGCTGGATATTTGTTGGGAGTGATTTCATGAAAATGATCGGATGTGTGTAACAGCATGTGACGTAAGCGCACGCTACTTGATTTGACCAATGAGAGTCCGTGGCTGTGTCTTTTCACTTTCCTCACATGGGTGCCCAACCAAAGCTATATGGCATTGGTCCAACTTTAGTAGCCATCAAGCACTTGAGCGCTTGACTCTAAATCCGTTAGTCATGATATTGGGGGACATAAGTGCGCCAGAATGCTTATTTGAAAATGGACAAACAGTGATTTTGGCGGTCGTATACATTTCTTCGAATCAAACGGTTAAAAAAAGTGTGTGTCTTATGACCACACCATAGAAGTGATAACTTCAAATTTTGTAATGTTATTTCAGGGATTAGTTAGGTGAATAAAAAACAAGAGGATATTACATTAGTATTATCATATAAAATTATTTATTCATATGCCTGTACACATAAAGTAATATTTTTTGTTAAATATACATATTTGTTAATTAATTGTATTCTAAGAAAGAAACAATAGGTTTATGGTAGCTGAAATAGGTTATAAATACTTTAGATTCAAAATTATTTAAATATCTAAAAAAACTCCATCAAGCGTTGTTCCGTACTTTATCGTGCTTTCATTTGGATCATTGTTTTCCTTGTTTGAGTTGGGCTAGGGAAACTTATGCCTTGAGAGGAACAGGGCATAACAGCTTTTTGATGACTTGACGAAAGGAAGGAATACTGCACTACTCACAGCAGCTGTCAGTAATATAAAGCTTATGACATTATTTCTGTTTAGGTCATACACTAATATTTCCACATTTATATTAATTTTTTTTATAGTTTTCACTTAAAATATTTTCAGATAAAAGTTATGTACTTTAGAAGGATGTTTAATATTTTACCGGACTAAGGGACAAATATCACTCATGAAAGGCTCATTAGAATATAAGAAACATCTAAGAAAAAACTGACTCAATATAAAATAATTTCAATCAGATAAAATAAAAAAATTCCTGTTTACACTAATAATTAATCTTTATAAAACTGTTCTTCTATAGAAAAGCGTGTTTTTAGAAGATGTATTCAAGCAAAAAAATCCAGTATTGATGCATATTAATTAACATAAAAGTACTACAAAAGTGCATTGAAATATATATATATATATATATATATATATATATATATAAAGGGTGTTTTTTTAGAGGTATAGAACTTTAAATTGCAATAAAACAACGATGTATTATTCAATTGACATGAATTTTTTTTTATTCGAAAGATAATCTTGTGGCATTACATTTTAAATATGATTTCTGGCATATGACTGCCACGGCTGGCTCGGATGTAGTCCAATCTGGACGTCAAATTTTCGATGACTTTTTCCAACATTTGTGGCCCTATATCGGCAATAACACGGCGAATGTTGTCTTCCAAATGGTCAAGCGTTTGTGGCTTATCCGCATAGACCAATGACTTTACATAGCCCCACAGAAATTAGTCTAGCGGTGTTAAATCACAAGATCTTGGAGGCCAATTCACAGGTCCAAAACGTGAAATTAGGCGGTCACCAAACGTGTCTTTCAATAAATGGATTGTGGCACGAGCTGTGTGACATGTTGCGCCGTCTTGTTGGAACCACAGCTCCTGGACATCACGATTGTTCAATTCAGGAATGAAAAAGTTAGTAATCATGGCTCTATACCGATCACCAATGACTGTAACGTTGTGGCCTTCATCGTTTTTGAAGAAGGATTCCACCAGCCCATAAAGCGCACCAAACAGTCAGTTTTTCAGGATGTGACGGTGTTTCGACATACACTTGTGGATTAGCTTCACTCCAAATGCGACAGTTTTGTTTGTTGACGTAGCCATTCAACCAGAAGTGCGCTTCATCGCTAAACAAAATTCGCTTATGAAAATCGGGAACAACGGCAATCTCGTTTTGGGCCCATTCGACGAATCTACGCCTTGCTTGGTGATCGTTTTGATGAATTGCCAAACCAAACTGAGAATAAATCACTTGACAGCTGTTAAATCGTTCGCTATCTTGGAAAGTAATGCCAACTTAAAACTTATATACCTGAAAAACACACACACACACACATATATATATATATATATAGAGAGAGAGAGAGAGAGAGAGAGAGAGAGAGAGAGACAAAAGTCTTAAAATTAGCTGACGTAAAATGGAAAATTTACAATTTTTTTTTAAATAGATTTCATTAAGCTGAACATTCTTTTCACTGCCGCCTTTGTAAAGGAAAGAAAATAATAACCATGTTTTGATTTTACCTTAATATGATAAAGATATTTGTACATTTTTTAAGTCTTAAGGGAAAATACAAAATAAATCAAAAGTAAAATCTTAATTACAGTTTGGTTTTTTAAAAAAAATGAAGAACAATTGAAGAAATTGTATGTGTGTGTTTGCTGATTTGAAATTGCGTCAACTATCTCTCTTCGAAAAAGAGTATTTTCTGAAGGGTCATTTCAACCTTCTTTTTATTATCCCTTGGGCAGGTAGGTCATCAAATAAAGAATGTGTTTTTGTTGGGGAGCTTTGCGGAGGTAACCCTTCCAGGAAACATTTTCCCACGGTGGTATTTTTACCAATAAAATGGACTCTGCCTGCTTTAGGAATAATCCGAATATTTTCGCTGATTTTCAAAAAACTTTGTTGACGAGAAACAATTTACTATACGAGTAATTGTCTTATACCAGTCTAATGTTTAAATATATAAGTAAATACAGAGAAATTTTTCAATACATATGTATAAAAAAAGGGGGGAAATATTTTTTTAGTATAATGTTTAATTTTTAATGATACAAAAAGGGAGAAGACTGGAAAGCTGCAAATTTCTCTTAAAGCACAGAGTAAAAAAGCAAACCCGCACAAAATATTTAGCAGCTTGGATTTATGAATCTTATTGACACGATAATTTAATAATAAAACTAGTAAACTGAAGCAGGGCGTGCACATAATATTTTATGGGGGAGGAGGAGGGAACTAAGTTTTTTTTTAAAAAAGAGATAAAAAGGGCTGAGCCGTAATCTTTATGCTAAAGATTAAAAATCTGTTGGTGTATGAGGAAGGGGGGGAGAATTGAACACTCGGCGTTCTTGTGAACGGATATCCTGCTTAGAATCTAAAGGGATTCATGATACCAAAAAGAGCGTTGTAGATTGCGATAAAGCAGTGCTTCTCAAACTTTCAACATTTGCGACCCAATTTTAATTCAGAGAATATTCATCGTGCCCCCTTTCTTATAGTAACAATGTGTTGAATGTAATTATAATGTACTTTGATGGTAAAACTACAATACAATACGACTTTAATTATAAACCGTACTAATTATCAAGATACATATTGTTTTATATATAATTTTGTACATGACAAGCCCAAGGGAATTTCTAGTAATTATCAAACTTGTTTTTAATTGAACAATGATAAATTAACCATCAAATACTTTGTGCAGTACTGATTCATTTATATTAGTGTGTATTATATCAGTGTGAGAATGTGTATTTAATTTTTTATCACATAAGAATGTATTTTATTTTGTAATTACTTGAAATGGCAATTTATTGTATTAAATTGCTAATTATTTTAAATATTTTATTTTCGGTTTTTCGCGATATGATCGCGCCTCCCCCAAGTAGGGTTATGGTGCCCTTCTAGGTGGGCGCACCCCACAGTTTGAGAAACATTACGATAATGATTTTATTTCAAGTTTTGAGAACAATTTAATAACCGTATGCATGAACAAAATATTATTTGGGAGCAAAAATTGGCCGATAGCGAAACGAAGATTTGATAATTTAGATATAAAAAATGAAAGAAAATAATTGAGTTTTAAATAAACACAAGGCGGTTGTACGCATTCTATGTAATTTTAATTTTTTCTCCCTCCAATTTTTTGCGCCCTAGGCATGCGCCTAGCGTTCCTAAGAGGAAAAGAAGGCCTGCCTCTATCCAGAAGTCTAAAATATTTTGCCCTTTCGACATTTTCTGAATCGAAATTGATTTTTTTATCTACAACAAATCTATATTTGTAATCGTAGTATTCGAATTTTATATTATAAACGCAATAACCCGCTATGTACTTTAAAACTTGATACTCTTCTATTGAAATATCATCCGATTTATTTTTAAATTTTCTAGGGATTATCTCTTTTGAAGTTTGAATCAACTGTTCATCTTTTGGGAAACAACAAAATAAAAAAAAAAACGTATGGTTGCCAAGTTTATAAGATGACCAGTTGAGCACACAGCAATAACGATGCATTAGTATAAAATGTGTGCAGCTTTAAGTTAAGTAATTAATAATTTTAAGTTGATTAATATTTGACAGAATAAACAAAACACTAATTTCACATTTAAACACTAATTTCTCAAAAAAAAAACAAAATATCTCAAATTTATACATAATTAGGGATGTTGGCATAAATGCATCAATTTAATATATCATGCCCTCAAAACTAAAAAAATGACAAACGGTGATTGAAAATGGACAAACAGTGATTTCGGTGGTCGTATACATTTCTTCGAATCAAATGGTTAAAAAAAAAATTAAATATTTCCTGCATTTTGTACTTTTACCATATAACGAAGGTGGTTCTGCGCTTTTAAAAAATTATCACTCGCTTCCCCTGATTTTAAGTGGTGATTTTAACTTTAACTTCAGTTTGCCAAAAGTTGAGCCGCTCATAGCTTTTATGAATGATGAAATCAAGCTGGAAAGGAACACAAATTAGAATGTTTCGACTGCTAACAGTGGTACTGTTATTGACGCTGTTTTTCATCGGTTTTTAAATACTTTGAAATCACAAGTATATGTGTCATATTTTAGTTATCATAAGTCTATTGTCTCCGCTCTTCCCCAAATTGAACAAGAATAATTATTTTTGATAAAATATTGCATTACTCCTTTTGTTATATATATATATATATAATTAAATACAATTTTCATTAAAGATATAATTATTCGATAGAAAATTATTTCCAAGCATACCCGATTCATATTATTTTCAGGAAAAAAAGTTAGTATTGCGTACTTACCACGATAACATGCCAGATGTTACACATCATATGCGACTACTGTAAGACTCATTTTTTAAAATTTTTTGCGTATGCTGTTTACCTATTCCTCGTGGAAGACATCGAGCGTTTTTTGACCAAGTTTCTGAATTCGACCAAGGAAGAATAGTAGCATATAGGGATTGTGGATTATCCTTCAGAAAAATTGGTCAGCGTGTTCGACGAAACGTAGCAACTGTGATGCAGACTGTCATCGTTGGATGCAGGAGGAAACGACGGGTTGATTGATTGAATATTAACGTCGCACTGTTCAGCTACACGAGGGCTTTTGGCGACGGGAGGAAACGACGGGAAGTGGAGCAACGAGGTGGGGACGATCGGCTCCACTTCCCGTGATGACAAGCGGATTTTGCTCATGGCATTGATGGATCGCGCAGCCACATCACAAGCCACAGTATAACAAATTCAGTTACACATCATTCGGTGTCCGCTCGTACCATTCGATGCCGTTTACAGCAGAGTGGAATATCCGCAAGGCGTCCCCATTGCTTCCTTTATCCTTGACAGGAAACCACAGGCGTTTGCCCCGCTAATGGTGCGATGAACGGCGGACATGCACAATGGAATGGAACATCGTGTTTACTGTCGAATCCCACTTCTGTATGCAACATTACGATGGTCGGATTAGAGTTTAGAGACACCGAAATGAGAGGCTGCTGAATTGGTTGCGTTATGTATTGACACACTGGTCCTGCATCCGGTATCATGGTTTGGGATGGTATTGGATTTCACTGCCCCGTTCAACTGTACACTGAACAGCAAGTGCTACATCTCCGAGGTGTAGGAGCCTGTGGTCCTCTCATACGTTTAGCACTTGCCACCAGCCACATTCCAACAGGAAAATGCTAGACCACACGAGGCACACAATGTTCAAGAGTTCTTTTTTGCCCATCAAATTCAATTGGTTCCTTGGCTTACTTGTTCTTCCGATCTATCGCCAATCGAAAACGTGTGGTCCATGCTTGCACAGCGACTGACGCGGGCTACACCACCGGTTGCTACATCACATCAATTCTGGCAATATGTGGAAGCCAAAATGACTGCTGTACCTCAAGGATACATCCAAAGCCTCTCTGACTGTATGTCGAGACATGTGGCAGCGGTTATAGCCAACATCGGCGGTTACACTAACTACTTTTGTCATCACCCACATGTCACACAAGAGGCTGTAATTTTAATAGTTTGATCGTTGTACAAGACGTTATCTGTCAAATAAATTTCGCTGTGATATCTCTGGTTCTTGTGTTGCCAGCAGTAAACATATAAGCTATCTTCTCACGAACCACTGAACGCAGAAACGCGCCGAGAAATCCATTTTGACCATTTAAATTCTGATATTGCAATTAGTTAAAAATATATTTATTAAAAACTTTAAAAAACGGTTTTCCACGCCAGCTTTGATTCCTGCATTATTGTAGCAATGTTATTGTTAAAATAATGATATAAATAAGCGTCGAAAACCTGTTTTCAACCAAATCAAACTTTTTTGACGTAGCTGTCTTGAATTAATTCATTCACTAATTAAAAAATAAATGTTTTTAACGCGTGATTAACTTGAAATATATTATTAAAATCACAATTTCTACAACAGATGACATTTTTTACAAATTTCTATGGATTTTCTTAATTTAAACTCCGAAAAAGATAAAACTACTTTTCAAACCGATTCGTACATTTTCTACCTTTTCCAATGCCTCCAAGTTAAGCTGAAAGGAACTATTGTTAAAAAAGTTATGTAATTTTGATCTTTCTGTCTTTTTTGTGCATAAAATTATTCTTGAAAAAGGTACTTTTCCGTTTTGGGTAGTCGTACAAAAGTAACGAAAAAAATAGCCGGAATCGCCAAATGCCAATAATAATTAATTCAGGCAAACCTACCAAAGAATTCACGAGTTTGATGGCTTATGGTGAATCCGTTCTTTGTTTATGTGAAACACGTTATTTTGGTTTTATAAAAATTTCTGCCATTTATTATAATTTCTTTTAATTTATGAGATATTGCAAGACACTACTGAAAGGAAAATCAAATAAAACACTGACTCTGACTGAACAAATTGATAATATGTTTCTACCATAGAAAAATGTTTTCTTTTACAATGTTTCTTTTTTCAATCCCTACTATATATAAGCTCACTCTCCCTAAATATATATATGTCGCCCAAATTTTCAATCGTTAATAAAATACTTTTTATTCATCCAATCAAGTTCAAATAAATTTTGTTAAACTTGTAGTGGATGACAATTGATGTTAATACAGTTTTTTTTCAAATATTAATTAATTTAATTTAATTAATTACCGGTTTTCGACGCCAACTTAGATTCGTCTCCATTGTTGTAACAAAGTAACTGTTAAAACAATGATAAAAGTTGGTGTTGAAAACCGGTTTAAGCCAAACTAGCCAAACCGGGTGTGCATTGTTACAAAAATGTAGACAAATCATGCTCTTTTTTCAATTCCTACAATTAGTCACTCTATATATATCTTGTTCAAATTTTCAATCGTTCATAAAATACTTTCTATTCGTCCAATCAAAGTAGGAATTGGCTTAAAAATTATATATATATATATATTGCTTATATATAGTGAAGATTTCAAATACATTTTTTTACTTTAAATTCTAAGAAAGTATTTTATTTTTTAACATATAAAATAAAGAATACGCGAGCGTAGCTTTTTATAATACACCACAACTGAAAATGATTCTTAAAAACTGATTTACTGAAAAACCTTAAAAATATAAGAAAGTGCTGAAATGTTTCTATCAAATAGTATTATTTTCTTCTTTAATCTTCCTAAAAACAGTGAACGTAAACATAATTTCTAAGTATTTTTTCCCCAATAAATCTTTTTTTATAGTTAAATAATTTTGATCATACATCAAACATCCAGAAATAAGCAGTCATTTCTATAGCTAACGTAAAGAATTTTTTGATTCATTATTTAACGAAAATAGATATAAATTAATATTTTTTAAAAAAATAAAGCAGCATTGTTTTCCGCTATTCATTACTAAATTATTTAATAATAAAATCGCACATTGTCTGCTTTCTGGTGGATAAAGCTAGATTAGTTTTGTAAATTATTAATCAAAAATAGAAATTTGAAGAAAGATTTTATCCCGGAGGGAGGAGAAAGAGTTTTATAGTCGAGAAAGCTGGTGAGTTGGTTTTCACCGGGTGGCACGGACAGGGAAAAAACCTGTTTGAAGAAGGAAAAGGAAATTTTGTTGACATAGATATAGAAATCACTCGCATCGCGCACACATACACATCTAGAAGTGCTGGTGTCGACAGGGAAAGGGAAAATTTCAATGGGAATAAAGCTCTACTGTTGGAAGAAGCCTGTGCAACGCCGGGCTAAGCGGAGGGGAAACGTACCCGTTCGACGAGGCAAAGCAGTGGAAGGTTTTTTTAAAAGGGAATTTTAATGACATAAATATAGAAAATACACAAACACATCAGAAAGTGTCGACACCGAGAGGGGAAGGGGAAATTACCAAAGCAAAAAATTATACACTTGAAGAACCCCGTGCAACGCTGGGCCATGCAGGTAAGTTTTCAGTTAAAATAAGCATGGTGTTTTTACTTCCAAAACCTCAACATAGAACATTCAAATTTTATTTTGAATAAGGCTAAAAACTTTGTTTTTAAATCAAAATTCAAAGAATGTTATCCTTTAAACAACTATTTGCTTCCAATCCATAGAAATTTTTATAATTATTGGAGCTTTTCCTTGCCCAAAAATGTGTAGGCCGTTTCATCTCTATCCTTTAACATTGACCGAAGACATTCTTAAACGTGGTTGCCCGTCCTTCGAAGATGATCCACGTGAAGGACAGCCAAAAACCACAACGGAAACCATCCTAACAGTGCACGATACCGTGTTAGACAATAGGCAAGCAAAGGTGAGTGAAATAGTAGTGTGGGGATATCAGAAGAAAGGGTGCGAAACATCTTGCACAAAGATTTAGGGATGTGAAAGCTCTGCGTAAGATGGGTGTCGTATTTACTCAATACTGATCAAAAGCAAATAGGCAAACTTTGCAACAACGTTTGAACCGATTCAATAGGGATCCGACCGATTTTGTGCAGTGATTTTTCACCACGAATGTGACCTGGGTACACCACTATACGCCAAAAGAGAACATCAGTCCAAGCAGTGGATGGAAGCCGGTGTTTCAGTGCCAAAGAAAGCGATGTCGATCGCATATGCAGGGGAGGTCGTGGCCAGCATGTTTTGGGAGGCGAAAGATATCCTGTTACCTCGAAAAAGGCAAAGCAATTATAAGCGAAAATTACTCCAATCCTCTTGATCAGTTGGAAGCTAAAATTCGTGAGAAGAGGCCTGCCTTGAAAAAGGGGGAAAAAACATCTTTTACCAAGAGAATGCACCCATGCACAAGGATGCTTGGTAATGAGAAAACTGCAGAATTTGGGGTACTATTTGTTTGGCCATTCACCGTCTTCTGATTTGGCCCCCTCAGATCTCCAAATTTCCAAACTTTAAAACATTTGTATCTGGGAAGCGCTTCGTGCCCAATAAAGAAGTTGACAGGGCCATAGACGAATATTTTCCCAGCTTTCCAGACTCACATTTCCGGGAAAGAATACTGATGTTGGAGAAATGCTGGACCAAGTGCAATTATGTTAAGGGAGAATATGTAGAAAAATAATTTTTTTAAATCAAAAATCGCAGTATTTCATTGCCAGGCCGAGAATTTTTCACCTTACTCTCGTAATGTAGAATTGATGATGTGGCCCGTAATATGAGTTTGACATGAATGCTCTAAGTTAATCTTAAAACGTGTTTAGAAACCAAAATTTTCATGTAGGCATTGGGTAGAGTAAAAGTCGTAATAAAATAAATGATATGAAGCAATTGTAAAAAAAAATCTCATCCGAGTAATGTCCATTTTCTGGTTAATATTAAACATTTAGAAACAAAAGAAAAATAAATTTCAATTCTCCCATCATTATTGAACGTGAAAAAAATGAAAAACATCTTCAATCCCTTTTCTTAAATCTCTCGTGTTGGTTTGAAAGCGTGACTTAGGAACGGAACAACTGACTTAAGATTCATCAAATAATTGCTCTTTGAGAGAAGGCAAGATTAATAACTATGTTTTAAGTAATAGCTGTTTTGATTTGCTTCAGTACAACATTCAGCACAACATATTAAATTCTAGCCAATCCTTAGATTCACTTCTTACATAAGATACATTGCCTTAGTTTTTGTAAAGAGAGTTTAGAACAATTACTCTTACATTCATCTGACTTCCTTTCCTAATATATATTTTTGAGAAAAAAAAACCATAATATTTTTTGCTATTTTTTTCCCTGATGGTGAACCCAAGAAACGACTGTTTAAATAAAGATGATTTGATTTGCAAATTTTTAAACAAAAGTAAAACCATCCTGCAATTTGTTGTTTTCCATAAATTAAATATCATTACTTTTGAGCATTTCACTAATCAAATTGATTTAAGGTAATTTTTTTTAAACTGTATTAAGTGAGATCCTTTAAAAAAGTCACCTTTTTGTCAGAAATTCCTTTCAAAAAAATTTTTGTTTATTGCTAATTTCCAATATTTCTACATTATTGAATATTTCCTGATTCTTTTTTTCTACAAAAAAATCATCTCATTAACTTTTCTTAGAATGTATGACATTTAAAAAATCAGGTTGTGGAGGGAAAAAACTATATATTGCATACAATATTATCTAATATATATTATAAATGCAAAAGTTTGTGAGGATCTTTGTGGGTCTTTCACGCAAAAACAACTGAATGGATTTTAATGAAACTTTACAGTAATTTAGCTTATACATCAGAATAGCACATAGGCTATAATTTATAGCATAGACTATAATTTATAAAGATATTGTATGAAGTGTCCAAAATATAACGATATTTGTCAAGTAGGAAAAAATTCAGCCATCTGCGAGCAATTCTAGCTTGCGCTGCAAAAAAGCCCCCGTCAGCATATATCTATCTTTTGTTTGTGAAAGAACTTTTTTTTTTGTTTTCGCTACGCAAGGTGCTCGCTTCTAATTAATCCCACTGATTAGCATAATGCCTATTTTTTTTAATTTCAGAATAAAATTAAGTTTTGAGAAGGGAGAGGTTGTTATAAATCTCTCTATTTTAATGTGTTTTTTCTTGTGATTTTATTATGCACATTTGGTAGTAAGAAATTGATCTTTTTTCCAAATAAATGCTTTTATCAGTTCTGATTACTTAAAGTGAATAATCTTTCTCTTTCACACTGCATCATTCGGACAAATTTTCAAAATTTGTTTGTGATTAGTAGTTTATTATAACGCTATAATTTTAATTGAATAGGCAGATATAATTATTTTTATACTTAAAAACGCAATAACTACTGTACTGTATTTTTTGGAGTGCGAGAGTGAGTGAATATTAATGTCGCACTGTTCAGCTATACGAGGGCTTTTGGCAACTGATCACGTAATTTTGAACCATGGTCAAGTGATGCGGACGACACCTGAGCTGGCACCCTCTTCTCCTAACTACCACACCACACACACTTAGAAGGAATATTCTACCAATACTCAGCAGGAACATTCTTTGAAATCCACTCTTCCAAGATATATCGCAGCACGGGTTCCATGATGAGTATTTTAGCGGAAAAAATAGTTTGTCAAAATTTAAGTGTCTTATGTTTTTGTATGTTAATGAAGACCTTAGAAAATGATTTGACTACTTATTTTAAGTGAATGGTATATATAATTAATTTTACAGTGGAATATCTTTAATTTATTAGCTCTAACGGGTTAAATTTTCCAAAGTGGAGTATTTTGTTTATGTATATATATCCCTTAATTTGTAAATGTAGTGATCCAAAAAAAATATTGTATGAAAAAAACTGCAGTAAATCATAATGCGGTTGGATAAAGTATTAAAGTGCATCTCTCCCGTACACGGCGGGTCTTATAAAGCTCTAATAAAGCTTGAGCTACGAAAGTAGCTAGGCATTTGCCAACTTGACTCTATTGTTAACATTTTGCTATGTTTTTCATTGAATCGCCATTATAATTTAAGAAACGGCGTTGCTTGCGAATATTACAATTTTAAAATAAAATAAATACAACAGAAAGTAATATTAATGTTATTACACTTTCAGATATAAATTATTTAATATGATATTTTTTAAAAGTATCTAAACAATGTAAGTGGTTAGTAATTAAATAAATCTAAATAAAACTATTTAATAACATACAATATTTCATGATGAAAACCACCTAGATGCCATGTTCTTCGTGTTAATACATGATAAAATTTTAATTATTTTTCAATTGAGTGGTATAGAAAGACAAACTGAAATACAGTTACAGATTTATTTCTTTATTAAGGTAAATTCCTATTATAGCCCACCCCTTGGCGAAGATTTTTTTCAAGTCGCGCCAAAATGGCGCCAAGGCGCGTTTTTCAAAGTTGCGTCCAGGCAAAAGGGAAAAAACATGGCGTCTTGTCTGAAGGAGCAGGAATGGAAAACATTAAAACTTTTTAAGATTTCATATTTAGCTTCTGAAAATTGATACTTTTTAAAACTTACAGAACAATAATTCCATGGAAAATTTAGCTTTTCAAAAATAGGAAATGGAGAACATTCCGAAAAAAAGAATAATCGGAAGCTCGAAAGAGAAATTTCTCAAACGTTACGAACAAATTCAGTAAAATCTCCTTCTAAAATTAGGAAATGAAGGACATTCTAATAAGTAAAAATTTATAGCCAACGGTCAAAAATGAAAAATTCTTTTTTTTAACTTTTAAAAAATAAGCAATTAAGAACATTCCAAAAATGAATCGAAGCTGGATGTAGAAAAGCTGAAATTTTTAAGGTGTTATTAAGAACAAATTAATGATAAAATTCAACTTCTTAACGAAGGAAATTAGGAACATTCTAAAAAGAACGAATTGGTGTTCCAAGGAGAAAAATTGAAACATTATGAACAAATTCCTGTATGATTTAGTTTCTTAAAAAGATATAAAGCACACATTCTAAAATTACTCAAACGGCTTTTGCCAAACAACGTAACTTTTTTACATCATGCGGATCCTTTCCTGCTAGCGTACGTTATCTCCATCATTTGAAAAGCACCATCTAATAATTACTACCTTTTTTACAAAAAATTTTAAAAAATAAACTTTGCTTTTGTCTCGTAACAGTGACCGGTAATCCCAAAACGTCGAATAAATGGTAACGGTTTTTACCACTCATACATAGTTAGTAGGGTTGCTGAAGCTAACGAAATTAATGGAAATTACTAATACCTAATGGTCATAAATAACGGTCTCTTATTTTAAAGAATTAAAAGATGGGTTGCTAGTTCGGCATAATCAATGTATTAATATATTAATAACTATAAAATTTATCTAAGGATGGAAAGTGTTTTTCTGTAGTTAATTATGTCAATATGTAATTACATACATATTTTACCAGTCAACTTTTAAGTTCCACAAAAAAAATTTAAATTTAGTATTCACAAATAGATTTCAGGCCTATAAAATCTTTAAGTCATATAAATATGCAATAAATATTTTATCTACAATTAAATTTTGTGGTAAATATATATCTTACTGTTTGCTAATTTTTCCAAATAAAAATTGTGTTATGCAGCCAACAGTGGAAAACCGTTTTCTACGTTTGTTAAAAACAATGATTACAGTAACTGTGTGTGTGTGTGCATTTGACAATGTCTTTTTATTTGGCAAAATTGGTTGATGACATTACAAACACTAAATTTCTTTTCTCTTATTTTTTTCCCTTCTTTTCTAAATCAATAAAAATGTGTAAGACTTTGCCAATAAATAAAGTAAATCACTTTTATTATTTCAACATTTATGTTGATAACTATTGAAAAACAATTCCCTTAAGGGTGCTTGGTATATTATCTTTGATAAATATTGACATTCATTTTTATCAGTTATCATTATTATAGAGTTTAAAGGATCAATTAAAAATTAAAATAATGGCATGCCACATGAAAAAGTATTGCCTGTTGCATATTACATATCTTACATGGATATTGAGTTACAGTGATTCTTGAGAAAGAAATCTCAGCACTTAAGAACTATAAAATTAACAGATCTTGTAAAATTAAAATATGTTGCTAAATGCCACAATATACAGCCAATAGTGAAAAAGCCATTCCCATGTACATTCGAACACAGTAGTAATAACAATGCGAGTATCTGGTGAAGCATTTTGCAGTGCACATGTCTTTTCACTTTGCAAAATACATTTGGCAAATTGTTGATTGCCAGTATAATTTATCAGTAGTGAAATCTGTTTTCATAAAATGATTTCAACATAATCCAGACATAAAAAAGCTAATTTCCTTTGAAACAAGAACATTTCATGGCAAGAATATTACAAACAATAGTTACGAGAAAAAGAGGCAACTTTCCTTATCATTTCTTGTATGCTTCTATGCATTTTACAAGTGATATTTTTTTTCATCTCTCTAAGGATGTGATACAACTGAGCAAAAAACATGTCAGATTCTTACATTTTGGGAAGATTTATCATTTTATTTTCATTCTTCATTACAAGGAACAACTCATGTGTTATAAGTTACCTTAATTAAATATTGATTCACATAAAAAAAATTGTACTCTGTTTAAGAAAAAGTCAAAATTATATATTGGATAATTTATCAAAGTTGTCATGCATATTATTTTTATAATATTTCCTTAAGATCAAACTGCTACAAAAATATAATGAAACTAAATTGCATAACCTTAAATATAAGTTAAAAAGTATCTTTTTCAGAAAAAAAAAATTGTGGTTACAGATTTTAACTTGAATTAAATCAGCGGAGTGTACGTTTTATATGGAGATAAAAAATTGTCATGAATTTAAAAACCGAAATGAATAGTTAAAAATAGATCATTAAGAAAAGAAATTCGACAAAATAAATATTTTAACATTAAGAATTGAACAAGAACAAAGTTTTTAAACATACCGCATTTTTTTTATGATTTGTTTCACCCATGCATGGAATAAAAACATCCAGCGATAGTGTGAATAATCAAAACAAACAAATGTGTTGCCAGATATTTTACATGAACTGAAATACGTCACAAATAAAAATAATTAAATAATGTTGGAGTAGCTTCAGTTCATGAGCCAACAAATATGAAAGCATAAAAACCAACATTAAACGATGTGATCGCGAATAAAAAATTGACTTAAACCTAAAATCCTTTTATATGATTGATCTTACAGCTGAAACATAATGTATTTGGTAAGATCATAGAATAGTCCAATGCAGTGCCGATTTAAGCTCATTCCGTGCTTTGGGGGTAAAAGATCTAAAGGCCCCTTGCCACTAGAGGATCGAAATTAACTAGAAAATCTGGTTAAATCCAGCTTGTCGGGACCCTTCTAGGCCTCTCCGGGCCCCTAAGCGCCAGCCCCAAGCACCCATTTGATAAACCGGCACTTGTCCATTGATCTGTTTCATTCATTTATATGCTAATCAACTATTTCTTTCTTACATTCAAAATAAGAAGAAAATAATCCACACACCATGCTTCAAAGAATTAAAACGTGGTTTCCAAAATGTTTTCTTGAAGAAAACAACAAAAAAAAATTGCTTCTGAAATACAATACGGGGGAAAATCATCCGAAACACACACATGCTTGAGATTGAATTTAATCTACCCAGATCTTGAGATTTTAATCTAATTGTTTTACCTTTAATTAGAATTTTATTGAATCAGAATTCTAAGCCACTAATTTTTAAAATAATTCGATAATTTAGAAGAAAAATTGAGGAAATTTATAGGAAATTGTACTACTTTTACAGTTGTACAATACGAGCTGGTTTTATACTTATATAAACGAATAAGTATTAAAACTTCAAAAAACCAAAAAAATATTGTTAATAGTGATGGTGATTTATTTTGTCAAAAAAAAGATCCCTTTGGGGGGGAGGGTAAAACCCCATTTAAAATGATAACGTAGGTGAAAGAAAATTTTTTGGAGCAAATTTGTCCCCGAATATTTTTTATTTCTTTCGTAAACAGTCCAATTTATCTATCTGCAATTTGTTCCTGTAAAATATGAATGCATTTTTAAAAAAAAAAATGCGATTATCGCTTCAATGAGAAATTTAAACCATTGCATTTAATTCCGAAATTACAATAATTAAAGGTACGAAAAAATTAAAGTAGATCAGATAGGAAAAAAATTTAATTCTTAAATTAATCGTTTTTAGAAAATTATATAGTAAAGCAGATTTTTTCCAATGCTAGAAACTTTACTTTACGAAAAAATACTAGTAAAATAAATTAAAAACAAGTAAAATAAAAAATCTAAGCCAATTCCTACTTCAAATGGATGAATAGAGAAGTATTTTATTAAAGATTGAAAACATGAACGCGATGTATATGTTACCGGCAAAGTATGAAATGCCGGCGTTATATAGAATGCCTAGGCATTGTATAGAATGCCGGGCGTTTTTAGGCAAACCATGAAATAGGAAAATTATTTCATACTTTGCCTAGGCATTGTGTTGTTCGTGAGTGTCACGAGTTTAAATAATTTGACGGACCAAGTCTTTCCGACTAAAATTTTAATAAAAACAAAAAGGTAACATAAGTTATTGTGGGCTTCGATATGTAAAGTAGTTATTACTCACGTCAGCAAAATACTGAAATCCTTCAGCTTCTCCGAATATATCATCCTGCTGGCAGGTGCGCACGCAGGCATCTTCACGCATACGTCATACTCGCAGTCATCATTAAGCAGGCATCTTCACGCATACGTCATACGCGCAGTCATCATTACGCAGGCATTTTCACGCATACGTCATACACGCAGTCATCATTACGCAGGCATCAACATCCCGCCCGGCCTTGCTATGTCCACATGCAAGAACTTAACAATTTGCATCTTAACATAAAATATGTAATAAATTTTAAACATGAATTAATACTAATAAATATTAAGTGAATATATAATTGAATATCAAATTTCAGCAGAGAATTAGCTTAAGTTCTCAAACAATAAAATACATAATACAAAGAAAATTGTAATATATAGTAAGTAATTTGATACATGAGATAATAAAAAATTCTAACAATAAATTCCAAGTTAATAATATCATAAATAACCATACACATTTAATTTTCAATAGACAGTATGCTCAACCTATTGATATACCTTTTATAAATACCTTTACTAGTTTTAATGTCTACAACTCTAACTTTCTTATCTTTCCCCATGTATATTTTAACAACACGTCCCAATAACCATTTACAAGGAGGAAGATTTTCTTCTCTTATTAAAACCATATCTCCCAATTTGAGAATTTTTTTTATTAACAATCCATTTCTTTCGTTGTTGCAGACTATTTAAATATGAAAGGCTCCACCTTTTCCAGATCGTTTTAACTGATTTAGTTATTCTCTGCCAAACATTTAAACGATTTGATTCGCATTGCAACAGAGACTGTTCCACTATAGCTGTGATCGGTCTCCCGATTAAAAAGTGAGCTAGGGTTAAAACCTCCAAATCATCTACGTCAGATGAAAGTGGCGTGAGAGGTCGAGAGTTCAAAATTGCTTCAATTTGCGTTATTAAAGTCAATAATTCTTCATAACTATGTTTTGAGTTTCCTGCAACACGTTTAAAATGATATTTTAAAGATTTTATATTAGCCTCCCATAGACCTCCCCAGTTTGGGCTTCTAGGGGGAATAAATGACCATTTAATGCCTTCTTCCGCGAAAAACGCAAATAAAGACTCTTCTCTATCTCTTACTAATTTAGACAAAGCTTTTATTTCTCGATTAGCGCCTATCATGTTAGTACCATTATCTGAAAATATTTTATGACACTTACCCCTTCTTGAAATAAATCTTTTCAATGCAGAAATTAAAGCTTGCGAAGTTAAGTCACTGATTATCTCTAAGTGAATGGCCTTTGTTACAAAGCAAATAAATATACAAACATAAACTTTAATTTCAGGGCCTTTCCTCTGATATTTATTTTTGATAAAGAAGGGTCCACACACACACACACAAATCAATTCCAGTTGAATTAAAGACCTTATCGGGAGTTCTTCCTTCTTGCACCCTTGAACTCAATCGAGCTGCTACTAAAGCTCCCAGGAGCTCAAGTCGAGGCAAAGTAACTGCTTTCAGGGGTGCCACCCTCGTTTTTGAAGTGATGAGATTTACGAGCACTTCATTTTGTTTTCTTACTTTCACGTAAGTTGCTGCTCCATAAGCGAGTTTAGAGGCATCGCAGAATATGTGAATTTCAACGAGGTCACTTACCTCATCATTCGTTGAATCAAGAACTAACCTTGGAATTCTAAGATTATCTAATAGGGGCAGTTCTTTACACCAAATTAACCACTTTTCCTTTAACTTTGGGGGTAAAATTTCATCCAAAGTTATTTTTTTATCCAAAGTTCGTGTATGAGACATTTTATTCTTATAGTAAAAGGTGAGAGCAATCCCAGGGGATCAAATATCTTCCCTATTGTTTGTAACATAAATCTTTTAGTATTTTCGTTTATCGAAACGAATTCCAGCAAACCTTTAGTATCCAACGTCAGACAGTCATCTATAGTTTCCCAGCCATGCCTAATACTTTTGTTTTGTTTGTTCCCAACCTGATGAATGCATCCATAGGATGTGTGTCGAAACCTTCAGCCGCCCACTGAACCATTAAAACGGTATCATTGCTGATCCATTTTCTCATCTCCATTCCTGCTTCTTTCATAATATTCTTAGCGTGGCGTGACATGAAAAGAGCTTCTCGAGTATCCTGTCCCGTAATCCAATCATCCACATACATGAAAGAATCTAAATGTTGTACAGTTATGGGATGAATTTCGTTATATTTCTCAATGTGATATTTGATTGTTGCTGCTAGTAGAAATCGACTAGAATTAACTCCAAATATCACCCTGTTAAATCTATAAACTTGCAAAGTGAGCTTTTCCCAATACGTGGATTACTTCTGTTCATAAAAACCGTACAAAATCTTTACGTTTATCCGCCAAGCAAATTTGAAAAAAAGCCCGATGAATATCCGATGATATTGCAACTCGATTTAGCCTGAAATTAATTAAAACATCTAAAAGATTAGGATTCAAATTAGGTCCAGGCCACAAGCAATCGTTCAGAGATAATTCGTTAGCTTGGTGTGAAGCTGCATCAAAAACAATACGAGTAGAAGTAGTAACACGACCCTCCTTTTTTATCGCTTGGTGTGGCAAGTAATAGATTGGTTTGTGTACATTAATTTCAGTATCTTTGACTTTTTCTATGATTCCTTGATTCAAATAATCTTGAATCGTTTCTTTGTATTGAGTGTAAAGCGTTTTATTCCTTCGTAACCTTCGCCATAAACTCTGGAAACGTTGTTTTGCCACAGAAAAGTTATTCGACAATTCGTTCCAATGTTTACGAAAAGGTAATTCAACCACATACCGATTATTATTATATTGTACAGTTTCTTTAAAAATATTCATAGCTTGGTCATCTTTCCGATAGCAAGGGTCATCTTTTATGCCAAGGGATTCGAGCTCAAAAAACAGTTTTAATGTATCCTCAACAGAATCATAATCTTTAAGAAAGTAACATGAAAGTTATTGGTATTGGTTCCCTGGAGTCGTCCACCAGCAATCCATCCAAATTCAGTTTCCCTGAACAACAATTCTTTATTTAGTTTATATACGTTATCTTTAATTATTCTAAAGAAAATATTCGCGCATTCAGTAAAGCGTGAATTTCTCTAGCTTTGTAAAAATAGGGATCTGATAGTTCTAAAAATTCAGGAATTTTTATTTCCGAAACATCTAACGTAACACTTGGTGTCAACCCGGTAATTTTTTCAGTCACAAAAAATTCTACGTTTTCTCTAAAAGAACCACTTTTATTAGAAATTAAAGTATTAGTTTTCCCCTTTAAATTTTGTTTCAATGAATTGAGTCCTGAAACTGAGGAATTTATTTTTTTCTATTTTAATACCCAGAAAATCACACATGTTTCTGGATATAATATTAATGTTAGACGGTGAGTCAAAAATGACGGGACATTTTAGTTCTCGGCCTTCATTGTTTCGTAAGAAAACGCTCCCAGTCGATATTAACACGTTCTTTCTATGTTGAGAAGCAGTGCTACTCAAAACTGTGTTCTGTGTGGAAGAATCCACCACATCCGATTCCCGGTCCCCCGGGTTTGTTAGTACTGGAAATTCGACGGAGGGAATAGCCCCTTTTCTTCGGTCACCTATTGCCGCAGTACAGAGGGAGCGAGAATGTTTATTGCTATATGGGCACATATACGTCGAAGTACATTGCATCCTTTTGTGGTTTTTCGCAAACACAGTTCACATAACTTATGCAGACGGACTAGATCTAATCGTTTATCGGGGTTCAATTCTAGAAACTTTTTGCATCGAAATATCGGATGTGAAGTTTTATCCTTACAAACTATGCAACTCTTGTTTTCAACAGATTGATTCATTAAAAGGTTTTTGTTTTAAAGGATAAGTTAGGTTTTCTTAATATCGTTTTTGTTTCGACAATACAATTTTTATCTACGGATAAAAGAATGGTTTCGCGTTGTTCTAAAAATGCAATAAATTCATCAAATGTGGGAACATCTTTTGCTTTTAAACTCAGTTCGAAATTTTTTCGTGATTCATTATCCAATTTCTATAGCATAATATTTGATAAAAATATATTAAATAAATTATTTTGTTCATAGTTTAATAATTTTAGAGCCCGTAAGTTTTTTTTAATGCAATCAATCATTTCACGAATTTCTTCCGGGGATCCTCACGTTCTATGTTCTTAAAATTTAATATTTGTTGCACATGAATATCGACAATCAATCTTTTGTTATCATATCGGGATTCGAGTGCTTCGTACAATGAAGAAAATGTATCGAAAGTGGAGGCAAATTCTTTAACTTCATTTGATAGACAGGAATTTAAATAATACAATTTCTGTGACTGAGTCAGTTGTTCATTTGTTGTAATTAAATCGTCAAATTTTGGGATTTAAAGTTACTAAATTGTTCATATTTTCCCGAAAAGGTGGGAAGTATTATAGGTGGAATTTTTGTTTGAGCAAAAGTTCCGTTTTCGTAGTATTTGTTTTTTTCAACTGCAGTCACAGACAATGATACATTAATAGAATAAATCAATTTTTTAACTCTTACCTCCAAATTGTACAGACTTGTTTCACATTTGTATAAATCTTCTTCGAATTCCGCTTCTTCTGTTGGTTTTGCGGTTTCTAATCCAAAAAGTAGCTCTTTCAATTCTTCAATTTTCCTCTGGAGTTGTTAAATTTTCTTGAGTTTGACCTCCAGCTCGGTTATGTCAACATGTTCGGACACGTTGTCCATGAAGGTTGCAATTCTAGTAATACTTCCTTTTTTAAGGAAGTTTTAGCTTTGTTTAATTTTAAAATATCCATCGCGCTTTAGTTCTTGACTCACGGGCCGATAGGACCAAAAAATGTTCGTGAGTGTCACGAGTTTAAATAATTTGACGGACCAAGTCTTTCCGACTAAAATTTTAATAAAACCAAAAAGGTAACATAAGTTATTGTGGGTTTCGATGTAAAGTAGTTATTACCCACGTCAGCAAAATACTGAAATCCTTCAGCTTCTCCGAATATATCATCCTGCTGGCAGGTGCGCACGTAGGCATCTTCACGCATACGTCACACTCGCAGTCATCATTACGCAGGCGTCAACAGTGTAGAATACCTAGGCATTCTAAAGAATGACCAAAGCTGTTTAGGCAAAGTATGAAATAAGATCAAGATAAGGCTATTATATCAATGACGTACATTTCTAAAAAATACAAATGATATTCTGACAAAATAATGAAAGTGCCATTAAAAAATTATTCAAAATACGTAAAGGAAAAAGAAAGTTGTACCAAAAACAAAATTTTATGTCTTTCTTTTATTAAGGAAAACAAAATTTTCAAATAAAGAACTTAAAAAAAATAACTTAAAATTGCAACATGGTAGGCTTGAATGGTATTTTGAATTATACTTCATTACATTTTTCGCGCAAAGGCCATTCTTATTTTGTGACTTTGTTTTACACATACATTTGACGAATTCATCGCTGCTTCCATTGGAATGAGCAATTACAACTGACAGAAGAGGAATTTCATGTTCAGAAATATCTTAAGCTCTAACCAAGTTCTTCAGGCATTAAGTAAGATATTAGAGTTCAATTATATAGATCTACAGCTTTATCACACCTTAATTTTGTATTAATTAAAAATTTTTCTTAACATAAAAATAAACAAAATAAAATATAACTATTTCTTGAACAAAATATTTTGAAAAAACACGAAATTGTACATATATTACGTTTTTTAAACGTATTTATTAAAATAAAAATTAGACAACGTAAAATATAAATGTTTCCCTTCATTGCAGTTAAATAGGAAGTTTAATGAGAAGTTTTTAATGTGAACCTGGTGCTACTTCACTCTACTTTCATAACGCAAAAAAAAATGTGGTATAATTTGTGACTTTCACTTTGACACTGACTCTGAGCATTAACTTGTTAAACAATTTCTTTGCGGACTCGAAATATTTTTGATATGAGGAAAGATATTTTACTTAGATATATAGAACTAAAAGCGGAAAAGCACAGAATACATATGCAATTTTCTCTCTTCAAGCGATTAAATATCTCCAGCTATGGCATTCAATAATTTACAAAAAAAAAACTGTAAATTTACCTTTCATGTTTTTCATAATCCCTTAATTATCCATAATTCTGGAGATGTTTGTCAAATAAGGTCAATTACAAATTTATGAAATTGCATCCATTCAAAAATTGACCAATTTGTTTCTTACTGCTGAGTGACACTGATAATTGTACGGTTTGCCACAGTTTACCTACCCCAGCTAAATAGACCACGACTCCTGCTCCAAAAATACAGCTTGCTTCTTCACTTTCATGCAGCGCAGGAAAAAACCAATTTTTTGTTAAACAAGTTTAAGTAAATTGAGAATTTTGACACTCCCGAACAAACCCCAATGTGTGTGTGTGCAACTGACAAAATTCCAAGCCTGAAGTCTCGTGCCTTGCCACAAAATATTCGAAACGAATTGGAGAAGTATTTCATACTTTGCCGGTTTCTCATTAGGCATTCTATAGAATGCTTAGGCAATGTGTGAAATAAGAATCATTTCATACATTGCCAGCTAATTTTAGGCATTATATACAATGCGTAGGCCTTCTATAGAATGCCGGATTTCATACTTTGCCGGTAACATATATATATATATATATATATATATATATATATATATATATATATATATATATATATATATATATATATATATATATCTTTATATATAAAAATCTTCTGTGCGTGTGTATGTGACTAAACACCTCCTAAACGGTTGGACCGATTTGGATGAAATTTTTTTTGTGGGTTCAAGTGGATTCGAGAATGGTTTGGATTCACAATTCGGTCCATTATTGCAATTACTTAAAAACATTTAACTCAATATTCACCTGCATTGTTTTAACAACGTTATTGTTATAAAAATGACGTAAGTTGGCGTCGAAAATCGATTTTCAGCCAAACTGGTCAAACCGGGTCTTTATTGTTACAAAAGTGCAGAGAAATCAAGCTTTTTAGCGTTTTTAATTAATATCTTTTAAAATAATCTTTATATATGTAATTCTTCTGTGCGTGTATATGTGACTGAACTCCTCCTAAACGGCTTGACCGATTTTGACGACATTTTTTGTGTGGGTTCAAGTGGATTCGAGCAGGGCTGGACCGTGACCTTTGGGAGCCCTGGGCTAACGATATCTGGGGGAAGAGCCCTAAATAATTAAAAATTTTGCCATTTTCCTAAAAAAAATTTTGTGCGGGAAAATTTAAATTATACGAAACTTAAGGGTTTTTTTAAATTTTTTTTTATATTTCAAATGATTTAAATACGATATAAACAATAACATAATTTACAAAAAAACTTTTCCACACTTTTATGCTGTAAATTGTTTTGTTTGCTGATCACATTTTAAGTCTGTGGTATTAATAGAATTATTAATCAGTATTAATAGAAAGAAGTGATAAATAATTAAGCCTAGGCATTGTTGTCCTATATTTGTTTTCTATATAGGACATTTTAAGAACACACGCTCCGCTTCATAACCAGTAATAGGGAGCGTTATAAAAATCTTTAAAATGGTTGACAAATTTTGAAAAACGTCCACAAATTTCTTTTCAAAAATTAAATTCATTACATCACTACAAGTATAGGACTCTAGCTCAGCTTGTTTGAGATGATAAGTTTTGAATCAAACACCTTCATTTACTAAATATTTGGTCTATGTCATCTGAATAGTAATCAATAATAGCACGTACACTTTCCAGGTCGACTTTCTCCTTACGTTGTGTGTGTGTGTGATCTTGCAAATCCATCAAAAATTTAAATTCCTTACTACATTCTGCATATACTTGACTTCTTGTATTTAAATCAAGAATTAGCTTATCTAACACAACAATAAGCATGTCTCTTTTAAATTTTTCTGTCCCATACGCAGCTTTTTCTGTGGATTTATCCACAAATTTTGAAATAAACCTTCTCTTATTCGCATCGTTATATTCTGTTTCTATACTAGAACTTAATTTTTTGGCTGCGTTGTGATACTCCTTTAGTTTTTATCTGATCATATCATACATTGCTTATACACGTTTTTAATGACATAATAAACTTATTCCCTTCACAGATGTCCAAACCAGGAGTCTGTAATTTTTTGTTAACTGAATTAAAACTTTCTAATATTTCTTCCCAAAATATAATTAAAATGGCAGTTTCGAGTTTTGTTAATTTATTATATGAATTTACTGCCTCTTTTCGAAAATCAATTTTCTCATTTTCATTGTCACTAAATGTCTTAAGAATATTCTTGATATTATCATAATTATCTTTTAAGGCTTCAACAGCATAGTAGTGGCAGGACCATCTGGTCTGACAAACTTTTTAAGGTAAATTCAGTTTAATTTCACGATTTAGAAGTTCCCACCTATTGGTCGAAGTAGAAAAGAAAACATATATTTGTTGCACTAAACGAAAAGAGAGTTCATGATTTCAGTTACAACCTTAACTCATTCTGCACCAACCAGATTCAGAGAATGCGCAGCACGCGCACATAATTAGCAAATTTATTATTTTTCTTTTAGAAACAGCTTGCACATTATTATATCGACTGGACATATTAGCAGCGTTGTCAAATGACACACTGTCCCCTACATTTATATTATAGCAGTCCATTTGCTTCTAAAACTTCTTGTAGAGAATTAAATCAATATAAGCCAGTGTGACTGCTAATCTTAATTAATGAGACACATTTTGCATACACTTTTCCCCGAAAACAGTACCGTAGTATAATAGCAAGTTGGTCATTGTGGGGCAAATCGGGTGTTGAATCCATCGCAATTGAATAGTACTGTGTGTCATCGTTATTTACATGAGTTGTAATTCTTTTAATGATTTGTGCTTGCCTATGATCTCAATTATTTGATCATATATTGTTTTTGGTAAGTACGATATTAACGATTTTGGTCGTAATTCTCGCTGTTCAATATGTTCACGAATGAATGGGTCGATCTCTGCTAGCAGTTCCAGGACATCCATAAAATTACCATTGTGAGGAGAACCAAAAACTTCCTCAGTACCTCTAAATGCTACACCTCTTATAGCCAAATACTTTATTACCGCAGCAACACGTTTGAGGACATTGTGGTACAGTGGCGCACACAGGAATTTTTCAAGGGGGGATCCGGGGTCGAAAGTTCACCTTTCTTGTATCATGCTCCTTTTGATTTTGTCAAATTTCGGGAACAAAACACAGTAAAAAACTAATTATTGAATAAATAATTAGCATTAATTAATAAAATTAATCATTAATAACAAATACTTAATTAAATTTTACGTACTATGTACTTAGAATTATAATCAATCGGAAAAAAAATCAAGGGCTTTGGGAGGAGGTCCGGACCCCAGGACCCCCCTTGTGTGCGCCACTGTTGTGGTAACATTCTGTATCTTTTCTTAGTTGCTCCTTTGACTGTTTATCTAAAACAGACTTATTTTCTTTTCGTGTCAACCAAACTAACATTCAATTTTTATGTTTAATAGAATTTTCGCGATACTCTGAACAACTTGTTACGTGTTTCTAAACAGAAAAACCGGCGGTGCATTGAGAATTTGTTTTAGAAAAAAGTTTGTAGGGCCAAACAAAAAACACTACCAACACTGTTGAATAACATAGCCAAGATCTCTTTCCAGCATTTGGCCATTTTTAAGTTTTTCAACGAAAGGATCATTCGAAAGTCTTCACTTTTGTTCTTTGTATTCTCTTACAGAAATAGAATACATATTGTTTGGATCTTTATTTTGAAAATAACTCATTTCACATGTGAAAGAATATAATCAATAAAATTATTACTTAGCGATTTAGGCCACGAACCCACGTCAACGTATTTTTCAAACTCAAACCCAACATTTACTTAACACTTTTCGGTCGGAGCATTACTGATGTCCTCTAGCTGAACAATATCTTTTTCAGAAAGCTGCTGGTAATCGAGATTTTGCATATTTTCATCATTAATACTTGCTTTTGGGGTTTTCAGTTTTCTTTGGCTTTCCCTTTCACTTGTTAATCTATCTGCGTTTGCTATATTCTTGTTACTTTGTTCCATTGTAAAAAAAGTTGAAACTTTGACAAATTTAATTTTTTTTCTCGATTTAAGGCTACACCAGTGGTTCTCAAACTTTCACTACTGGTGACCCAATTTTCAATTATAATTTTTATCGCGCCCCCCCTAAAAATAATAATGTATTGAATTCAATAACACTTTGGGCGCTAAAGCTACAATACGATCATAATTATAAACCGTACAAATTAACAAGATAATTATATTAAATTTTGTATATGTTACTTTTAAGTAATATGTATTTTTATTTATTATTTTTTTTTACTTTTTTAGTTCGATTCACTATAATAGCGTGTTTTTTAGTTTGTTTTAAAACTATAATTTATTTTATAATTATTTTTACTATACACGATAAAAATCACAATTCCAGTGAATAATTTAATTAAGAGAAAATATACTTACCTACTTCCAAGGACTTTTCAATTTTTCTTTGAAAATTTGAGAAAAAATCCAATAAAACTAAAGAAAATGTTCCAAATGTGCGTGTCCTTAATAAAGGACATAAATCGCAGACACTTTTCGCTGAAAATAGAGGAACGTTATTTTCCAGCAAAATTGTCATATTTTGTTCACGATTTTGTAGTTTTGCTGTCGTTTGATGATCTACATTTAGCATTTTCAACTTTTTCTTCCTTGTGTCTTTTTGACAAGGCGAAGTGCTACATTATGGCTTCATAATTTTCTTCTTTAGGCAGCATTTGAAAATTTCAAATCAACTCAAACGTTTCATGTCTAACGCTTTTCTGATATTTACTTTCGCTATCTTGATTAATGTGGATTATTTCAGTAGGTTCTTCAATTGCTTGATCAGTTTCAATTTCTTTCAATAGGGATCCAAGATGTCCGTTTTTGTAATATTCTGCTCATTTACATTTATAAACCATAAGAAGTCGTACAACACAGCAATGAAAACCACAAAATTGTTCATGGGAAAAGTGTAGCATGCTCTAAAAAATAATTGTGTAAAATGTTTTTCATTATGTGTTAAATGTTCAATTGTGTTAAATGTTTTTATTATATGTTTCAGAATACTCAAAAAAAAATCTTGGCCAAATAATTCTTCAAAGTGCTCAATATGCTTATCCATATATCATAAAACTCTTCACATGGAAAAAGGCGAAATAGAATTATATTATATTTACAACTTCCCTAAAAAAATGATGGAGATAACCATACCAGTAAGTTCGAAGGTCAGCTAAAGTAATATTTTAGGTTAAAAGAAACGTAATAAAAAAAATCTCTCATCGTGGGATTACAGCAAAGCAAACAAAATATTTTTTTAATTTGGTTATAGGATCAAAGATGGCTAATGAGCGTTTGAAGTGAAATCTTTTATTCTTGATGATCACCAGATGATAAAAATAAATTATATCAGTGTAAATGTGTATTTTTTATTATGTCAGAAAGCAATTTGTTTTACTTCATTCGAAAAAATTATTTTTTTAAACCTTTTATTTTCAATATAATCGCGCCCCCCTCGCAGGGTTACCGCGCCTCCCCAGAGGGGCGCGCCCACAGTTTGAGAAACACTGGGCTACACAGTACCCTTTTTCAAAAATTGTTTTTGGAGACAGTAACAGTAAAAATAATTTACGCTTTATATTTAGATTATATTATAAGCCGATTCTTATAAGTAAAAAGTCCGTTTGAATAATCAGTTTTAGTAATGAAAATTGAAATTAATAACCATTTCACACTGAAAGAGTTCATTGTACTCAAAAATATTTCTAATTACTTTAAGAGTACTTTTAAAATGAAACCGAAACCAAAACCTCTAAGCTCTGAAAACTTCAAATATCTGAATAAAAAAACTAATTTGTTATCAGATCTGAAATATAGTCACAAGCTGCACAATGATATGGGCCACAAGAAAATACAAAAATAAATAAATGAAAAATAAAAAAAATTGGGAGGGGGGGGGAGTATATGTGAGATTTGTAGGGTACAGCGTAGCCTTAATAGTAAATTTTGTTTTTCCGCTCCATTTTTATATTTTCTGTGCCAGACTTATTTATATTGTTAACTAAGGACTTGATTTTCTTCTGAAAATAGATTTAAAAGTTTAGGTCATAAAATTACAATAACACAACTGACTGTGTACTTAATAAACTAAAACTATTCTAACAAATTTTTACAAAACAATTACAAACAATAGTGTAATTCTGATATAATTTTAAAAAATACCTAGTTTATTAGAAAAAAATAAAAAATCATTTCCAATACTCATTAAAACCTAAAATGCTTATTATTATTTATCAGCCCATCAGTTTAAAGGGGTTTTTATAAAATAAACTTTAGAATTATTTGCCCCACGTAAATAAATATTGTTTTTCCGTTGTCATCCATTATTTGCTGTTGCTACCTATACTTAAAAAAACCCAATTTATTGCAAAAATCAAGACCACTTTAATTTTGTCCATAATATTCGCGGGAAATCTCCATAACCCAAACATAAGAGGATTATTATTTTCTTCCTTCCTCTAGAAGTAATTAAGTTATTCATCACAAATTTTAAGACAACATACATATTTACGAGAAATCCTGATGTTTTCAATCTTTAAAATTGAAAAAAACTGATTAAAAACCTTAAAACGCATAATTGTTTTACCCCTGTGTGCTGTTTATTCTGCTAATGCACGGCAGGAAAAAAAAGAAATAAGAGGGGAGAATTTTTCCAATATTTTCGCCGTTTTTAAAACTGCAATCTAATTTTTCTATCAGAATCAGACAAAAAATAATTACAGAATCGGAAAGATTATTCATTTCGCCACGATACAGCATATATCTTTATATATATAATCCTTCTGTGCGTGTGTATGTGACTGAACTCCTCCTAAACGGCTGAACCGATTTGGATGATATTTTTTGTGTGGATTCTAGTGGATTCGAGAATAATTCAGTCCGATACCACAATTATTTAAATATGCACCAAAATTATGTAAGGGCACGTGATTATTCAGAAAAAAATCATGGGCAATACTCTTGAGGCCACTATTTTGAGCGATAAACTTCAAGATGAAGTTGTACTTCTACCGCAGATCCCAATGATTCTTTCAGACTCACCTACCCATTCAAATGTTTGCAATTTCCAACTCTCTTGGTATTTGCTATGACCATTAATAAGTCACAAGGTCAAACAATGACAATTTGTGGCTTAGATTTAGAAAATTCTTGCTTTTCGCACGGACAATTATATGTTGCATGTCCGAGGTTTGGCAAACCATCGCATTTGTCTGCTTATACCCCTCAAAGATTAACCAAAAACATCGTACATTCAATGGCATTACGATAAATTTATTTTTTGTGCATTAAAAAAATATACCTGTTATGAAAATAGCTCGAGTTTTATCTTTTTTACTAATCAAAACCAGTTTAAGTTTCTATTCAGAATAGGTTCTATATCCAACTTAGTTCATAGAAAATACATACTCACACCCAATCGATAGGTCGAATTGTGGTAACTGTACATGTGATGATGTCAGATATTGTGATAACTTTCTTTGTAATAAATTTGATCAAAATAGTCCAGATAGTTACAACTTATTCAAAAAAATTTGTAATTTTCGAATTTAAGATGTATGTACAGGACAACGTCTGTCGGGACCTCTAGTATATATATAAAAAAGTTATTACAATACCTGACATCATCACATGTACAG
This sequence comes from Trichonephila clavipes, assembly GCA_019973935.1. Classification (NCBI taxonomy): domain Eukaryota; kingdom Metazoa; phylum Arthropoda; class Arachnida; order Araneae; family Nephilidae; genus Trichonephila; species Trichonephila clavipes. The sequence continues at coordinate 275,419 of BMAU01018460.1, read as the reverse complement.
TTACCACAATTCGACCTGTCGATTGCGTGGGAGTATGTATTTACTATGAACTAAGCTGAATATAGAAGCTATTCTGAATAGAAACTTGAACTTGTTTTGATTAAAGGGTAAAAAAGATCACTCGAGCTATTTTCATAACAGGTATATTTTTTTAATGCACAAAAAAATAAATTTATCGTAATGCCATTGAATGTACAATGTTTTCGGTTAATCCATGAGGGGTATAAACAATCAAATGCGATGGTTTGCCAAACCTCGGACATGCAACATAAGGGTGCCGTAGACACACCGTGCGAAAAGCAAGGATTTTATAAACCTAAGCCACAAATTGTCATTGTTTGACCTTGTGACGTATTAATGGTCATAGCAAATACCAAGAGAATTGGAAATTGCAAACATTTGAATGGGTATGCGAGTTTGAAAAAATCATTGGGATCTGTGGTAGAAGTACAGCATCACCTTGAAATTTGCCGCTGAAAATAGTGGCTTCAAGAATATTGCCCACGATTTTTTTTTTATGAAAAATCGCACGCCCTTACATAAATTTGAGCATTTTTAACTAATTGCGATATCGGACCGAATTGTGAATCTAAATCATTCTCGAATCCACTTGAACCCATACAAAAAATATCATCCAAATCGGTTCAGCCGTTTAGGAGGAGTTCGGTCACATACACACGCACAGAAGAATTATACGTATGTAGATATAAGCCGTATCATGGCAAAATGAATAATCTTTCCGATTCTGTAATTATTTTTTGTCTGATTTTGATAAAAAAAAATTAGATTGCAATTTTAAAAACGGCGAAAGAATCGGAAAATTCTCCCCTCTTTTTTTTTTTTTTCTTCTTGCTGCGCATTAGCAGAATAAACAGCACACACAAGGGTAAAACAATTATGCGTTTTAAGGTTTTTAATTAATATCTTTTTAACTAATTGCGATATTTGACCGAATTGTGAATCTAAATCATTTCTCGAATATCCTTGAAACCCCCACAAAAAATATAATCAATATCGGTCCAACCATTTAGGAGGAGTCAGTCACATACACACGCACAGAAGAATTACATATATAAAGATTATTTGAAAAGATATTAATTAAAAACGCTAAAAAGCATGATTTCTCTGCATTTTTGTTACAACAAAGACCCGGTTTGGCCAGTTTGGCTGAAAATCGAATTTCGATGCCAACTTACGTCATTTTTATAACAATAACGTTGTTACAACAATGAAGGTGAATATTGAGTTGAATGTTTTTAATTAATATCTTTTTAAGTAATTGCGATAACGGACCAAATTGTGATTCTAAGCCATTCCCGAATCCACTTGAATCCCCACAAAAAATTTCATCCAAATCGTTCTAGCCGCTTAGGAGGAGTTTAGTCACATACACACGCACAGAAGATTTTTATATATAAAGATATATATATATATATATATATATATATATATATATATATATATATATATATATATATATATAATTCTCGTCACAGTGTTTGTAACAAAACTCCTTCGAAACGGCTTGACCGATTCTTTTGAAATTTTGTGTGTAAATTCAGTAGGTCTGAGAATAGGATATAAGCAGTTTTTCATATCCCTAAGTGATTAGGCTGGTCCTTGAAATGTTAAAAATCCGTATAAAATAAAAATCCGTAAAATGTCGCGAAGCGCGCGCGTCGTTGGAAGCGGATTTTTTTGACGAAAGTGCACGAAAAGTGAATGACTGACGTATTTTGGGGCGTGGAATCCAATTTTTGAATCGGTTCATAAAAATATCCTTAACACTTCTGGATAATGCCGGACGACCATATTTCAGACACAGCATGGCAGGTGGTTACTTTAAAATCCTTGGAGCGTGAAAACTTGGTCCACGAAGGGTCTCGAAATGAGCAAACCGAATTTGATATCCAATCCAAGAAATTCTCGTAACTTAGTGGGATATTCCGGACTCCCACTTCTTATGCTAATCATGGCAGGAGCTTACCCTAAAGGTCTTGGAGCGGGAAAAGTGTGTTTCTGGTGTATTTTAAGATGGTGAACGAGAATCTGAAATAGAATTTTAAAAATTACCGTAACTTTCCCGGATAATTCCAGAAGACCATCTATTACGCGAACCATGGTAGAAGCTTACCTTTATAGTCATACAGCGGAAAAAGTGTGTTACTGGTGTATTTCGAGATGGTGAATCAGAATCTGAAATCAAATTGTAGAAATTCCTGTAATTTTGCTGGATAATACTGGACGATCCTAATGTCCCCTTCTTGTGACTGAACATGCAGACTCGGGTTACATTTTATTGTAAAATAGTATAAGTTCTACTAAGAAGTTCACAAAACACTTAATATTGTATTTTAGGGGGGAAAATCCGAGTGAGTGAATGTTGGAGTTATTGGCACAAGAGCCAATTTTGGCTAAACTGTGCCACACATTCGTAAAATAATTAAAAATACAAAGTTTGATTAAATTTCAGTTTAAGAAAAGGTAAAATCTCAAATTTTATATATAAAAATAATTTTCAATAAAATTAAAAATACGAAGTTAAGTGAGGGAAATCCCCTCGAAGTCCGATAATTATTGTAAAAAAGTTATCTTCTGTTTCTGGTTGGTGTTAAAAGTAACGATCCCCTGAAAAATGTTTTCCCATCTTTTCTCACATAATCAGGGTTCTAAGCCAATAGATCTTCGCTCACATCGTATACAATATATTCTTCCTCATCCATTGAATATTCCACAGAAGAGGATTTTCTTGGTCTATGTTAAGCCATTTTAATTTCTATAATTGCATCGTTCTTTTTTTTTCGGTAATTCTTTTTTTTTTTTTTTCCTAGCACGAGTTTTAGCATTTTGTTTTGAAACTGATACTGTTGTAAATGCAGAGGGTGGTTGAACAACGGAATTGAATGAGGAAGCGAGTATGATTGAGGAAGATGATTCCATGCGGGTGAACATATCATTGGTGGAAGGTGCATCATTAAATGTAGGAAAAGGTGGTTGAGGCTCTGACACAGTAGCTGCTATTGAAGAGGTTGATAGCAAGAGTTGGGCTTGGGTTGAAGATAATGATGTGGAAACAAAAGGAGTGTATGTTGATATATTTGGTTTTGGGATGGATGAAAGTGGTTGAACTAATTTTAGAGGTGGACATTTTGTTTTTGTTATATTTTCATCTGTTTGTGTAGAATTATTTATGGTGGAGGATATAACAGCTTGAGCGTAAGTTTGAGATAACTGTGGGACCATTAATTTACATACTTCTGGATATGAAATATTTTTATTGGTTTTAATTTCTTGGATCTGCTTTTCTAATTTCCATTTTGGGCATAATTTTGAATCCGATGGATGAAACTGGGTACAATTAACACATTTTGGCTCTAGAGTACAATCCGTGGAAGAATGTCCAACGGAAGCACATCTAGTTCATATTAATTGACAGCGGCAGGAAGTTTGGGAGTGACCGAACATCTGGCATTTGAAACAGCGCAGAGGGTTCGATATATAAGGACGGATTTAACAATTCAGACATCCAGCTTTTATTGTGTTTGGTAGTTTTGGGCTTTTAAATGTTAAAATTAAATGTTTTGTGGGAAGAATTGTAGAGTCTTTTTTTATTGTGATTCTCCTGACCTGAATAACACTCTGACCAGAGAAGCCTTCAGTATTTTTCTGATTCAGGAGTGCTCATCAAATCAGGTTCAGAAATGACACTTCTGCAGGAGTTTAGAGAATTGTGTGGACTTATGATTACGGGAGAGTTTAGAAACATTTTCGCGAGTAGAAAAGATTTGTTTGTAAAGCAGTCGAGAGAGAGAAGTTTCAATAAGCAGGTCACTAGATCGTAAGCGTTTTACCGACTTTGGTTCGCCACCTATACCAATAAGGGCTTTATTTATAGCAAAAGGGGATTTTTTAATCATCTCATTATTTGGAAACGAAATTAATAAAAATCTTATACAAGCATCAACTATATCAATGCCTAAGTTGAGTTAAGCAAGGCTTTTACTCGGGCACAGCAGCATCGGATCCATAAGCGCGAAAACAACTTCATTCTGGCGTGCCTCCACCCACCAAGGAGTCCAACAAGGGAAGCAGTGTGCCGTTCATCTGGCAAATACCAGGCACGGCGCTTACCTGAAGTACACCCAGAATATAGTACTACAGCATCAGGGCGAGGATCCAACAGATAAACCCGACACCCCTTATCTGCAGCACTAACCCTAAAGCAGTGTCTCTTCGGGGACAACGAAGAGAGGTACCACCAGCCGATTGACAGGAGCGGGCTCACTCCTACCACCCGTCTACAGTGAAGTGTGGGCAAAAGGGAACGCAAAGGCATCCCTGAACACCATTTCACCGTGTTCGGGACGCCGCACACGGCAAACTTGCAGGTTAGTGAACCAACGGTGTTAGTCGAAAACAAATAAAGCAACATAACCAAAATATTTACAGAAATATACCAAAAAGAAACTAAATTAAAGCAATACAAAATGTAAACCAAAATATGTTAAAGTATACGGACTATGTCTGGAATCGTGATTTTGCAAAAGCGTATAAATGAATAATACTTATGATATTAATGTCACTTAGATTAGAAAATGTATATAAAATGGTTTTAAGAATAGTATTAAAATAAAAAATTATTTAAGTACAATATTTTGACAAAAATGAACACATATAATGAAACATTCCCAAAATATTCTCCTTTTGTGAAAGATGCATCCATTATAATAATATATTGCCCGCATATAGCTCAGACCTCTTTACAGAGGCTCAACTAGAATTTTTGAAATATATAACTTAGAAGTGGGTTTATCCATGTTTTACGACAACAGAGGGGAGAAATTTTAAGATAAAAACGCCAATAATTATTTCAAATAGTTGCAACTCTGAAAATAATGTGAATTTTTCAAAAATCATTGCTGAGCCTCTGTACAGAGGTTTGAGCTATATACAGGCAAAATATTATTATAATAGAAGCATTTTTCACAAAAGAACATTTTGGAAAAAAATTATTCTAAGTTAATTTATTGCCGAAGTATTGTATTTAAATCATTTTTTTTTGTCAAAATGTCCTTAAAACAATTTTATACATGTACAGAGTGTTTTTTTTCCAGGTATAGAAGTTTAAGTTGGCATTACTTTCCAAGATGGTGACCGATTTAACAGCTGTCAAGTGATTTATTCTCAGTTTGGTTTGGCAATTCATCATGAATAGACTCACGCCTGAACAACGCTTTCAAATTGCGCAATTTTATTTCGAAAATAATGGTCGATTTTCATAAGCGAATTTTGTTTAGCGATGAAGCGCACTTCTGGTTGAATGGCTACGTCAACAAATAAAACTGTCGCATTTGGAGTGAAGCTAATCCACAAGTGTATGTCGAAACACCGTTACATCCAGAAAAACTGACTGTTTGGTGCGCTTTATGGGCTGGTGGAATCCTTCTTCAAAAACGATGAAGGCCACAACGTTACAGTCAATGGTGATCGGTATAGAGCCATGATTACTAACTTTTTCATTCCTGAATTGAACAATCATGATGTCCAGGAGCTGTGGTTCCAACAAGACGGCGCAACATGTCACACAGCTCGTGCCACAATCGATTTATTGAAAGACACGTTTGGTGATCGCCTAATTTACCGTTTTGGACCTGTGAATTGGCCTCCAAGATCTTGTGATTTAACACCACTAGACTATTTTTTGTGGGGCTATGTAAAGTCATTGGTCTATGCGGATAAGCCACAAACGCTTGACCATTTGGAAGACAACATTCGCCGTGTTATTGCCGATATACGGCCACAAATGTTGGAAAAAGTCATCGAAAATTGGACGTCCAGATTGGACTACATCCGAGTCAGCCGTGGCAGTTCTATGCCAGAAATGATATTTAAAATGTAATGCCACAAGATTATCTTTCGAATAAACAAAATTCATGTCAATCGAATAATACATCGTTGTTTTATTGCAATTTAAAGTTCTATACCTCTAAAAAAACACCCTTTATTCTAATCTAAGTGACACTAAATATCATGAAAATTATTCATTTACGCGCTTTTTTAAAATCACGGTTCCGAACGTAGTTCGTTTACCTTAATAAAAAGTGCAAATTTTCTTATTAGAAAAACTAATTGGAACTAGATACTACACTGATGGCCACCGTAAATGCAACACCAAGAAAGACAAGAGATAGAACAACAAAATTTATTTTGTAGATAACATGTTCACCAAGTATCAAATAATTAAATTTATAGACTTATGTGAAGTGTGGTTCCTGCCAGAAAATCAGTAGCCAAATTAGCCGCCATTGTTGGAGATAACCGCTGCCACACGCCTCGGCATTGATTGAAAGCTCCTTTGGATGTGTTCTTGGGGTAAAGCAGACCAAGTAGCTTCCACACGTTGCCAAAGTTGAACTGGTGTGGAAGCTGGGGTTGTAATCTGGGTCAATCGTTGAGCAACCATGGACCACGTGTTTTCTATCGACGAAAGATCCGGAGAGCGAGCCGGCCAGGGAAGCAATTCAATCTGGTGATTGACGAAGAACCTTTGGACAATGCGTTCCACGTGTGGCCACGCATTATCCTGTTGAAATATGGCTGTGGCCAAGCCCTGAAGGTAAGGAAGAACAGCTGGCTCCAACACCTCGAAGATGTAGCGCTGGCTGTTTAAAGTACCGACAATGCGTACTAGAGGAGTGCGAGAGTAATATCCAATACCACTCCATGCCATAATACCCGGTGCAAGACCAGTGTGGTGGTGCATAACGTAGATGTTCAGCATCCTCTCTCCACTGTGTCTCCAGACTCGAATCCGACCATCATGGGGTTGCAGACAGATGCGTGACTCGTCAGTAAAGACAACTTCAATCCCTTCTGTCACCCACATCCTTCTTTCATCGCACCATTGGCGGCGGAGACGTCTGTGGTTCTGCGTCAAGGGTAGACCAAGCAATGGACGTCTTGCGGATAGACTACTCTGCTTTAAACGGTGTCGAATGGTACGCGCAGACACTGAATGATGCCTTACAGACTCAATGTGTTGTGCTACGGTTCGTGATGTGTCTGAGCGATCCGTCACTGCCATGCGTAAAATTTTCCTGTCCTCGCGTGAAGTGTTACACTGAGGTGGATGCGATCGACCACGTCGGTCCGTCGTACCCTCCTGCATCCAACGGTCACTTATCCGCATTACAGTTGTTTGGTTTCGTCCAACACGACTACCGATTTTCCTGAAAGATAATCCACAGTCTCGGTTTGCCACTATCCTTCCCTTGTCGAACTCGGATGCTTGATCAAAAGTTGATCGCTGTTTTGTTCGAGACATAACTGATAGTGTTTTGAAAAAACCACATGAAAAACACAATTGCCGAACTCAAAATCGTTGAATTCTCCAAGCCTTAAATAGCGCTTGGAGGTGGCACCACAGGTGCGCGTGATGTGAGTCTGCGCTGAAACTCTAATCATTTATATATCTCACTTCCGCTAATGCATGTTGTAAATTTCATGTTATTTGCATGCTTCCTTCAGGGTGTTGCATTTACGGTGGCCAGCAGTGTATATAAAATATTTGTCAGTGGTCTGGGCGTGAAAAGAAGAAATGGGATGACAAGAAAGAGGGTCGAAAATAGAAAAGGATCACTAGGGTACCTTGAGTTCGTGAAGCCCGTGTTTACCAAAGACAGTAAACCCCTTAGGAAAAAGAGAAGATCAGTAGGGTACCTCGGGATTGTGACACCCGTACTCACCTAAAGAAGGTGAGCCCCCTGAGGGGGAAAATCCGAAATAATTAAGTTACTATGTCTCAATAGTAAGTATTCATGTTTAATTTAAGCATTATTAAATATTTTATTTATTAATAAACCTTAGTTTACGTTTTAACCATATTCAACCAAAAGCAGTGATTTCATCGTATGCAATATAATTAATGTATTTTCATTTTATTATTATTTGCAACCATGCATATTGATATCCATCCTTAATAATTTTTAATGAATAGTGTTTAATATTATTTTACTATTGCATTTTTTAAATCTGACATAAGAACATGTTTCCTTTCTATCACCCAATATGTGTTGATGAATATTTTTAACATTCATCTTAACCGCAAACCTGAAGAAAAATGTCTTATTCTTTTTAAAGAGTGTGTTTAAGAAAACTTAACTTATTAGCGATTTAAGGTATCCGACTACTTGCGACAACTTTTTTTTAAAAAGAATGGATATATGGAGATTTTTTTGTACTTTTTAGATTTATTTAGTACAGTTTAAGAAAAAAAGCTAGAAGTAAGAAGAGAAAAATAAATTATTACTACTAAAATGTGAAAAAATAGGTAAAAAGTGACAAAAAAATTACATAAATGGAACCCTCTCTGTACCAATAGTAAATGAAAAAATTCTCAATTTTCAATTCTGATGTATTACTTTGCTATTCTTTTTTAAATGACCTACAGAATAAGAGATATTTTAATTTTTACAAAAACTAGAGCACTTTATGTTAGTTATATGAAATTGCTTAAATAAACAGTGATTATATTCACATAAAGAACTGTAAATTTTGTAATAAAACAGTGGTTGATAAATTTGAAGGTTAAAACACTTCTACTGTTATACAGAACATACACACAAAATTTCAGTTAATTATTTTAAAAACTTTTTGATTAATTGTTGTCCCCGTTTGAGCTTTTCTAAAAAAAAAAACACATTTCGAGTAAAACGCATTTAAAGTTTGACATCTTATGTAAAGTTATGGCAACTGCTTTTACTAAAACACTTGTAGTTTTTCTTCCAGTGAATGGAAAATAAAAAACTTGGTATTTTTGTAAAGCTAATAAGATGGCCCATAAAATAAAATCAAACAAAGTTTGTCAATTTTTCAAAAAAAAAAAAAATTCAGAGTAGTCGGATATCTTAATATAACAGAAGGCTCAAATATTCGACTAAAATCAAGTTTCCGCGAAAATAAACCGTTTTACAATTTTAAATGAAAAGTTCTTTTGATAAAATACAGAACCTGATTCGGTTCATTAAGTTTAATGCAGAACAGATTACGCGTTCCATGTAGTAGCCACTCTTTAAATTTGTTACCTAACGACATGGCAAAGGTATCCTTAGAAATCTGTACTTTTTTAATATGGTCCTAAAAATTTATTTTTTTCATTATCTTCTCGATGTTAAAATATGTACGAAGTGCGATTGAGAGAGAGAGAGAGAGAGAGATAAGTAAGATCTCCAATATTATAAAATAAGAACAGAGGTATTAAAATGAAATAAAGAAATGATTAACTCATTTCTCAACGAAGTCACCACTAACAGCTACACATTTGCTCAGCTGCTTTATCCATTTCTTCATTCCGTCCAAAAAGAAAGATTCTAGTTGGCTGCGAATTCATTTGCACTCGGCTGCCGGAACTTCGGCAGCCGTTGAAAAGCCTTGACCTTCCAACGTCTCCTTCAATTTTGGGAACCACGAAAAGTCTGACGGTGCCAACTCTGGGCTGTAAGAAGTTTGCGGACTCATTGTGAATTTCAGTTTTCCCATAGCTTCCTGTGTTCGTGTACTTGCATTGTCGTGATGCAAAAGAAATGCGTTTTTTTCGGTCTGATTCTGCGGATGTGTTGTCTGAGTGATCGTAATGTTTCACAGAACCTGCCAGAATTCACCGTCAATCCTTCAGTCAGAAATTCCGTGCAGAGCACACCACTTGCATCCCAAAAGATGGTGAACATGACTTTTGTTGTTGATATTAAAGTTTTGAATTTCTTGACACTCGGAGAACCAGAATGACGATATTCCATGGATTGCCTCTTGTTTTCTGGATCATAATTATGAATCCAGGATGACAAAGTTCAGGCATCCATGCACAAATAATTACGCAGCCAACCAGAATCTTTCTTCATGGATGGAATTAAGAAATGGATAGAACTATTGAACAAATATGTAGCTGTTAGTGGTGACTATGTTGAGAAATGAGTTTACAATATGTAAATTTCCTTCATTCTAATACCTCTGTTATTATTTTACCTTGTCGGAAACTTATTTAATACTAATGGAGACCTTACTTATCAATCCCCCCTCGCAAATTCTGAACGGTAGATCATAAACTGAAGATTCAATTTACCGATGCCCAAATCGTTGGAAATGTCAAGCGAGTGGGTGAGTAAGTGAATATCAACGTCGCACTATTCAGCTACTCGAGGGGTTTTGGAAATGCCGGGAAGCATTAACGATTATTCGAATGACAAATTTAGAAAAATGTTTAGATTTTTTGGGGACATTGAAGAGGGAAGAAAAAGAATCTAATGCAAACAAAAGATTTTAAGAACGAAAAAAAAATAATCATCTAGCAAGGCAATTAACGGTACACTAACAGACGGCCACGGAACTTTTAAGAGAAGGATCTTAATTACTTTCTATTGACATATTTTCTCAGAGACTGGCCATCAGAATATTTTCATCAGTTTTGCAACATACGAGGTTGTTCTGGTGTTTCTTAATTTCATTTTGGAACTTGATAAAAAGAAGGGTTTATCTTTTTAGGACTTTATAATAGTTTATAAATTCAAAGGGGGCAATATCACATCACCCTGCTGTTGTTTCTTCCTGCAGGGTCTCTCGGGCATGTATTCTTCTTTACAGATAATACGCGTTGAATTCTTAAGTATACTTTCTCGATTGAGTCGGCAGGGTGGCGTGGTTGGTTTGTCGCTGACCTTCTGCACCTAAAATTGTGGGTTCGACTCTGGCCCAAGTCGGTGGATTTTTATGATGCAGAAAATTGACAGTGGCCATGTCGTATGATTATACGGCATGTAAAAGGTCCCAATAGTGTCTATTTGGCTTGGATGCTCTCGGCAAAATTAAAATTCTAGTACAGGATCACATCGTCACAGCTCAGGTGCCTCCCTCTAGAGAGGAAACTGGGTGTTAAAATTACCTGTGGTGATTGGTATTCGCCTATATGGTGCCGTACTAAAAAGATGTACCAACTTCCGGGGAATGTGCTAGGTCTGCAATGGTTAATCACCAATCCGCAGCCCATTAGAAATACATATATATAAAGCTTTGAAAGTGTTTAGTTGAAGTTCTTGGGCTAATATCTTGCAGCGTAGCAAAGGAATCGAAGTGAAAGAGTTCCAATAGGGAACTCTATTCCACGAATTCATTCCATTGATCGTGGGTTGTCTATGAGAAAGAGAATAGAACAGACCGACGGAGAATGCCTCTCGCTAGCGTTCTTTCGAATGAAGTTCCAGATCATTAGTCGAATGAATTTTATTCGCTATCTTTTGGAAATGAAGTCGAACAAAACAGAGTTAAAAACTAACTCAGCATAAAAGTAGCTCTCGTTAAAATTATACCATCCGTGAGAGCCTTTTCTGCATACAGCCATAAAACTGAGATAATGGCCATTTGCATATCCAAAGGACGGATTCTGGTAAAAACATTTCGATCCAAAATGAGCAATCGTTGATACGCCACCATGTATCAAAGTCTTTTTTTAAAAAAAACTTTCTGTCCCTTCAATATCTGTGTTTTATTTCCGTTTTTTACTTTTTTAGCACTCAGTTGCGATGCCTATAAAAGAGTACACGCAATTACATATCAGGAACTGTATAAAACACGGACACCAAAACTAGGCTGTAAAATTGAAAAGGTTTTATGTTGCACTATTTCGTTAAGTTATGCATATTAAAAGGAAAACTGGGGCAGTAAAAAGGTCGTTTCTGCATTTTTAATATTGCAGCTTGTAAGTCGCTGGGGTAAAGATAATGAATTCTGGTTTTTAATGCACCTTTTCCTTGCAAACCTTTCGGATTCGTGAGTAACTAGGCTACCCGAAGCTGGCGGCCAAGATACATAGGTTCCCGAAAACGTCGTTCTTTATTGCCTTATAACGAGTAATGCTTATGCCTTTTGTCATAAAACTCCGGATGATTTAATACCTCCTTGAATTCTTCCAAGTTGTGACATCGCAAAGTTAAGGTTCTGCCTTGATAAAAGAAGGAGCCAGTTTTTTTTTATCTTCTTTTCATTGCAAAAGTTATTTTCCCAAATATGTTTAATATTATCATAAAATTTTACCCACGCCATTAAAATGTTATACACCATTTCTGATGTATTTGATGAAGTCAAGCTTGTCTTCTTGTTTATGACGTAGGGAGCCAAAGAACCCTAAAGGCTGAAACTTGGAGCAATTCTTTCAGATCACTGCTAAAAAGTTGTTCGAAGCAGTTGCTGTGGCACAAAAGCGCTCCAAAGGGTTGCTTGAAAGAAAAATTGCTCCAAATAAGTGTATTTGTGAAAAGGCCTTTAGAGCGTTTGCTGCTTGTACAACTTACAGAATGCAAATTCAAGTACACTTTGTCTCCAGGCTGGTAAAACATTGGTCTCCACTTTTATGAAAGTACTTTTTCCTTTGTCTTGTTTCTGTTCAACTCGTTCTTTGATTTGAAGTGTCAAGCGAGAAAATACTCCCGAGATTAACATAATCTACGCAACGAAAATTTTTGTTTCCAATAAGACTTTTTAATTCATGATTTACATCATCCGTTGTTCTGAGATTTTGACCAAATATAAGATATTCTGCAATGAGAACTGTAATGGCCCTTTCTAACGAGTTCGTGTCAAATCGGATTATTGCCAGTTTGTGTTCTTAAGTATTATGTGTGTCAAGATAGCTGATAAGAATATCTGGTTTTGATTTTCTTTTTCTTTCAGAAAAATTCATCTGGGGATGATATACAGGTATTACTTCTTGTTTGATTCCAACGAATTTGCAGATTTGCGGTATTACAGTACTAACTAATTGGGCTGTGTTGTCTAAAACTATTCTTCTAGGTAAGCGATTATGGGGAAAAAATCTTCTTCAATTAGAATCTTTGCACAACTACTGACTTTGAAGAGCTTGAGACATCTAGGATGAAGTGCTCTACCCACTTTGTATACTGCCATCTTCAAATAAAAATATCTATTTTTTCCAAGTAGAACTTTCTGGAAGTTGCCCATAAAGGAAGTGCAGTTCAAATGCAGGCAGTTATCAAGAAAATGGTCTCTGATCCTAAAACAAAATCCATCGACTCAAAGATTCCTCGCATCGAAACTAGAAATATCTCTTCTGGAACTGTAATTAAAATCATTTATAAGGGTTTAAAGTTAAAACAGGTGTTTAAACCTAAAGTTCGTCTCCTTTTTAAAAACAGATTGCAGAAAGAAAAGCAAATTGTAGAAAATTATGTAAAAAACACATTGCTGCTGAAAAATAGAAATTTGTGATAACACTCGATGAAGTAGAGGTACATTTAAGAGACTGCACTGCGAAAAATCGGTATTCAGAACTGAGTACAAAATACTCACTTTTGAATACGTCACATACTCAAAATAGCTCCGATGCAAACATACTCAAATTTGAGAATAGCCCATTCTCATCTTTGGCAACGACTACATACTCAAAATTGTTAACATCACATACTAATTTTTGAACCTGTTACTAGATCAAACTTGAGAATATGACAACTAAATGAGTGTGTAATGCACTCATTTATGAGTATATTTATGGGAGAAATATTACCACTTAACTTCGAAAATCTAAACTCTTTATGCTTTTACTGTGTTACAAAAAGGTACTTGCGTATTATCGCAAAAGTGCCAACGTTCAAAATAGTAATTCGCCATTTCTCGTACGCGCTGAATTAACAACCATGTACTTCGTTTTATATAATGTCGCCAATATGTTTTAGGTGATACGCAAGTTCCAACAAAAATATAATTTTTCGTTTTAAAAATGTAACTGCTATGTGGTCCTAAACTATATTATTTTTGAACTTATACCACAAATTTAAATCTTTATTTTTGTTATTTTCAGATTCAATGCAATAGTTAAACAAATGTGTCAGCAATTTGGCTCATTAAAAGTTATGTTTCTAGAAGCAATATATTGCCTCTTTAAAATCCTATACAAACAGAAAATTAGCTTTTATTTAAAATCAGTCTTTCAATAAGTATCTTGGAAACATTACGATGAATAACAGACTTTCATATTAAATTTTTTTAACACAAAGTAAGAAAGAAATAGTTTCTTTACATATTATGTAACATGAAAAAAACCCTTAGAAACCCGACTAAAATAAGTCATTAGGCCCCAGGTGAGTAAGTATTTTTTTTATCAATTGTTTTGTTTAAATCGATACATACACAACCTCTGCTCTCAACACTCATCAATCGAGCTACTTGGACTTCCTTTTAATCCATCCAGATGGAAATAATGCATTGTAATATATGTAACAAATCAAGCTCACTTTTATATTAACTGATTTTATACTCTATCACCAAAGAAAACAAATATTGTAGTTTTTAAATCAAAAATTAAAATATTTATAAAGTTTAGTCCTTAGAAGAATGTAAAAACGACTAAAACAGTAGATCTTTACATTTACAAAACATTTAAAATGCACAAATTTTTAACCAACTGGAAAGAGTTTCAGAGAATTTTTCCAATACCCATTTAGAAGAAAAAAATTAACATCTAAGGACCAGTCAAACCATAATCTAGCCATTTTACTAGTGTACAGCATTTTTTAATGATTCACTGTAAATAAGAAAAATAAAACAAATCATATCTTTGAAATATTTATTCTGGAAATTGTACACATACATATCAGACATTGAAAAAAAAAACACAAGGCTATAAGTGTGATTTTTAAAACAACATGCCTTCCTCCATAAGAGTTATATTTTATTGATTTTTTTTATAAAAACTAACTTTCTCTATATAATCCATATTACAGTCAACTCCATTCTTATTTATATAGCATAGCTTAGCTTATGTTTTAATGTAATATACATCAAATTATCATTTTAAATATAGAAAGTTCCAATGTGTAAAGAAACAAATACATAAACAGATTTTCTTTTATTCTTATCAAATCAACAACATGTGTTACTAAATATAAGTGAAAATGTCTTTCAAACAGTGTTTCAAATAAATTAGATGAGTCATCTAAATTATATACTGAAAAATTTATAGATAGCTGGTTCTGAGAGGAATCTTACAAGTTTTCTCGTTAGAGCAAAATCTCCGCAAATGTTGCTCTTAATTATATAGTATTCTAAACGACAATTTACAAAATTTAGCATAACAAATGTAGTACCATGCTCCCCCCGTATGACTGTTTTGAATATGAGGACAAAGACTGTAATGGGAATCAAATGGTCTTTGGCAGAAAGTGTAAAATGTATGAAATTTGTAAATTATTTTTTATCTATAAAAAAAGAAAAAAATCAGAACTATGTGCACAATTTAAAATAAATTATGAATTGTAATATTAAAAATGAAGATTTAGCTTACAAGTAGAAATGAAACTAATGTAAATTAAAAATAAAGCATTTATAATTCAGAAACAAGGAAAACGATTTTAAAAAATACAATCTTTTGACTAGTACACATGAAGGCATGTCTAGCTGAGTGAGAGAGTATTAACGTAGCGCTGTTCAGCTACACAAGGGCTTTTGGCGACAGACCTCGTATTCTTGAACCATGGTCAAGTGATAAGGACGACACCTGTGCTGGCCCCCCTCCTCTCCTGACTACCACACCCGCAGGAGGACGTTTGAGCTCTCGACAGATTCAAACTCATGACATACCAGCCACGAGTCTGTTACCTTGACCACTAAGCTACCATGGCCACCACGACTTGCTGAAGTTAACTTTTATAAAAACCACTGTTTAAAAAATACCCCTCGTTGGAACAATATATACATATTGGAAACTAATTTATCATTTTTTTTTTAGGCGCGGTTTTGAAATCACTGCAAATAAGAGATTTGGGAATCTAATAGTTTTCAATCCAAGCAGGTGGTCTCACACTAAGAACTCAACATGTAAGTAATTTAAAAGAATAGCCTATTCCTCACAAAAGTAGATTTACATTAATTTTAAAAAAAGCAAAAATGTAAGTGGTATTATTGTAGAAAAATATGAGTACCAGGATTTAAGGAAATAGAACACAAGGTATTTAGAAATGCCGGAAAAAAGAAGCAGAAGAAAAATGGAAAAATAATAACTGTTAAAAACTAAACAAATTTTAAACCAAAAAACGAAATCAATATCAGAATGTGAAAAGATTAATGGTGAAATGTTATAAATCCGATTCATTAAATGTTTTTTTTATACATTGAAAATAATTCGAATAATTTTCAATGAATTCAAAAATTCCAAGTTTTCTTTGTGAATTTTGATCGAGGAACATCTAAAAATGCATTAATTAAAAATAAAGTTGAAGTAAAATTACAATTTGCTGCCAGTGAAAAAAGAATTATTTCCGATAGATTTACTATCATGACCATGCAAATTTATATTGTAAACATCTGCAATAAAACATACAGCTGTCAAATTATTTAACCTGTCTGTAAACTATTTTCATTTTGCTGCCATGCGTATCACATTTCATAACGACCAAAATAAGCAAAATCTCAATCTAGAATAAGAATTTTCTTTTGAAAAGAGAGAAAAAAAAAGATTATTAGAAAACACAAAGTGCGAATTTAATAATCCTTTTAGTCCATAAAAATTGAAAGTGGGGTCCTAATATTCCTTTAATAAAAGATTTAGTAAACACCAATAATATTTGAAATGTCCAGTTATGAATAAATGATAGAAGACTAAAACTGCAATCTAGACAACGGGAAGAATGGAAATGTTTGTTTGTGAAAAAAATCTACTTAAAATTGTATAAAATTAATAAGGATACTGTCATAAATATAAATCAGTAAAAAATTCATCTTAATATACTACATATTTTAATATACATAATAAAATAAAATTACAAAAGAGAATAAAAGAAAAAACAATGGATGGCAACCACAAAACCAAATCTAAAGGTATTGGTAACCATATTGTAATGTTATCGCCTAACTTGACAATTGTCAACAGAAACACTTGGTACGTATAGTGTACCGATATCAAATTAGAACATTAATTTCAATACTCAAAAACGACAAGCTGTCTCCTTTCCCCTCCAACTGAAATGTAAAAAAATGTCTTTTAAGGATGCTTTCTAATACCTATCTTGTTCTTCAGCTTTTGTAATTCCATGGAAGAAACTTGATATTAATAGCGGACAAGTATAATTAAATATGAATAAATATTATGATAATTTTCTGAGATACAAGTCTTTCACTTTTTTTTCCCACTGAAATAATTAAGGGCCAGCTTTACGAATTAGTTTTCAACGTCCCATTATCTAAAAAGAAGAAACTTATTTCATCTACGCTTTAATCTGTTAAAAAAAATATTTATGTCAATAAGTATATTTTTCCGACTAATGCAGTAGAAATAAAAACACAGAAATCTTGGTCTACCTGAAAAAATGCAATATCTATAAAAGAATTACTTGTTTCATTATTATGGCGCTCCTTGTATGTAAATTCTTATAAAATCTTTGCTGTAATAATATACAGGGAACACACCAGTATGATCACAGGACTCAGAAAGGGGGACACGTAATCGCACATATCATACCGTGTTCCCTGAAGAGATCACATATATGTACTCATGTTCCTCAACAAATAAATAAATAAAAGCTTAAAATATACTTAATAGGGTTAAATATCAAGTATCTGATGTATATCTCATTCATTTTCATTCAAATAAACAAAACACTATAGTCACATTAAAGGTGTGTTATAAACCACAAGATCAATGTGTTGTAAATTAAAACTTATTTTGACTGGGTTTGTGTGTTTATTATACAGAGTGTTTTTTTTCAGGTATAGAAGTTTAAGTTGGCATTACTTTCCAAGATGGCGACCGATTTAACAGCTGTCAAGTGATTTATTCTCAGTTTGGTTTGGCAATTCATCATGAATAGACTCACGCCTGAACAACGCTTTCAAATTGTGCAATTTTATTTCGAAAATAATGGTCGATTTTCATAAGCGAATTTTGTTTAGCGATGAAGCGCACTTCTGGTTGAATGGCTACGTCAACAAACAAAACTGTCGCATTTGGAGTGAAGCTAATCCACAAGTGTATGTCGAAACACCGTTACATCCAGAAAAACTGACTGTTTCGTGCGCTTTATGGGCTGGTGGAATCCTTCTTCAAAAACGATGAAGGCCACAACGTTACAGTCAATGGTGATCGGTATAGAGCCATGATTACTAACCTTTTCATTCCTGAATTGAACAATCATGATGTCCAGGAGCTGTGGTTCCAACAAGACGGCGCAACATGTCACACAGCTCGTGCCACAATCGATTTATTGAAAGACACGTTTGGTGATCGCCTAATTTACCGTTTTGGACCTGTGAATTGGCCTCCAAGATCTTGTGATTTAACACCGCTAGACTATTTTTTGTGGGGCTATGTAAAGTCATTGGCCTATGCGGATAAGCCACAAACGCTTGACCATTTGGAAGACAACATTCGCCGTGTTATTGCCGATATACGGCCACAAATGTTGGAAAAAGTAATCGAAAATTGGACGTCCAGATTGGACTACATCCGAGCCAGCCGTGGCAGTCATATGCCAGAAATCATATTTAAAATGTAATGCCACAAGATTATCTTTCGAATAAAAAAAATTCATGTCAATCGAATAATACATCGTTGTTTTATTGCAATTTAAAGTTCTATACCTCTAAAAAAACACCCTTTATATACAGTGGAACACTAAAGTGTTGGTACGCTTGCAATTTCTTATAAAATTTAATGTCTTCGACTAATAAAAATTAATATATTGTGATTGTAATTTTTTTGTGTGATATCTGCAACTTGTTCTTAATGGAATGGCCTAATTAATCTTTTAAAAATAGTATAACTATTTTTTTAAAGAATTAATAATCAAAAAGCTACTAAAAATTACGCCACAAAAGTCGTCGTACACTTAACAAAAATCTCAACTTAGCTTTAAATATTGTATTTCTTTATTAATTTAGTACTTAGTAGGATATTTTTTAGTGTCCACAACAACATTTAAGCATCTTGGTATAGATTTAATCAGTTTTTTGTAATTTCTGCATTGATTTTCTTCCATTGTTCTGTGATTGTTTTTACTTCACATTTGTATTTATTTGTCATGTATTCTCTTTTTTTGCATCAAAATCTCAAACATGTTCTACTGGGTTAAATAAAATGTATGACGAGGTGTTTTCATAATTTGGGGACAGTTACAGAGACACCAGTGGCGTACATTGAGAACATTGCGCTTGGTGTCATTACCCTGTTAAAAATTAAAAGTAGTCTCCAATTTCCAAATTTCGGGCAGATAATTTAAAATTTCTAAATAATTTAAAATTTCTAATAATTTAAATAGAGCTCATGATTCACAATGCCATCAAAAAATATCAAATTACCTAATTCTGAGGCCAATTTACACCCCTACGCCAGAACACCTCCATTTCCATGCTGAAATATGGAGGTGGAGGAGTTTTTGTTCCACATAAATTCATGGGATTAAACTCCTTATTTTTTCATTTACAAGCCATTATAGGCCCATCGGAACCAAAAATGTTGAATTTTCTGCCATTCCAATCAATTTGCTGTCAATTTTGAATTTTCAGTAACTTAATCCTAAGAATCTAGTTGGATCAATAAAACATGGAGGTAGAAGTGTTCTTCTGTGGGAGGGGGGTAAATATTTTAAAGAGAAATTTTAAATTATCCACCCAAAATTTGGATATTGGAAACGATTTCATTTTTTAACAGGATAATGATGCCAAGCGCACTGCTCTCAATGTACGTCACTGATGTCTCTGTAACTATCCCCAAATTATGAAAACACCTCCTCATACACTTTATTTAGCCCAGTAGAACATATTTGGTGAGATTTTGATGTAAATAAAAGAAAACATGACAAATAAACACAAAATGTGAAGTAAAAACAATCACAGAACAATGGAAGAAAATCAATGCAGAAATTACAAAAAACTGATTAAATTTATACCAAGATGCTTAAATGTTGTTGTGGACACTAAAAATATCCTACTAAGTACTAAATTAATAAAGAAATACAATATTTAAAGCTAAGTTGAGATTTTTGTTAAGTGTACGACGACTTTTGTGGCGTAATTTTTAGTAGCTTTTTGATTATTAATTCTTTAAAAAAATAGTTATACTATTTTTAAAAGATTAACTATGCCATTCCATTAAGAACAAGTTGCAGATATCACAAAAAAAATCACAATCACAATATATTAATTTTTATTAGTCGAAAACATTAAATTTTATAAGAAATTGCAAGTTTACGAACACTTTTGTGGCCCACTGTATATAATAATAATATATATAATATCAGATTAATAAGATTTTTTAGAAATATCCCAATACTTTTCAATCAAAGCAAAGTATTATGTTCATGAAAGTATAGCACTTCTGCAGTGGCGTAACGTACACCCCCCATATTGTGGGGTGCCCTGGATCCTAGGGGACCCAAAACCTGACTTAACAGGGGGACCCAAATGTCCTCCGTTACACCATTGCCTTTCTACAATATGTTATAAAATAAATCGGTACTTACATATAATGGCAGATTTCTTGCGTGTTTCTGTTCATGTACAATATACCTGCATACAGAAGTTTTTGTACCAAAGCTGGATTAATTTTTGGTACTTACATATTATCGCAACTGTTTTGGTGAGATTGTATGAATTGAAGCACATGGTCGTGTCAATTGAGCATGAACAACATATGGAAAAACAGGGTTGCCAACTATTTTGAATGTTGGCATTGTTGCAATAATATGTAAGTACCTAAATTTTCTCGTCCTTTAATCCGTTCAGAACCAGTTGATTTTCGCTTTTAAGCCTAACTCCATTTCAAAATTCATATAAATTTTTTGCCAAAAATTTATGGTTTATAATCATTCCAAATCCAAATAACACCAGTATGACCACAGGACTCAGAAAGGGGAAAACATAATCTTGCATATGATACCATGTTGCTTGAAATGATCACATATACGTAATCACGGATAAATAAATAAAAGCGTAAAATATACTTAATCAGGTTAAATATCAAAAATCTGATATATATCTCATTTATTTTCACCCAAATAAACAAAACATTATGGCCACATTAAAGGTGTGTTATAAACCAGAAGATCAATATGTTCTGAATAAGAACTAATTTTGACTGAGCTTGTAAGTTTATTATAAAAAATATCAGATTAATAAGATTTTTTAGAAATATCACAATAGTTTTCAATCAAAGCAAAGTTTTATGGTCATGAAAGTTAAGCCTTCTGCAGTGGCTTAACAACTTGCTGCAGTGGGTCACCCCGCTCATATTGCAGGGTGTCCTGGGTCCTTGGGGACCCGAAGCCTGACAGTCGCCAAGCATAACTACCCTTCGTAAAATCCAACTTGGGGGCCCAAACCCTGACTTTTCAAGGGGGCCCAAATGTTCTCTGTCATACCGCTGCCTTTCTGCACTATGTTATAAGATAAATCGGTACTTACATATTATGGTGACAACGTTCAAGATAACTCACCAAGTTGGCAATATCAATTCTGCATGTGTTGTTTGCGCTGAATTGGCTATTTCATGTGTTTCATTTCATATAATGTTACCAAAAGGCTGTGAAAATGTGTAAATACTGTGATAAATCTAATTTAAACAATGCAGATCAATTATTAATAAGACAAAATATCCATTAAATATTAGTAGTTAAGTAGATTTAATTTTTATACTTAATGTCTAATACCGAAAAGTACAAATCATTCTTGAAATATATTATGTTCAATTTTACTAATTTTACTCATTCTGTAATTTCTGTTCCGTTAATTTTGATTCTTTCAATATTGGAAATTGAAAGAAATCATAAAATAAGTTTATTGAAATTGTTGAAACTCTTAAATAGTTTCTGTATGGGAATTTTTAAGACATTTTCCATATCTTAATTAATAAGCTAAAAAAAGAACTTTAAAAGTTTCAAAAAATTTGTCTTCTCAAAAGATTAATAATTGTCAACAAAAACTTATTTTGTGAACTTGCCTTTTTCAAGACAGTCGCTCACAACATGCAAACCATTTTAGAGTTCAGTATGAAAATAAAACTAAAATTATTCCAAACTAGAAAATGAATACTTCAATTATTTGCCTATACATAAATGTACGAGGAAATAAAGTAATTTTTGTGAGTTTTGAAAATGTAGTAAAATTTAAATAAATCCTGAATCTTTTTAGTATTGATTTGGATTCAATGTGGGTTGTCTAAAATTGTATTTATTCCCACATTCATGGCATCTTCTACTAACAGTGTTAATTGATTAAAAACTTAATACTATAATCAGTCCATAAAACCATATTGCATATTCAAACATGTTAATGCTACAATTCACACAAGCATATTCTACTGCAAAACAATAGTACTATTACTGCAAACTTCATGCGACATAATGACGCCTTTAAAAGCAGCTGCAAAAATGGGGTTTTAGTAGTTGGCTAGGTCTAATGACATAGATAAAAGTTTTTCCAATTTTGGGTTAAAGTGTAAAATTGTGGCCCTTTGGAATTGGCGACCGGAATTGATCACCAAACGTATTACTGGTAACTTTTACAATTTTTTTTATTTCTCATTAATATTTATTTATTTTCATTGGAAAATTCCGCTTCGTAACACATATCGCTAAATTAAGCCAATTATCGCCAATTTTGGTTGCTACAAAATTAACTTAGCCAAGTCCCCTCTCTCTATTCTACACTTGAACCCAGGATGGGTTTTATAAGTATGTTGTTTACAGTTGTTTAGTTTTGATCTGAATAAATCAAACAACTGACTAATGAATCAGGTAAATTGCATTAAATTAATAACACTAGTCTTTTTTAAATAATCTGCCAATATAAAGTAAAGATTTATCGCATAGCTAAATTGGCTGTCAATCATATAGAGAGTGTAATTAATTTTACCAGCATATTAAACTTGTATTAAAAACAATTCACGTACTTTTCGATTTATATATACAAACAAGAGAAAATCAGAAATAACAACAAAGAATCTATACTCATTTTAATACTATATGTTCCTCTGCGTGTAGCGTGGTAGATGCGAAATATAGTTCGGTAGATTTAAGATAACTAAGTTTGTTGATGAACCCCAATTTTTAAAATATATAGCCAGAATATTAAAAGAGCTTCTGTAATCATGAATATCTTTCAAATTTGTCTGAGAGTGTTTTTAGGGTGTTTTGAGTGCATGTTTCCATTTTCTATTGCTAAACTGATGGGAATGACTGGTTAGTGTACAGTAAAGTAAAGGGATTAATAGTTGTAATGGCAAATTAAAAATCAAAAAAGTTCAAGTAACGCGAAAATATTATCCATTTTTATAATACCCAGGTTCTAATTTATCATTTGGCGTCACACTATAGCTTAAGTTTAAACATTAGATCTTTAAAGACAAATAAAACAGGACACTAAATTAAAAAGCCGTTCTTTAAATTAACACTTAATTTATTTACAATAACATTTAAATTACGTTAAATACTAAGGATATACATGATTACTTAACTGAATTAGGATCTGAGAGAGAGAAAATCATGGTGTGGCCATCTTCGAGTCTCCAATCGCGGCATTTTGTCAAAGGGTCGTCAGACCAAGATCGGTGATAAAATTTGTGTCAGAGAGTGTCTTAATTCGTCGTGCATGCGCTTATATTTCGCGGCGGTTTACTTCTGTATTCTGGAGAGGATTCTTTTTCGAAACACAATCAGCTTTTCTGATTGGTCTGGAGTCAGCGGAGGGATATCTTCTCGCGGTCCATGACTCCCCCAAAACGCGGGAAATTCCCAAAAACAACCCAAACCATGATGTATTTATGGGTACATTGCCTTCTTCCAGGCGTGGGAAATGCGTCACCCTTTTCGGTGGGGTGAGAGGCACTCCCAGAAATTCCTCTTCTTGTAAACAACAACAGGGCCGATATAAAAATTACTGTTGTAATCCCTAGGGAAAGGCGGCCCCCCATCACTCCTCCCCTCTCTCAGATTAACAAAACCAAAATGAATAATAAAAAAAAATTCCAGGCAAACGAAATACAGAATTGGCCTAGCGTCGGCAAATGTCTATGTCAAGAACAAAAATTCACAGACTCCTGGTTCACGATCAGCTGTCCACGTCTTTATGAGGGGTTCTGTCCATGTTCATCCATGATGATGTTGGCAGCTCCATCGTCGCTCAGATATTGCTAAAGAAATCTGCTAAACTGCAAAAAATAACAGAAACTTTGTCTCCCAGGGAAACCATATTAGTAATGAAACAACAGTTATGAGAAAAAAAATTAAACTTGGCCCTTTGTGACCACCCTTGAAGACTCCAAGCACCAATTTCCAACTCCTCTCACCGCTCATAAAATGAAAATAAGAATGTTAAAAAAATACAATCAATTTCTGAAGTTCCTAACCTATTCCGTGAGGGAAAACCAAATTAACTATCAACAACTACAATGACGTTAATGTACGAAGAGGAGAAAAAAAAATTTACTGAATGGATCACCCAAACAATTCACAAAAACATCAGACACAGACTGACAAATAGAAATAATTAAACAATCACAAAGAATCGTGTGCCACTAAATAATAAAAAATATTAAGACAAATAACACGTAAGAATACAAAATTGGCGTATCTAACAACTGCGCAACTAATAAAACAACACTTAGGAGTATTGAACAAAATACATTGATAAGAAATAAACGCCAGTGAAAACATTTACATACAATTCAAGCGTGGCGCCCAGAAACAGACACTTCATAATCGTTTAACATCGAAATCTTGACACGACCAATGTGAAGTGAAAGTCCCAGACCATCAAAAAAAAAAAAAAAAAAAACTAGCAGAACTCTTTACATACTCAAGCGTAAAAATTTCAATGGTTCACTAAGAGCATTGATAATATTTAATGAAAATAATTAAGTAAAAGTAAAAAAAAAAATTAGAGATTGAAACGATGAGTGTGCATAAGGGGAGAAAAAAAAAAATTTGTAACTTCATAGAATGCTTGGTAGCCTAAGAAATTAAAAAAAAAAAAAATTCACTACAAGCATTGGTTACAAATAAAAGTTTAAAAAAAAAAAATTTAACGGAATTAATTCAGATTTGCAAATTAAAATTTTATAAATTAACTAATCGTATAAATGATAAAAAAAAAAATTTATAACCTGCAAGAATGCTGAGTAGCCTAAGGAATTTTAAAAGAAAACTTCACTACGAGCATTGGTTACAAATAAAATTAAGAAAAAAAAAAATACTGTGATTAAATTTAGAATCGCAAACTGTGAGTGCGCATGTGATCAGTATGCACCCCCACTGTTTACAAATGCAACACAAAAAAAAAAACATGCCATTCCCTGCGCAAACGATTTGCTGCATGCCGCAAACGCCAGCACAAGAGATAGAATGAATTTAAGATAAAAAAAAAAATTTGCAAATCCGATTGTAAAAAAAAAATAACTATAGCGATTAATATTGTTTAAAAGAAACTTTAAAGAGAAAAAAAAATTTCTTCCACATTCAATACATTTGAATTTCCATTTGAGAAATGAATTCCAGAAATCACAAGTGCAGTTGAAAATTTCAGAAAAAAATTTAAAACATAAAATTGATATGCAACCCAAGTCATATGAGGCGATACATACAGAGTAAAGTAATTTAACTAAAAGAAAATTATTGCAAGTGTTACACAAAATTAAACATAGTTTCCAATATATAAAAAAATATCGCTTAATTAATCAACATAACTTTTTAACAATCCTCGTAATACAATGTATCCACAAGTCCAAATAATATAAAAAAAACTCAAAATGTTTCACTATACGCGCAACAAATATACAAACACGAAAAAAAAAAAAACACAAGATCCTCGATTTACAACAATACCGCTAACTCAATTCATCGAAAATCCTCTAATTAATAACTCAAATACAATTCTATAACAACAACCTAAAATTCTCAGTAACCTTAAAATGATTCCTCGATAATCCAAAATTGCCTTTACCTCAGATCGTTCACATCTTATGCCTCAACAACACTAACTAAACTCATCTGCAACTTCCAAATAATCAATCGATAGTTCCACAATACCATTAACTAAAACCATCTATGCTCATCAACTTATGTACAAAAATCTCACATACTCAATAACACTAACTAGACTTATCTGCAACATCCAAATAATTAATCGACTTTTCCACAATACCAATAACCAAAACCCATCTTTATTCATCAACTTATTTTATCTTCCACAAAAATTAATCGACTTCTCCGCAATCGTCTTTGCTCATAATCAAAAATCTCATAATCTCAACTTTCCTAAATGCATCTCAAAACATTATTAAATATACCACACAATCATTAAATCAACTTATCTATGTTCATCAACTTAATTACTCGAAATCGTACAAAATCCTGAACTCAAATTACCTTCTCACATCAAAACAACTTTCTCAAATATACCGCATAATTATATCAACTCAATTTCCTTTGCCCAAAATCCTTAAATCAAAATATCCTTCAGTACATCAAACAGTTTTATTAAATAAACCATGTGACTTTCTTTTCAATTCAATTATCCATTTCCATAAAAAAACAACTATCGAATAAACGTACACTTTGAACACAAACTTAACTATCTC
The DNA here is from genome assembly GCA_019973935.1 of Trichonephila clavipes. Classification (NCBI taxonomy): domain Eukaryota; kingdom Metazoa; phylum Arthropoda; class Arachnida; order Araneae; family Nephilidae; genus Trichonephila; species Trichonephila clavipes. The sequence goes on along the minus strand of BMAU01018460.1, from coordinate 248,796 downwards.
CATAAAAAAAAAAAAAAAAAAATGGAATTCCCAACCATTCAACAAATTCATCAGTGCAAACTTTATCGATCTCCTTCAAATAACTGTCTCAAATATTCCACGAAATCTCTAACTCAAACTTATGTAACTCCTTACAAGTAGTGAAACAACAACAAAAAAAAAAAAAATTCACACCCAATCCTATTCCAACATTTTCAAATTCTCATAGCAACAACGCCTAATTTTCCAACAGTTTCAAATTCTCATAGCAACAACGCCTAATCCTCTTCCAACAGTTTCAAATTCTCATAGCAACAACGCCCAATCCTCTTCCAACATTTTCAAACCAAAAAAAAAACCAAAAAAAAAAATGAGTTTCGAGTCTCATAGCAACAGCACCGTAACGTAAAAACAGGAAACAAGGGGTGGGGAACGAAAACCCATCGGAAAAATTTTGCTGAATCTCTGTCGCGACAGCAGTGGGGGGGCGAAGGGAAGACCCCTCCTAAGGCGGCAAGAATCCGACATCCAAAAATTCCACCCCTGAATTATGCTGCCCGCGGGGAGGAGTCCCTGCGACAAGGAGTAACCAATAAACAGAAATTCCAATCAACAAACAATGTTTTGTCCTATACCGGATGGCGTGCGGGGGGATACGGACGAAAAGGGTGCGGAAAAAAAAGCTCTCCCCACGTTTTCGAAACGAATGGACGAAACATTTTTAACACCATTAGCTGACCAACGACAACAAAAAAAAAAAACTTTACCAAATAACAAGCAGAACTACGTACTAAAATCCAGAACAAAAAATTGAATCAACGTCAACACTCAGTGAAATAATCTACCCGCACTGACATAAATCAACACATGTAAGCCTAGCATCAACGAGAAAAAAAATACAATATCGACCGACCAAAACATCAAAATTCTTAGTAGTTTAGCACACAACCGAGACACACTTATTGACTGCAAATTCATTTAACAACCATAATTAATCTAAACCAACAGAAATACTATCTCGACAAACAAAACCTTCAATTCCTAGTACAGTTTAGCACACAAGCGAGAACAATTATTGACTGCACATTAATTTAACAACCACAATTAATCTAAACCAACAGAAATACTATCTCGACAAACAAAACCTTCAATTCCTAGTACAGTTTAGCACACAAGCGAGACACAATGATTGACTGCACATTAATTTAACAACCACAATATTAATCTAAACCCCTGAATAAACCACAACAAAAAAAATTCCAAATCTATAGCAAAACAAACAACGCAGAATTTAGATGAGCATTAAAACACTTAACAGAAATAGCCGCAAGTTTTAAGTCAAAGTTAGCAATCATCTCACATAAAAACAAACAACATGCGCGGGAAAAAAATATTAAAGTTTCAACCTAATATCTTATAGAAAATATTCAAACAACCATCTCTATCCATATCTTAACAAGCATAAATTCCAATGTTATCATCATTTAGTAATACACAACCACTTAAAATTAATACACCAACACAATTTAGCAATAAAATTGATTCTAACAAAATGCTGCTAAAAAAAAATTAATCTTCTATGCAAAATAAAAATTTAACCAGAAAGTACAGTTATAAACAATCAATTCAGCATAAACTAAACAATTCAATAAAGGAACCTTTTATATGAAAAAAATTATTGAAATTCTAGATAATAATCACAAAACAAATTATGTAATAGGGAAAAAAAAATTTAAAATATGTATGTATCGTAACAACATTCAAATTTCATGACAGGTGTCCAGAGACCCCAAAATTTGACCTTTGTCACAAACATAAATTAAAGCTTAAAATTACTAAAATTAAAAATTGACGTACGTACATAATTATCATTGAATAACACTTGCATTACACAAAATTTATTTAATATATTGCACAAAACACACGGCATAAAAATATTTTATCTAGAGTTAAAATTGATATTAACCACAAACACACACACACAACACTATGTCATTTAAGCATAAAATCAAGACATAAAACAAACTGCATAAAAAAAAAATTTAACTGGAATTCATTAAATAACAGGAAATCATTAAATAAATGAGTACAAAATTTGATATAACTAAAAAAAAAACATAAAACATAGCATGAAACAAGGTGCAACTATGAGACAGGTATCATTCAATGCGTGCTCTCGAAATGACGAAGCGTAAAATTGTAAAAAAAAAAAAAAAAATTAAGTCTCCCTCAAATATTTTAGCGCGGAAACGTATTTAACGAGCCGAATTACCTGCACGAGCCCTTAAATTATACCGTGGACTTGGAACAATACCCTTAACCTCCGTCTCGTCTGGTTGTAAATCATCCAAATTTTTCAAATGCAAATATGAAAATCTCTTAATAAATGGAATCATCCGATTGACATGCGTGTTAAATCTTTTCCTCAATTGTTCTACATGTTGCACCCTATAATTGACATTAGAAAAACGCTCTATCACTCTGTAAGGACCTTCGAACTTAGGTCTGAGTTTTGGAGATAAATTAGATTTAATGTTAGGCGTCTTTATAAAACACAAGGACCCGATCTTGTAATCGTAATGATGTTGTTTTGTCGCTCTCGTACTCAATTCAACATGTGATGCCTCCTGATCCTTTAGATTATTTAAAACTTTATTGAAAGTATGCTCCAAAGACGGTAAAAGTTTCTCGACATATTCATACTTATTTTGTGGTGTATCAGAATTCTTTTCGTAAGTGTAGGATAATCGAATATCTCTGCCATGCTCTAGGAAAAAAGGGAGATGTGTATGTAGCTTCATGGATCGCTGAATTTAATGCTAACATGGTGTGCGGGAGTTGATCATCCCAATCGTTTGTGTTTTGTGAAATTGATGCAAGGATATTGGCTAGCGATTGATTGGGTTTCTCTACCCTACCGTTGACGTGAGCGGAATAACTTGATATGTGCCTTTTTTGAATACCCATGACTCTGCAAAATTCAACAAATTCGGAACTCTTAAAATATGTAGCGTTATCTACGACTAATTTATGTGGGCAACCCCTGTGTACAATGTAATTATCAAAGAAAGCTTTTGAAATCGTACTGGACCTAATATCCGGAAGTGGAACGATGTGAATATATTTTGTGAATGCATCTATCATAGATAAAACATAGCTATTACCTTTAAGCGTGGTTTTTAAAGGACCGAAAATATCCATATGACACGTTTCTCCTGGTTCAGTACTTTGTTCAACAAGTTGATGGGGTGCAGGCGGGATTTTAAAGGCGTTTTTTCGAGATAAGCATATGGTACAAGAACGAACAAAATTTTTAGTATCTTTATACATATTGTGCCAAAAGAAGTTCTCGCTGAGTCGATGATAAGTTTTAAAAAATTTAAGATGTCCTCCATATTCTGAATGAACTGATTCGAGAATTTTAGCTTTTAGACAATGTGGAATGCAAACCTGCTTTCTAGTGGTGTTAGACCTGGGTGATCTCGAGGGGCGCTTGGACAAATGACATAACAAACCTTCCCCATTAATAAAATAGTTGCTGATTTGTGGGCTAACATCATTTTGATCAATTTTTTGTATGATAGTGCTTAAAACAGAATCTTCGCGTTGCATATTAATAAGATCTTTAGAGTCCGGTAAAGCTATTGTGATGTTGTTAATATAACGAGAAAGATGATCTGCGACTGAATTTAAGGATCCCCTGATGTAGTGTATGTCGTAATTAAATTCTTCCAGAGCCAATTTCCAACGCAAAATTTTGGAAGAGGGATTTTTATTAGAAAGAAATCCCGCGAGAGGCTTATGATCGGTAAAAACTTTAAATTTTCTGCCTAACAAGAAAGGTCTAAAAAAATTTAATGCTGTATATATCGCGAAAAATTCTAAAACCGTTGCGTTATATTTCGATTGTGATGGATTTAATTTCTTAGAAAAAAATATAAAGGTTTGACTTCAGAGTTAGGATATCTTTGTTCTAAAACTGCCCCTATGCCGCGAGAAGAAGCGTCCGTTGTTATTTGTAACTCCGCGTTTTGATCAGGTAGTGCCAAGACCGGTGGATTCAATATGGCTTTCTTAATATCATCAAATGCCTCCTGCGTTTCGGATGTCCACTCAAATGGAGTGTCTTTTCTCAATAGATTCGTTAAGGGAAGTGCACGTTTCGCGAAATTCTTGATATATCTCCTGTAAAAATTACAGCACCCTAAAAAAGATTTAATTTGTTTTTGATCCTTTGGAACTGGAAACTCATTAATTGATACGGACTTATCTTTATCTATAAGAATGCCTTCCGGCGTTACCACAAACCCTAAAAATTTACAACTTTTCGTTAAAAACTGACATTTACTCGGATTAAATTTTAAGTGAATTCTTTCAAAGCGTTCAAAAACCTTACCCAGTAGTTCAAAATGTTCATCTATAGTTTTAGTGAATAAAATAATGTCATCTATATAAACCAAAGCTCCGTGGTGTAATAAATCTCCTAGGACCTCCTGTGCGATTGATTGAAAAGCTTTAGGCGAGTTTTTTAAACCGAAACATAATCTGTTAAATTGATATTTATCACCGTCGGGAGTAGAGAATGCCGTCTTATGCCTGTCCGCAAAGTGTAGTGGAATTTGATTAAATGCTGACTTCATGTCTAACGCCGAAAAATAGTTTGAACCTGAAATTTCATGTAATATGTCGTCCAATGTTGGAATGACAAAATCCTGAGTCACAGTTATTTCGTTGAGTTTCCGAAAATCTAAAACTAGGCGCCATTTTTCTTTCTGTTTGACAAACAATGCCGGAGTATTATACTGAGAATTGGATTTCGAAATAATTCCCGCCTTTTCTAAATCTGCTATTTGACGTCGAAATTCGTTTCTTAAATTGAATGGAATCTTATAAATTGGACATTTAATGGGATAATCATGTTGTAAACTGATTCTGTGGTGCTCCGTAGCGGCTGCGGATAATTCTACCGTAGAGCGAGCGAAAGCACTTTTGTGCGAAATTAAAAGTTGAAATAATCTGTTTTTGATTTTATTGTCCAAACCTGAAAGATTGAAATCTTTCTCCGTGAGTGGGGGTAAAATATCTTGAGAAACCGGAAAATCAGAAGAAAAGTCTTCGTAATTATTGACTGTAATTATTTTCATGTTCTTGTTAAGGGTGATTATGTTATCTGAATCGTTTCTAATTTCTAAGATGGTGTCATTTGTCTGTGGATCAATATTAATTTGCGAATTAGTTAAATGAATGTTTTTATTTCGTAGCTTTGCTGAACTCCGAATAGTGGCCAGTGACGTCGAATTAGGTAATGTTTCAACATGTATGCGAACATTTGTGACCGAATGGGGACCCACACACGTTTTGTGTTTTAAAAATCCATTTATAAAGTTACTCTGTACCACTCGCGTGGGGAGTGAATAATGAATAAGCGGAATTGAAAAATTATGAATTAATAAACGGTTTTTTCCTATATCTAAAACTGCATCCCATACTTTCAAAAAATCGTATCCCAAAATAGCGCAATAATTATCGTTAATCTCTTGTTTAGTTATAAAAAAATATGTCGAAATTGAAATTCCCTCAATGACAATTGTATTTCATAGCAACCGATAATTTCTACCGTGTCTCCACTTACAGCTTTAATCTGAATTGAAACATTAAATTCCCTAAAGTTATCATTTTTTATTTTAGTGAAAAAAAGAATTAGACATTAAAGATACGGATGCACCTGTGTCAATTAAAATTCTAAACTTGTGATGTTTAACGTTTGCATTTATTATTGGTAGATCGAATATTTTATCTCGAGATTGAATCGGAGAAAACCGCTCCTCTACCGAATGAAAAAAATCTAAATACGGCTTTCTCCACGGGAGTTTAAATTCTCATTTGTGCGAAAACGTTGAAAACCCCTATTCTCAGAATTTGTGTGTGTCGCTCTCACTGAATGCCTGGGGGCTGCGTAATTGTCGCGGAGAGTAGATTCCCTGAAATGTACAAGCCTCCCTCTGGCCTGGGGCTACTTGAAAAAGAATACTCGCTTGCGGCATTTCTCCGGGGGGCTGGTAACGGGCAGCGCGTTCGTCCCTCTGTCTCTTCCTACATTCCGCCTGTCTGTGTCCTTGAATACCACAATAGAAGCACTTGAAAACGTTCTCTCTTCTGTTAAAATAGTTCCCACCTGATTTACGAGCTGTAACTGCACTTGCCTCTTGTAGACGGCCGACCCTTAAATTTATTTCTTGTAATCTATCCGCTAATGCTGAAAGAACTGGATTTTCCGTTTGTGCGGACGACAAGCCGGATCTCTCTTCGCTAGCTATTTGGTTTAATTTCATGTTCTGCTCTTCTATCAATGCCGCATTGATTGATTCCTCTAAATTCAAAGGATCGCGGGAAAGAACAAATCGTCGTATGTCATTTCTTAAACCACTTATAAACCGAGATTGTAACAATTGGTCATTCGCATTTCTCACCGCGGTATTTTGAGCCGAATTTCCTGACTGGAAAATCTGTGTTCCCAGTTTATTGATGCGTGCTGCAAATTCCTGTACGCTCTCCGAAGGACCCTGGATACACGATGAAAATAATTGGAGACGCGTTGATAAAGGTACAGCTTTTTCGAATCTTCCAATAAGAATTCTTGCGATATCGTTATATTCTGTCAATTGACTATGTGTTGGGTCGGATAGAAAAAATTCCTCAGCTATTCCCGTTAATTTTAATTTTAGAATTGTTACTTTCTCATCGTTTGACCACTTGCCTAAATTCGCAACATCGTTTATTTTTCCCAAGAACCTGCGAATTCCTAACGATTCACCTCCGTCGTACATTGGAATTAGATCAATTAGATTAAATTTCTCGAACGCCGTTTGCGTCAAAAGGGGGTCTGATTGTCGTGTACGTGGCATGTTTGTTAATTATTAGTTAAGACCAAAATTTCTAGCGAATCTAATTCACAACGAAAACCGTTAAATTAAAACAAAATTCAAGCACTCGTGCAAGGCAACAGAAATTCATGAACTCTTAAATTTAAATGAAACTTTTAACTAATCGGCTCTCGCGTAAATACATGCATAGAGAAAAAAAAAAATTCACATCAATATTGAAAGAGAAAAAAAAATTAAAGAGCACAAGTACCTGCGTCATCGTTGCACCCCGGACTCTCTGACAAAACTGCAAGAAAAAAAAATTCACAGTATCAAATTCAAGCAATACATAAAATACACAGTAGCACACGAGATGAAAATTTGTCCTGATGATCCATCAAGAAACGTTTACATAAAAAAAAAATTGTAAAAAAAAAAAATTTCTAACTCAAAGGATGTAAAAAAAAAATTTTCTAACGACCAAAAAAATTTAAAATCCTGGTCAACTGGCACCAGATAATGCAACGCCCGGTTAACTTAAGTTAATTTAATTTATTCTTATTATCCATTTTATAATACCCAGGTTCTAATTTATCATTTGGCGTCACACTATAGCTTAAGTTTAAACATTAGATCTTTAAAGACAAATAAAACAGAACACTAAATTAAAAAGCCGTTCTTTAAATTAACATTTAATTTATTTACAATAACATTTAAATTACGTTAAATACTAAGGATATACATGATTACTTAACTGAATTAGGATCTGAGAGAGAGAAAACATGGTGTGCCCATCTCGCGAGTCTCCAACCGCGGCATTTTGTCAAAGGGTCGTCAGACCAAGATCGGTGATAAAATTTGTGTCAGAGAGTGTCTTAATTCGTCGTGCATGCGCTTATATTTCGCGGCGGTTTACTTCTGTATTCTGGAGAGGATTCTTTTTCGAAACACAATCAGCTTTTCTGATTGGTCTGGAGTCAGCGGAGGGATATCTTCTCGCGGTCCATGACTCCCCCAAAACGCGGGAAATTCCCAAAAACATCCCATACCATGATGTATTTATGGGTACATTGCCTTCTTCCAGGCGTGGGAAATGCGTCACCCTTTTCGGTGGGGTGAGAGGCACTCCCAGAAATTCCTCTTCTTGTATTAAAAATTACTGTTGTAATCCCTAGAAAGGCGGCCCCCCATCACTAGGTGTAAAATCACCCAATGCTTCTGCAACGGACTTTTGAGCTTTCGGTTTACTAAAAACGAGCCTTAGTAAAACGGCATCCAAGAACACTTTTGGAAAACGTTCAAGAGGATGAAAAAAATTTGCATTGAAATGCTATTTACTTTCATGAAAAATTCCCAGAAATTCCTCTTCTTGTAAACAACAACAGGGCCGATATAAAAATTACTGTTGTATGAAAAATTTATTTTTATTAATAAAAATTTTTCGTTGTGAAGGGCGGTATTTTTACATTTTTGTCTGACGGGAAAACTATTAAACAGCCGACTGTGCTAGTACCGTTTTTTTTCTGAACTACACGAATCGGGGTACCTTTTGGGGGCCCTTAAATGGTTCGTTTATGACGTGATTCAACAAACAATTACATAATCCAATTTCAAGTACATATACGCTTTTTTTATTACTAGTGCTAGTGCCGATTTAAGCTCATTTTGGGCCCTGGGCGCAGAACAGGTCCCTTTGTCACTGGTGGATAGAAATTTATAACCGAAAAATCTGGTGAAGTTCAGCTTATCCGGGCCCTTCTGAACTCCTGGGTGCCCCATGGATAAACTGGCACTGACTATTGCGTATTCTAAATACAGGATGCAATTTAGTAATTGTTGTCGAATATTTCACTGGCATCAGATTTAAGATAAGTCATTATTTTTGAAAAATTAAGACTATTTATGATATGGCGTGTGCTTGCTTTTTGAAGCCCTTGGAGTGCTCTTACTTTACGTCTGTTTGTTTTTTGAGAATCCCCATAAAAAATAATCGCAAAGAACATTGTCAAGGGATGATGGTAGCTATTTTTCAGGAGGCAGAAAATTATTTTTTAATCTTTCAGCCATTTTATAGTTGATTTTACAGTCTGATTTGGTGCAGAATCTTGTTTAAAAGCAAAGTTACCTTGAGGGTAAAGACGTTTACTTTTTTTAAAATCAAGTGTTTAAAAACTTTATTCTGATAGTATTCAGCAACAATTTTAGCCTTTGATTCTACAAAAATGGTTTTGTTAAGCCTTTTGAGAGATCATTTCCATCTATGCCATAACACCTGACGGCCAACTTGCTTTTTGCAAAACAGCTGCGTCTTTGCGACGTTTTTTGCGTGAAACATATTGTATCTTCGTTTTGAGTTGTGAATGACAGATGAAACAGTGCTACATCCGAAGTAATCCATGCTTTCTATCTATCTGTCTTTAACATTAAATATAGAGGCCCAGCAGGGCCGATCGTAGTAGGTGTGCACCGCACGTGGGCGGCCGAAACGAGGGGACAGCCGCAGGCCACCTATAATTCTTTCGATCAAGCAAAATTTTTTGTGAATTTCTCAAAATAAAATTTATAAGAAGTTCAATAAATATGCTGAATTTTAAATAGTTATTGAAAAATCAAAATAAGTCCCGATATAGCATAATATAGTTCGAGAAAAATAAGAATGGATTTCAAATTCTGAGGAACATTCCTTCTCATTAGGAGTGTAGCCTGCCTTATCAGAGGACGCCAGTATCAATGATACAGGCGCCCTAGCTACAGGGGCCCCGGACGTGCGTAAACAAAAAGTCGTAAATTGTTATTAATGGTCATATTAAGAGTTCCTTTCTACGTTTATAAAATAGTATGTCACTGGCTTCAAACGATAAAAATTTTCCATGTGAATTCTGAATCTCAGGTCCTACTATAAAAAAGTTTAAAAGCTGGTAAAGATACTCAAAATAATGAGAAAACAAGGAGTGGTATGTGGTCAGAAAGCAGGAAAAACTTCTCATTCAAAGTGGTTCGACAAAAAGATTGTTTGAAGAGAAATACAGATAACACTTGGGATGGGAAAAATACATTCAGAATGTTATTTGCTTGTAAATTAAAATACACCCTTCGTCTGCTGATTGGTTGACTGTAATAAACGTCGCACTAAGAAGTTACACGAAGGCTTGGTAGTTGGAATTTTTTTCAGAAGTGGTCCAGTGAAAGAGAATATTAGATTTTATTTATCCCGGTCCTCTTTTATTTCTGTAACAACCAAAAGACTGAATGTGCATTCAGTCAGCAAGGGTTCTTCTTCCCGTTCCGAGAAAGATCTGGCCCATAAGCGCCAGGAGTCTTCTGTCACCCTCCAAGTCTATAGTTGATTATTTTTTAACGAGTATTCATGAGTTCTCAAAGCTGGTCCCATAGGGGAAGAATTTCGATCCATCTGACAGAAGTAATGAAAAGCACGATCGAGATTTATGACATGCTTAAGGACGAATGAAAAGAATGGGGCAGAATGACCCTCAGAAAAAAAAGGACCCCTTTTCGAAGAAACCTGAGGAAATTTTGCGTCAATTTAACTTCCGAATGAGCCTTTGAGTACATTCCTTAATTATTTATCATACTTAAAATGATCCTAACAATAGCGCGAAATTGAAATATTTTATTTTTCTTTTTATTGAGGTAACATTCGAAATAAACACATAATTTTTTTAATATACTCTAAGACTGCTAAAAGAACTCTTATTTGTAAGATTGAATTTAAAAAGCACAAATTCTTTTTGTATTTGTTGATATTTTAAGAGTTATTTGCACGATATCTTCTTGATTAAGATCTTTTGCCCATAGAATTTGAAAGAATATATATTTAATGCAAACTAATAATTAATTATAAAAATACATAAAAATCGTATAATTTCTTTAAAATATTGTATTGCATTCTGTATGCTTCTAATAAAGTTACTTAAAATTTATCTTTAACAATCTTTTTATATTTAAAATATTTAAAAAAGACAACAATAAGAATATCAGAACTATTGCAGAAATTTCTTATAAAATGTATTTAATGAAAGGTTTATTTTTACACAAACAATAATAAATGTTGAAAAATATAGGTAATATTGTCACGAAGATTCTTAGAGAAGAGCAGGTAGCTATACAACGGTTGAATTAAGCAATGAGAATTTATTGAAGGCAAGCGTGATCTACTTGATCATACACAAGACGAACTGAACTTCAGCTCGAGGGAAGCAGCTTATATACGATACAGTGGTGACATCTAGAATATTCTAGAAGTACTTAAACTAACATAAATTTGTATACGCTGCAACTCTTTGTAAAATTCCAGAGAGTCTATTTAAATCAAGTTAAAAAAAAACGGCGAGTAGCAATCGGTAGGTTTTGAACCTGAGACCAACAGTTCTACTAGATGCGGCTTTACCACTCGACCACTCGTTCGTTGAAAAGTTTACGAAACATGGCATTACTCCCTCCTTAAAATAACATCACCTCGATGTTAGTTTAGTTCCTTTACGTTTCGCGTTCTGGATCTCGTCATAGGTCCTCTATATGGTACAATTTCTCCAGGAGAGTCGAGTGGAGTATCTTTCTTGTCCGTCCCAACATTGTATGCAGCACCAACCGGAGAACTGCTTGGGAGTTTTTCGGCGTCATTTGTTAGAATACGTTCCTGTGCTTCAGGAGTATAATACTTTTTCATACGTAGAACATGCACAACCTGTGTAGATTTCCGTCTACGGGGCGAGGGTTCTGATTCTTCAACTTCATATGTAACGTTGGATAGTTTTTTTACAACTCGGTAAGGACCGAAGTAACGCTTTAAAAGCTTTTCAGACAAACCAACTTTCCTAACAGGCGTAAAAACCCAAACTAGTTCGTCAGGTCGGTATGATACACTTCGGTGTCTGGCATCATATCTGGTTTTGTCCCTGTGCTGTGCTTCTAATGTTCTGATTCTGGCAAGCTGTCTGGATTCTTCCGCTCGAGTTATGAGTCGACTCACATAGTCAACTTCTGATCCGTCAGCGTTGTATGGAAACACAGTGTCAAGTGTGGTTTCGGCTCCTCGACCATGGAGAAGATAAAAAGGAATGTAACCCGTTGCTTCTTGTTTCGCAGTATTGTAAGCAAAAGTGACAAAAGGAAGAATTTCATCCCAGTTTGTTTGCTCCACGTCGACGTACATTGAAAGCATATCTGCCAAAATTTTGCTAAACCTCTCGGTTAATCCGTTCGTCTGGGGATGATATCCAGTCGTCTTTCTGTGCTTAGAGCTAAATAATTGACCAAGTTCTGTCACCAGCTTCGACTCAAAGACTTTGCCACGATCGGTTAGAATAGTTCGGGGCGCTCCATGTTTCAACACAATTTCTTCGGTAATGAATTTTGCTGCTTCTTCAGCTTCGGCAGTTGGTAGAGCTTTTGTGACCGCAAAACGAGATAAGTAATACGTTCAAACGATAATCCATTTTTCCTTTCGTTGATCTAGGAAACCTTGCAAGAAGATCTACGCCAACGCGTTGGAAAGGCACCGAGGCTGGAGAAATTGGTATGAGTAGACCAGGTGGTTTCTGGGGAACTGATTTCCTCCTTTGACACTCTCGGCAATGCATGACGTAGTGACATACACTCCTATACAGTCCTGGCTAAAAGAAGCGATTCCGAATTCTATCGTACGTTTTTGCGAAGCCTAGATGTCCAGCAGTTGAATAGTCATGAAAATGCTGTAGAATTTCAAGACGGAGATGCTTTGGGATTATTGGCAGCCATTTTCATCCATTTGGATCGAAGTTCTTCTTGCAAAGTACTCCGTCTAGGAGATTAAAACTTTTCGTAACTGGTTCTGCCTTTTCATGGGTATGAATTAATTTGGATAGTTCCGGATCTTTTCTTTGCTCTTCGGCGATATCAGAAAAGGATGCCAAGGTAGTTTTTTGCTCAGAAGGAAAAACTTCATCCTCGACAGGGTTTCTTGAAAGGCTGTCAGCGTCTTTGTGTTTCTTCCCACTTTTATAAACAATTTCTAGGTCGTACTCTTGAAGACGGAGAGCCCATCTGTCAAGTCTTCCTCACGGATCCTTAAGTCCTGTAAGCCAACAAAGGGAATGGTGGTCGGTTACGATTTTGAAGTGTCTTCCGAAAATATATAGTCGGAACTTAGCGACAGCCCATACAAAAGGAAGACATTCGCGTTCAGTCGTCGAATAATTCCTCTCAGCTTTCGTCAGAGTTCTTGGAGCATAGGCAATCACTTTTTCTTTCCCCTTTTGTATCTGGACTAACACGGCGCCTAGACCGTAACCGCTTGCATCTGCATGCAGCTCTGTGGGGGCCTTTTCATCAAATAGTCCTAGGGCCGGTTCGGATGTGAGGGCTGTCTTCAATTTCTCGAAGGATTCCTTTTGATCTGATCCCCATGTAAATTTGGAATCATCTCCATGTTCTTGGAGAGGTTGAACCTTCAGACAAAAATCCTTAATAAACCGACGGTAGTAGGAGCATAATCCTAAGAAACTTCTGACGTCATGTATATTCTTAGGAGCTGGAAGGTTTTGAACTACTCTTAACTTTTCCTGGATTGGGCATTATACCCTCTTCGGACACGAGATGCCCCAAGATCTTGATTTGCCAGCTACCAAAAGCGCACTTTTTAGGATTTAGAACAAGACCGGCATCTTGGATGCATTTTAGTACGCTCCGTAAGCGTCGAAGATGGTCGTCGAAGGTCTCAGAAAATACAATGATGTCATCAAGGTAGCAGAGGCACGTTGTCCATTTTAGGTGGCGTAAAAGAATGTCCATCATCCTCTTGAATGTGGTCAGAGCGTTGCACAGCCCGAAAGGCATAAATTTGAATTCGTATAAACCCTCAGGTGTGATGAACGCAGTTTTTTCTCGATCTGCTTCGTCAACTTCAATTTGCCAATATCCTGACGACACATCTATGGATGAGAAGAATTTTGATCCTTGCAGGCTATCAAGTGTATCGTCTATACGAGGGAGAGGGTACACATCCTTCTTAGTAATTCTATTGAGCCGTCTGTAGTCCACACAAAAGCGCAGCATCAAACAGCATCAGATGGTCAAGATAGCGGCCGATCTCTCGACAGATTAATGACTTTTCTCCGCAAAGAAGTTAAATCTGAAGAAATGATTCTCCTCGCTCGTACCGGACTGGGGTCCACGCAATGTCAGAAAGTCAAAGCCAACGCAGAGGAGCCATCTTTGGATACAAGTGCTGCTCTCGTTAACACCAAAGGAGAGAGGTCGGGCAAGCCAAGATCTTGTTTATTTTGTTCTCAATCTAATCACTGGACCTCTGTCTCATTGCTAAAAAATTGTCGTTAAATATGATAAAAGGAGTATATTTTAATTAGAAATCGAGCATGTTTTCGATGTTTAAGGTGATGGCGGGCCATTAGTTTAACACCTTACATGACATCTAGATGGCGTTGGCTATTGCGAAATTTTTGGCACAAATATTTGTCTCAAGATTCCCAAGATGGGCAATAAATTTCTCTCTCGGGTAACCTTTTCAATGAAATTCTCCCCTTCAGCGAAAGGGAACACGCGGGGGCTAAGGGAGGGTGACAGTCGTAAAACTGGTAAAATAAATGTTAGCTCTTTTTTTTCTTTTTCGAGGGAGGGGGTTAAAGCAGCAGAGTGAATCTTGAAAATGAAAGACTTCTCATTTCTGGACATTGGTCAATCGTCAAACTTTTTCAACTCTTGGAACCCCTAGAACTATTTTATTTTTTATTAAAAACTTTTATGATGTAATTTTAATGTTATTTACTCATTGATAATATAAATTTGTGATCCAAATGTCACCTACGCATGCATTATACTTAGTAACTGAGATATGTGTTCACAATTTTTTACACAAACTATCGACGTATAAGCTTTTTGAAATTATCTGCAGTAGCATTTCATATTCCGTGTTCAATTCGTTTTTGTATTTTGATTTTGTTGCCTATCACGTTAAAAATATTTTTCACTTTCTAAATACATTTTTGTGAATGGCATGGAAATGTTCATAGCTGTGTGAGAAATTCTGCGTATATGGCATGAATTGGTAACCTAAGATATAGGTCTTCTAGCTTAAATTTAAATTTTAGCATCGAATCTGTTCATATGTCGATAAATTTTTTTATCTTCATTATAGGTGTTTTTCCCCCACAAATGTAAAAGGTTTCAAAATATTGTACTAACTAGGATAAAATTACTTCGTGGAACTCGGGATAGCAAATAATAGTATATTCACAATCTACTGCATAAAATAAAGTTTTAAAATTCATTTATTATATTACAATAAAAGTTAAAAAAGATCTTTAGATAATTGTGGCTAACCGAATTTCATGAGAACATAAATCCATTTTGCATACATATTTGTAATTTTTCTTTCCCATTTTTTTTTATTGGGACTCGTGGAACACAGTTTGTCGATCAATTCTCTAGATAAATGATGTACAGAACAAAACTGTTTAATTTTTCCTGAACAAATGATTTTTAAAGGAAGAATAGGTGGATTTAAAGCAATGAAAAATTAAATTTCACGTTTTAATGAACAAACAATATGATACAATTTTACTTTTATACAATAGAACAGGGGTTGGCAACCTATTTCACGAGAGGTACAATTCTCAGTGGTACTCTGAATTACTCAACAAATGTGTCAATTTTTGAGAGGATGGAAGATGATAAAAATTTATAATGGTCCTTATTATACGAAGATCTCCAGAATTATGGACAATTGCGAAATTTCGAAAAAATCGGAAAGATATCTCGAAACATAAATTTACAGCTATTTTGTGAATTATTGGATGTCATTGCTGGTGAGATTTGATTGTTTGAAAAGAGAAGATCGCGTGCACTCTGCTCTCCGCTTTTGGTTGATTTCGAAAAAGGCAATCCTCCCCTTTCTCTGCAGGGGGAAGAGGGCCACAGTCTTTACGACTGTGAAACGAAATACTTGTTCTTTTTTTTGGGGGGGAAGTAAAATAGTGTTAAATCTTGACCATGAGAGAGATCTAAAATGGCTTTCTTACTTTTTCGACTCATGGATTCTGATAATTTGTTATGAATGCTTTATTCGTTTCTAACTATGGAAAAAATCCTATGTATTTTGCAATCTAAATTTTAGGAGCTGTTCTTGTTTTAATATAGATTTTACCGTCAAATGTCTTTTAAAATGTCAATAAGTTGTTCGCTCTCCTTGATTATAGGTGTTTTTATCCACAAATAAAAAAAAGTTCATTTTCCATTACAAAACAATTTAGTTGTGCAAAAGCAATGTATTAACGTGAATAAATTTGTTTTGTTGGTCCCGGTACAGTAAACAATGGAATGTTCACAATCTAGTAGGCACTACATATAAAGAAAAACGATTTAATATTCTTTTATAATGGAATAATGAATGTTTCTAAAAGTATTACAAAATAAAGTTCTTATGTACAAAAAAAAAATATGTTTCAGAAATTTCCAATTATAGGTATACACTTACACCTGTATTACATTATTAAAGGTTTAAGGGAAACAATTTTGAATAGAATTTTCTTTAAAAAAGTATTATATATATATATATATATATATATATATATATATATATATATATATATATATATATATATATATATATATATATAAATGTTAAAAAAAAAAAGGTTATCAATTTTTTGATATTTTTCTAAGATAGTATGCAGCTATTTCATTAAAAAAACTGGTTAATTATGGTTTTGACCATTATTTTACATATAAAATATTTTTCAAATTCAAAAATATTTTTATAAGAAATGGTACGTAAATGAAAATAAGCATTACAAAAATTATTTCATGTTCAGCAAAAAAAAAAAAAAAAGAAAAAGAAAGAAAGATATTTTGAAATTAAAATTTACTTTTGTAACTTTAGAGAATGATTAAAATATCATTATAAGGGAGAGAAAATAGGCTGGCAATTAATTATCAAGCACAATTAATCAAGCATATAATATATAAACATTGCCTTTATTTTTTTCTAAGAAATTTATGTTTATTTAATGAATATATGTCAATAACAATTTTTCAATTTGGAAGTTAACATTATATTTAAATCAAAGAAAATTGCATTATTGTTTAATTTTTGGGCATATTTGGTAACAAAATAATAGTTTCATTCTATGTAGGAATCCAAATAAATTATTCTTAATCTCTTTCTGTTTTAGTACATAGGAAAGAAATTGGAAACTTTTATTGCTTTTTTGTACTTTTCTTTCCTAAAGACTTCGGACCAACAAGTGTTTTCCGGTGTCCCCTCTGAAGTGAAATTCCCATGAGATATACATCGTGTGGGGTGGATGACCAGAGTACTTAGCTCTTCCGAGCTATAACCTCTCGTCATTAGGATTTCGAGTGTTATGACTCTTACATTTTTTTAAATAATAGTACTTAAAAGTAAAAAAAAATTTTAAGGACAGTAATAGAAATAAAAAATTTAAAATTAAAAGAATGCATTAAGTGCTTGAAAAATACCATGAGATGTTGACCTCATGACATGACGAGATGCCTTTGAAAGGACGCTAAACGGTATTGTGGCTGACAAAACGGCAAAGTAATTTATCATATAGTGAATATACTGAGTAACAGATTGTTTTTAAACAATAATTTATGGTAAAATAGCTTTGTAGTAATTAGATTGACTTAAGTTTTCTAGTGGATAGATTCAATATCTCCCCCGAAAAAAAAAGGTATAAATTGCTCTTAACTGATTATCATATTTCCTGAAAAAATGAATAGAAAAAAATAAGAAATGTAAAACTTTTTAACATTTGAAAATCGAGCAATTTGATCCACAATT
The DNA here is from genome assembly GCA_019973935.1 of Trichonephila clavipes. Classification (NCBI taxonomy): domain Eukaryota; kingdom Metazoa; phylum Arthropoda; class Arachnida; order Araneae; family Nephilidae; genus Trichonephila; species Trichonephila clavipes. The sequence continues at coordinate 231,135 of BMAU01018460.1, read as the reverse complement.
ACGAGATAAAAAAAGCAAACATTATTAATTATAACAGTTATATTTTTCCTTCGTTTATAAAATAAATCATTCATTTTAAAAGTCTTCCAAAATTAAAAATTATGAATATTTGGGTTTAAAAAATGAAAACACCGTTTAATTATTTAGAAAATTAAGAGTTTCAATTTTTTAAAAATTAGTGTTTTTAAAAGTTTATTCAGCAGATATAACTTTTTCTGAATGCTTTACTTTCTAATTCAAAAATGAACTAGTAATAAAAATCAATATCTTAATTATAGTAATAAAATAAAAACTCCAATGAGCAATAAATATATGTTCATATCGTAATGCCCAACATATTTCTTTTTCCATAAAGAATTCATAATAAAATTTTACTACTTAAAATCTTTTATCATATATTTAACTAAAATGGATAAAATTTGAATTAACATTAATTCTAAATTTTATATGTGTAAAATGTAATGCGCAAAGAAAAATCCCAACTTCTATTATGTTAAAAATTTAGTCAAGAACTTGATCAAGTTATTGAAAATGTTCAATGACAGAAAATGCCAGACAGTATTTTTTAATAGAAAAAAGGCAAAAATTTAAAGATAGAGAGACTTTAAAATCGCGATATTGCCATATTTATTCGAATCTAAGCCGCACTTTTTTCCCTATGCTTAGGCTACAAAATTCTGGTGCAGCTTAGATTCGAAGACTGAAAAAGTTTTTAATGCTGGTAAAGTAAATTAATTATTCACTTTTTATTAATTCACCTTTATTATTTTTTTATTTCGTTTAGTTAGTGATTGAATATAAACGTCATATTGATCAGCTACACGAGGGCTTTTGGTGACGGACCTCGTAACTTTGAACCATAGTCAAGTGACGAGGACGACACCTGAGCTTGCACCTCCCATCTCCTAACAACCACACCAATGAGAGGACGTTTGAGCTCTCAGATTTAACGTTCATCGCTCCCCTACACGACAGAACTTCAGCGGTACTAGGCTCGAACTCATGACACGCCAGCCACGAGTACGTTACCTTGACCATTAGGGTATCGCAGCCACTTTTCATTCCGTAAATATATCATATATCGATAATATATTTTACACTATTTTTTTTCACAAAAATGTGCTGAGAATTTGGGGTGCGGCTTAGAATCTGAACATAATTAATTGAAAAAATAAGTTTCTGTTAATTAAATTAGAAAACAATATTTTGTGTTAATAATTGTTCCAATGGTTTATGGCAAAGTTTTACGTCAAATATAAAATCGATGGGGAAAAAATTTTTGTTAGTTAAAAAGAAAATAATAATATAATAATTGCATTACAATAATTAGATTAAAATTTTAATTTGTGAGCAAGGAGTAGTAATTTGTGTTCTTTAGAGTTAATTCACAACTTTCGATCAAGTATAAAGTAAGTATACTTTCATTCTTCGTTAAGTCATTTCGCAGAATTTAAATATTCTTACAGACATTCCTTCAATAACAGACAAAAAAAAATCTAAGCAGTATAATTATAAACGATTTTTTTTTAAAGCACACATGCAGAAAATATTTAAAACTTTCCTAAATCGGAAAGTTCGTCAGATTTGAGATGTTAAATCTCTGTACATCATAAACCTTTTCCATTGTCCACTATTTGTAAGTTACCATAATTTCAGCTGGCGACTATATTTCAGAAAGATATCGCCAAAAATAAGTATTCGTAGCCAAGAATAAATTCGCTTTTCCAACGATGGTGGTGCCATCTGTTTGAGATAGTCCCAACTACGCCAAAAATAATTCAGAATGAACTTAAAATTTAAAAAAAGTTAATTAAGAAAAACATAAAACTTAATTCTGGCTACACTAGTCCAAAGAGGGAAGCTTGCTTTCTAATATACTATTTAATTCTACTCTAAAAATAATGTTTTTTTCTGTTAAAATGTCTTTTGCGTTTCCACCTCCAATACTTTAACATAGAAAAGTCAAATTTCATTTTGCAAAAATGCTGAAAACTGTGTAATTTTCCAAAAAATCAAAATTCAAAAAACACTATCCTTTAAACAATTATTTTCTTTATATCCATAAAAATTTTTATTATTATTGGAGCTTTTTCCTGCCCACAAATGTCTTTGCCGTTTCATCCCTATACTTTAACATTGACCGAAAACAGCCTTAAATAAAGGTAATAATGCTCGTTCTTGCAGATTAAAAATGTTAAAGTGCAGGAATTGTGACGATAAACGCCATCACGCATTATTATGTAATAAAAATGAGGAATTTGATTTAAAAAATGAGACAGTTGGGGCTACCATTAGTAACTCCCTTGCCAGTCAGTCTTTAATTACTAGTGTGTATTTGCAAACTATAGCTTTAAAATTGTGTTATAATAATAGTGAAATGGTTTTGCGTTGTTTGCTAGATAATGGGTCTTGAAGATCTTACTTAACTCAGAGAGTTATTGATCATTTGAATTTAAAACCGGTATTAAAACAAATCATTGTTCATGGTTTGTTTGGGGGAAGAGAGACGGCTCCAAGGAAGCATTCCCTATACAATGTTATTATTAAGAGTATAGATGACAGTTTTTCTTGTCAAATTAAAGTTTTTTCTGAAAATAAAATATGTGGATACTTACCTAAAGTTGCAAGTTCTATCTGAAATTAAAGAAAAGGGTATCATAGTGCCTGATTTATGCAATTCTGTAAATGAAATAGATATGCTTTTAGGAGCTGATGTAATCTTGTCGGGTAGATCAATAAAATTAAGGTCGGGTCTGATGGCTATTGGTACTATGTTAGGGTTCACATTAATGCAGTGTTTCTCAAACTGTGGGGCGCGCCCCCCGGGGGGGCGCGAGCATATCGAAAATAAAAGTTTAAAAAAATTTAATTACTAGAATGAAGTAAAACAAAAAAAATTCTGACATAATAAAAATATTCACATTTACACGGAATTAATATATATATATATATATATATATATATATATATATATATATATATATATATATATATATATATATATATTATCTGCGATTTTACATGATCAAAAATAAAAGCATTTACTTCAAAACCTCATTTTTTAGCTATTTTTGATACTATAACCAAATAAAAACGTTTTATTCGATTTGCTGTAATCCCATGATGAGAGATTTTTTATTACGTTTTCTTTTCAAAGCGAAAATACTACTCTTTTAGAGGAAAGACAAAATCCAGAGCCATAATCAAAAAACATTTTATGAAGATAAAAAGTTCATCACTGTTATATATTATTGCCATCAGCTGTAGGCAGCAGAATGTATTTGCTGCGGTTTGACCTTCGAGCTTTCTTGTACGATTAGTTACGTCCCTGCTCTTATGTATTTGTTTTTTTTTCATTTAGGGAAGTTTGAAGGATTACTAAGCCCAGCATAATGAAAAACGTTTTACATAATTTTTTTAGAACATTCATATTGTAATAATTACACTTTTAATCCGGGAGCGGTCACGCCGAGCACACAGTGCACGAAATCGGTAATTCTGTCAAAATTGTTTAATTGTTACCAATGGCCCTGACACACTACCCTCCTGTTTGACAATCTTAACGTGAACTGAAATATATTTGTCACATATCTCCCTCTTTTTTTTGGGAGTGACAGACGTTTTTTTTACGATCTTAAGGTACTTGTTTTGTCTGAGTTCCCGGTGTGATAACTTTTTTTCCGAAATGTTTTCTGTGTCCTTGAAAGTAAGTGAGTATATTTTCTCTTAATTAAATTATTCACTGGAATTACGATATTTATTGTGTACTATAAAAATAATTATAAGAAAAGGATTGGGGTGACTCAAATAACCCCGCTCGACCATTAGTATCGAGTGCCCGTCTGCTCCAAGGTTTAAACATGTTGAAGTCTTTTCACTTTAAATATTAAAAATAATACAATTATTCTTCATCAGAATTTTTTTTATTGTTCATTATTCAACATCACAATTCTAAATGCTAATTCTTTGAGACTTAAAATTACAGTTCGCTTAAAACTAACTATAATTTGAGCTATCATTTTACATTTTTGTAAACTTTGTCGCACACTTGGCTTTACTTTCCTTACAATTAAGCGATTATATCAATAATGTTTTATTTTCTTATAAATGAACTTGTGCAAAGAGTGGGTACTTCTCGGCCGGTATACTTTTAATGTATCAGTCCTGCACAGAGTATTTTATAACTGATTAATTTATACTAAATTAAGAGCAAGTTTAATAAGTATTAGCGACTTCCATGGGCTTGTCTTACAGAGGAAAGTTTTTCAAAGGAATGCTTTTATGATTAGAAATTGACCCTCTGAGTTCTTTTTTCTACATTTAGCTGATATCTATATTTTGTCTTCTAAGCAGCCACCGCATTTTGCAATATGTTCCAATTTAAAAATTAGAGAAAGGAAAAATAACATAATATAACTATCCTATCGGTTAATTTTTTTTTTTTTTTTGCTCAAAAGTAACATGTACGAAATTTAATACTCATGTCATGAATTTGTACGGTTTATAATAAAGATTATTGCTTTAGCGTCAAAGTGCATTATTATTGCTTTCGGTACATTATTAATGTATAAGGGGGGCGCGATAAGAATTGTGATTGAAAAGGGGGGCGCCAGTATTGAAAGTTTGAGAAGCACTGCATTAATGGGTAAATCGAGCCAAGAAGTTAATGATAATACTGAGGTTTCCATACCGGCCATTCGCGAGAGGCAATTAAGTATGTTTTTAAATCAACTGAATGTTAAAGAATTATGCGACCTTGAAACTATAGGGATCAGAGATCCAGTGGAAAATATTAAAGTGATATACAGCATTCAGATATGATTGAAAGATTTCAGAAGGACATAAGGATACCTCCAAGTGGCAGATTTGAAGTGGCGTTACCTTTTAAGATAGAGGGTCCTTCTAAGGGATAATAGAGGCTTAACTCTGAAAAGGCTTAAAATGACATGTAAAAAAATGGGGGAGAAAAATTCTTTGAAAGAGAATATGTGCTAGTATTTTTGATGAATGGGAAACATTAAAAATTATAGAAAAAGTAACTGAAACCGAGATTGAAACTGATGCTTATTATCTTCCCCATAGAGCCGTGTTTGAAATTTCTGAAACAACAAAAATAAGACCTGTTTTTGATGCTACTGCTAGAGAAGGAAATAATCCTTCGCTTAATGATTGTTTGCTTAAAGGTCCTAATTTAATAGAGTTAATTCCGGATATTTTGGATAGATTTCGTATGTATCCTATTGGTTTATCGGCTGACATTGAAAAGGCTTTCTTACAAATAAGTGTCACGCCTGAACATAGGGATTTTTTAAGGTTTTTCTATCCTCACGAAAACAATGAAATAGTTTATCGTCATTGTCATTTGGTGTTTGGGGTGTGTGTTCAAGCCCATTTTTGTTAGCTGCTTCTATGTGTGAATCACCTACTAGATAATACTCCCTCAAAATATATGGATATCGTTTCTAAGCTTCGCCATTCTTTTTATGTTGATAATTGTGTTACCGGAGTATCAGATACGCAAGAGATTGGGTCATTTGTCAATAATGTTTGAAAAATTATGTCTAATGGATGCTTTAATTTGAGGGGATGGGAAAGCAATGTCAAAAAAGAATCTATTTCGAAATGTGAGGGAGATACCAAGGTATTGGGTTTAACTTTGAATTTGAATAGAGATACTCTGCAATTTTGATTTATTATTATTTATGACACCCCGTAACTTTCTTGTGGGTCGATTTTTGAAAACACCTACCTGCTCAGCAAAAGTAACACATTGTTACAAATTTTGTGTAATAAACGCTAAAAATAGTGTAAATAATTTTTATCTGGATGTGTAATACGTTAATATTACTTTCTGATATATTTATTTTATGTTAAATAGCTGTTACCCGCGACTTCGTCCACGTGGAATTTAACAAAAAAATGTTTATTCACTTCGCAGAGTTTATGAAAACTTTTCTTCTACTTTGTGAATCTATGTTTCTTCTTTGTTTTATTTTTTTTCTTTGCTTTTTCTTGAGCAAGGGGTGAAAGGGACGCATGACCTTTGACACTGTCGATGGGGTGAGGACTAAAATCTTTAGGATCAAAATAGGTCTAAGTAGCAAGTAGGGTGAAACGCGAACACAAACGAAGCCGCAAGGAAGGGGGTGAAAGGGACGCATGACCTTTGAGAATGCAGTTAAGGACTGTAAAACCATTAGGATCAAGACATGAACGGGAAATGTCGCGAATGGCAGCAACCTAATCAAAGAAAAAAGTTTGATATAACTGCTAGCAATCGTTCAGACAGAAGGCTCGCGAAATAAAATAATCCCTATTGAATAAAAATAGTCCCTATTGAAATAAAGAATCCCTATTTGAATCGGATATTGCTCACTATTTCATTGGTTTTAATTTTATTTTCTCGGAATACTAATGTTTTTTTCTAAAGTAAAAGTAGCCTAAGTTATTCCTTATAACATTAGCTATCTGCCAGTGAACGTTTCGTCAAAATTGGTCCAGCTGTTTCAGAGATTAGCCAGAACAAACAGAGAGACAGACAAAAATTTTAAAAATTGATTTTTTCAAGTAAGTACCGTATATAGTTTTAAATGCATTTAGTAAAAAGCTGTTAATTTCAAATTACAAACAGACACTTCATTTTTATTTATATGTATAGATTAGATCCAAATTTACACGATATCACAACAACATCATGATAGCGGTCTATTAGCCGTTTTTTTAATAGTTTTTTCATCCGGGATATACTTAGTAGTGATGGCATTTCTCAACTCTTGCATGGTAAATTGGCAGTCGCAATTTTTTTCTAAGTACGTGTATATTTGCTCCATTGCTGTATCAATCATCAAAGATCTCGGAGCAACTTTCTCGTCAACATTACTCAGGTGAATAGCATTTTGATCAAGTTATAACAATCTGCATGATATTTTGCTTGAAGTGCCTGTAAATCTGTTATACCAGAAATTCTTTTATGAATTTCTCGATAATAATCATTTTTCTGTATGGCAATAAAATTCATGGCAGAATAATTTAAAGTTGAAGTATTAATGTATGAAACTTGTCTTCGCCGATTTTTATTCAATTTGGCTTCTTTTTCCTTATCAGCTTCGTGCTCACTAAGGCCCCCAACTTTTTCCCAATCAAAGTTTGACGAATCAATGCTACTTCGGAGCTTCTTTTTTGGAGGCGAAATTGGAGTTTCCACTGGCTCAATATATTTTTGCCGACAACTTTTATGGGTGTAAACAACATCAGTTTGTAAGTGAGGTAACAATCCATCCTGTCGTTCGCTTGAAGCAGTTCTCAACGCGGTTACTCCTCTACTTTTATTTTTATAATATCACCCAAATCTGAATTGTTTTCAGAAGATGAACCCAATTTTTTACATATTATGCAGCTATGTTCATCAGTCATGCTACTGGTCGTTGGTTAATCCATAGTTCTCGAAAACTGTAATAGAAAATAATTAAATACTTCATTAATTAATTTATTGCATTTTATTCATTATCATTTTTTCACTTGAATTGACCTTTAATCATCAATTCAACTATTATTTAATTGATCTTTTAATAATTAACTGCATATTTTCAATCTACTTACTTTAACGAAGAAATCAAAATTCTTATGTAGAAGTTTGATAAGAAAAATATTTTATATTTTATAATTGTTTATATCTTTTGGTTTAAATAATAAGAAATTAAAAGCACAAAAAAATTGGGGGTAAACTTTGTAATTTATAACATAAAAAACAAAATCCTACATCCACCCTATAAATTCATTCACTGTAACGAAAGTCCGAGGCCAAAACCCCCGGGCGCTGCACTAAATAACAAATAAAAAACTTTAAGATATCCGACACGTTTGGAGACGTGATTTTAAAAAGGCGCATAAATGGATAATATTTTCATGATATTTAGTGTCACTTAGATTAGAATGCATGCATAAAATTGTTTTGAGGACATTTTGGCGAAAAAAATTATTTAAATACAATATTTCGACAAAAAATTAACTTAGAATAACCTTTTTTCAAAATGTTCTCCTTTTGTGAAAAATGCTTCTATTATGATAATATTTGGCCTGTATATAGCTCAGACCTCTGTACAAATGCTCAATTATGATTTTGAAAAAATTCACATTATTTTCAGAGTTACAAATATTTCAAATAATTATCGGCATATTTTTTTCTTAAAATTTCTCCCTTCTGTTGTCGTAAAACATAGATAAACCCACTTCTAAGTTATATATTTCAAAAATTCTAGTTGAGCCTCTGTAAAGAGGTCTGAGCTATATGCGGGCAAAATATTATTATAATCGAAGCATTTTTCAAAAAAGGAGAATATTTTGAAAATGGGTCATTCTATGTTCATTTTTTTGTCAAAATATTGTACTTAAACAATTTTTTTATTGGAATACTATTCTTAAAACAATTTTATAAACATTTTCTAATCAAGTGACACTAAATATCATAAATATTATCCATTTATACGCTTTTGCAAAATCATGGTTCCGAACGTAGGCGGATACCTTAAAGAGTTTGAAAATTTAGATTCGATTAAAAAAGTATTTAGTTATTTTTTAATCCAACATCTATAACTTTATTTTCCAGCATTCACAGAAATTCCTTCCACACTGCTACCGAGAAATAAATTATCTGACTCGGAATCGGAAATCGTCTCTCGGGAAGATCCGAAGCTTTGTGCAAGCATCGAAGTTACAAAAGAAATGGTCTCGACTTTCCCTATAATGTAAAGATACGATTAAAAATATTTTTAACTATACCGATATAGAATGCATCAGGTCAGAGATCTTTCTCAGTTTTAACCCGGCACTCCCCGCGCACACTGTCATACCCACCGTCTACCTTTTTTCAACGCTCCTTCTAAACCTTTTTTGGAAAATTGATAGTTTCTCGTGTAGCTGACTTTAAGGTCATATCCTTTGAGGAGCTTTAGCTTGTAGGCGAATTCTAAATATATATTTTTGGATATCACCTCTTCGGGTATGTCATACCTTGCGCGTGAATCACCGTTACTGTTCTGAATGCATGAGCACGTTTTAAATCTTCCTTATACTATGGCGTATTATTGTAGTTATGATGAAGAAATGTGATCAAGGGCGGCTCTAGGGCCGGACCCCTGCCCTGGGCAAATTTTAAGAGCGGCATTTGGATCAAATTTGGAAAATATTTTTTTATGTTACAAAAAATTTGATATATTTTTGAAATATTATTGGATGTGAATTTGGTATTTCATTTAACGTGTGACGAATCTGTACGGAACCTTTCCGCTAATATTCTTAGGCGTCTTTTGGGGGGATTATAAATTCGCGTATATTTCCAATCAACTCCAAAAGGTGAACGGGATATGCAAAGTAGATAGGGTATTTAAGTCGAGCGTTGTAAGCTAGCAGATATGAAGGCTATTGAGCCAGCAAAAATAACCTCAAATTTAGAGGACTCTAGGAGATTACGTTAGTGAAGATTTATTGCTGCTATTTTACGGAAGAACAAGAAAGCTGATATATAGCCAGCGGTAAATATAATTTATGTACGCTTAAAATAAGCGTTAGTTTAGTAAAATTAGTTAAAGTTAATGAAAGCTAATAATTCGAGTACGTGTATTTCTCGGACCTCCTACTTCGGTAAACCTTACTTGATCTTGAGCATAATTATTAATTAATTTCATAATTCGTAATTTAATTTAATATAAAAGGTAAATCCTTTTTATTTTTGACGTAACATAGTAATATTATATGTTATTAGAGTTTTTTTTAGATTTGATACAATAAATACAAGTTATTATTATACAAAATGGCTCTTAGTGATTCTTTGCCTCAAATTAATCTTGCTGTCCAGACGTATCTTATTTCCTTATTTTGTACTCCGTATGTTTAATGTTAATTTTCTTTTACATTGAAACTTGAAGGGTTCTAGGCAGGAATACATGTTAAATCATGAAATTTGATATGTTTACACATCTTTCACTAATAACTTTCTCCCCATCCAGGAGTGGGGCCATACTATGTCTAATGCCAGCTTTTCAAAAGGGGACAAAATAAATACGAGATTTTAGTAGATAGATCCACAGGTGATGTTTTTTTTTTCGTCTTGAGTGTAGTTACTATAAGTTAAAATAAAAACGCTTGTGATTCCCATCATCAATAGATTCTTTTTCGAAGAGATTGGCTATTTCTACTCTTACATTTTACTCTCTTAAAATAATAACTGGGGCCCAGCTATTGCCGTATTAAGGGGATACGGGGCTCCCGAAATGTGTAAGCAAAACATCTTAGAAAGTATATAGAATGTAAAGCCCATACCCAAAAAAGTCCCGAAGGAATTTGATACAGGGCCCACACAAGATTAGCTACGCCAGTGAATCATAACGGTAATTATGTGCTTAATCTCGAGTTATTTGTAGGACAATATATATATATAATTTGTTGCTTCGGAGAGAGGGGCGGCATTTTTCATTTTTGTCCGGAGCGGCAAAACTGCTAGAGCCGGCCCTGATGTGATATTTAAGTAATTTAATACAGTATTTAACAGATATATATATATATATATATATATATATATATATATATATATATATATATATATATAGTACAACAGTATTTTCGGATGAAGAAATTTTGTTCGTGATTATGATGAGGAAGAATCAAATGATGAAGAGTATAACAGCAAGTATGATTCCTCCAATGAAATCGATTCAGATTCAGAAGAGGGAGACACGGTTAGAAATAAATATTTTATATGTATAGACGCATTAACCTATGGGAAGAACGTGACTTTAAAGGAGACAACTGGTATACATCCACGTTCAGATGAACTTCTGAAAAAGAAAAAAAACTATTGCTGGAACAATAAGAGAAAATAAAGAAATTCTAAAATAAAATATAGACGGTATACAGCCTTTCAATGAAATAACTTCATTCAAAGATATTTTTCCTGGTAAAAAACAGCCAACTAAGATATTAGAAATTATAGTGAAAAATGTGATCTTATATTCCCTGTTTTCCCAATTTCGCTCTAGCATTAAGAATTTTTTTAACCTACCCTGTTTCTGTAGCTTCCGATGAAAGAAGTTTCAATAAATTAAAAATTACTTGAGAAATAATATGACACAAGAAAGGCTTTCAGATTTGGGCATAGTCTCAATCAAATCCAAAATCTCAGAAAAAACTGATTTATCCGAAACAATTAACAAATTTGCTTCTAAGAAAGCCAGAAAAGTTATTTTATAGTTACAGTAAAATCTGGCGTATAACGTGCCCCTACAGATATTCACCGTATAACACTCACACCCTTTTTTACGAAGAAACCTGAAATGCATGTGCGCAATGATCTTGTGTTTTTTGAAATCCTTTATTCGAATATTATTCCAAGCCAGTGCTTCTCAAGCTTTCAATACTGGCGACCCACTTTTCAATCATAACTTTTATCGCTCCCCCCTTATACAATAATAATTTATTGTATGCAATAATAATGCACTTTTTGACGCTAAAGCTACAAAACGATCCTGATTATAAACCGTGCAAATTAATAAGATAAGTATTATATTAAATTTTATGTATGTAACTTTTAAGTAATATATATTTTATTTTTCTTTCTCGAATTTTTAAATTGGAACAGATTGCAAAATACGGTAGCTGCTTTCAAGACAAAATATAGATCTCAGCCAAATATAGAAAATGTACTCAGAGTGTCAATTTCTAATCGTAAACCTTCCTTTGAAAGGCTTTCCTCTGCAAGACAAGCCCATGGAAGTCAAAAATACTTATTAAAGTTGTTTTTAATTTAGTATTAATAAATTAGTTATAAAATACCTTGTGCAGCACTAATATATTAAAATTATACTGTCTGAAGTATAACGAGAACACTTTGAACGAGTTTATTTTTTAAAAAAACTAAAACATCCTTGATAAACAGCTGAATTGTCAGGAGAGTAAACCCAAATGCGCGACGTTTATGAAAATGCAAAATATTTTAAAATTAATGCTCATATTATAATTAGTTTTAAGCGATCTGTAATTTTAAGCCTCACAGAATTAGCATTTAGAATTAATGTCAAACAATGAAAAATAATATAAAATTCCAATGAAGAATAATAGTGTTAGTTTTAATATTTAAAGCGTGAAGACACACCCTCGATACTAGCGTTAATGCTCACGCTGGGTGACTTTGAGTCACCCCATTTTTTTTATAATTATTTTATTGTACACGATACAAATCGTGATTCCAGTGAATAATTTAATTAAGAGAAATTAAACTTACCTACTTTCAAGGACTTTTCAATTTTTCTTTGGTAACCAATAACCAGTTTTGCCAGAATTACCGATTTCGTGATCCCGATGTGTTCCGAGCGACCACTTCCGGATTAAAAGTGTATTCCTTATGATAATATGTATGATACTGCTGAAAAAAATTGTGTAAAACGTTTTTCATTGTGCTTAATATGTTTGAGAATACCAATAAAAATAAGTCTTGGCCAAGTAATCATTCAAAAAGTGTGTGTGTGCTCTCCGTAGTTTTCCAAATATCATAAAACTCTTCTGCATAGAAAAAAGCGCAACAGAGAAACACATTACAACTTCCCTAAAGAGAGGGGTCATATAACTAACGGTACAAAAACTTAGAAGGTCAAACAGATTATCAGCAAAAACAGATTACAGCTATAATGTGCAATATTTCAAAAATAATCAGTGATGAATTTTTTATGTTCCTAAATTTTTTCGATTCTGGGTAGGGATTTGCTTTTTCTCTGTTAGGTTTAAAAAGAAAACGTAATAAAAAAATTTCTCATCATGGGATTACAGCAAATCAAGTAAGTTTTTTTATTTGGTCATAGGATCAAAGATAGCTAATTAGGAATTGAAAAAGTCTTATTTTTGATGACTTAATATCGCGGGCCTTTAAATTATACCAGAGTAAAAGTACGTTTTTTATTATGTCTCGAAGTATTTTGTTTTAATTAATTCCAGAAAATTGATTATTTTTTAAATCTTTTATTTTCGATATGCTCACGGCCCCCTCGTAAGGTTATCGCCCCCCAGGGGGCACGCACCACAGTTTGAGAACACTGTTCCAAGCTTAAGTAAAAATAGTGTATTTTCAGAATTACAACCCTTTAAGTTCATAAGGAATGGCATTTCTTTGACAGAAACAGTATTTCGATATATGTAAAAGTCTGATCTTTTTCTATGCCCATCTGTTTTGTATTTTTAAAGCGCTCATTTTTATACCCGACGTATAACGCGCAAACGTAAATTTCGATCTTATTTTTTGAGTTAAAAGTGCGCGTTATACATCGGATTTTACGGTATAGTTTATTACTTAAGTCTTAGTTGAAGGACTGATTTATATACTTTTCGTTTCACGCGAAATTTTTTCCTTAGTATTTATTTTTATTAGATTGTATTTTTTGAGTAAATTCTGTTGTTTTACATTTATAACTGTTAAATGATTATTTTTATTTGAAAGGTTATATTTGTGTTAGTTTATTATTTTGTTAAAACATTTTGTCGCTATTATAACTCATTACCTATCCAAAAAATGAAGTTCTGAACTTCAAATCTTATTTGAGTTATTATTTTTTTATTCTTATATAAGTTTCTAATGTCAACGTTGATTATTAGTCAAAATATGAAAAGTTCTCCAGGGGGGCGGCACTGAAAGTTTTCTTTGTATTTCTATGGTCTTAACAGGCATTTAAAGACAGATTTATTCGCTTTTTTTACTGCCAATTTTCTTTATCTGATGACTACTTGTCGATCGTAAAACCTGTAGTTTCTTTGCTAATGTTCTTTGAGATACAGGATTTTCAACAGCGATAAGTCTTTCAGCTTCTTTTCCCCCAAGGACTTCTTTTGTCTATTTTTTTTACCCTGCAGCTTTTGAATGCAATCTAAATTTTATTTATTTTTGAAGTTTAGATAGCAATCCATTAGCAAAATATCTTTTCTGATTTTTAAATGCATTATTGATAACAGAATTTGAGCATACATCTTTCAAAAGCTGTAAAATTTTGTTTTGAGTTTGAAGATCCAATTTCGGAGCCATAATTTAGTCCCGCTAGTAAAAATAGTTAGACTGGTAATTTAAACGTTTCTTTTTTAAAATATAATTACCAGTAAAGTGATTAAAATTTACCATAAATAGTTATATGCTTTTAAAATTAGTCACACTAATTTTGAATCAACCAGTAGACTAGCTATTAAACTCTTACATTGCTCACAATCAATCCCATCATACATAACTTGTGATTTTATATAGAAGGTGTTGCAATGTGAATTCTTTGCACATTTTCAGGTTAGCACATTTCGTAATTTTTTGTGACCTTAATTTTACTACGCACACTGTGCGAATGGGCAAGAATAACTTAAAATATCTCCACTTCAGCAATTTTTACTTGCTTGAAATAAAGAATTATTTGAAAAACTCTAAATGTTCTATTTTTAAAATTAACAGCGTACCCAGTTTAAAATTCCTTAAATGTAATTTTTTCTAAAATATGAATGCATAGAATGTAAAGAATTTCTTAGCCTATATGAATAAATAAATTTAAAACATTCGACATTTATTTATCCCTATTTATATATTTGATTATTAAACAGTCCCAAAAAATTATTGCCAGATCATAAATATTTCGACTCTATAATAAAAATTACTGGGCCTTCACTTTTTAAAAAAAACAATTGCATTCATTAGTTAAATTTGTATATCAGAAAAGGTATAAATTGTACCATATAAAAATCAATACATATAAATTAAACAAAATAGTGGAAGTTTTATTTAACTTATTTACTGTGCCAATTTCATATGTATAGCTGCAAGCCCATTTAATTTTAGAATCAGTTTATGGAGACATATGTACACTATCACACTTTTCTACATTTTTTTTTTTTAAATCTGGAGATAGCATGTTGCAATTCTCGTCACAGCCTGCAAGTTAATGCTCGCCAACTAGTATCTATGTTTATTCTTGATCTTCCTGCAAGAAACACTGCTCAAAAGTATGTTTTGACCCAAATATAGAGAACATTTTCTGTCTATTTAAATTTCTGACGGCCTTGGAGGGAAGCAAAAAAAAAAACTTTTTACAAGCTATTATTTGTCCACCCCTAACCTAAAATATTCATAGAAATTTCAAAGTTTAATTTTAGACATCATTTTTTGCACATCTCACCACATGCATTTTTTTTTCATTAACAAATTCCCTTTGCAAGACAGTATGAAATACAGAAAAATAAACAAGTTTTTCAAAATAGTATTGAAAAAAAAATATCCATAACCAACGAATTACTATAAAAAATCAGAAGGAACAGAGCATCTTATTACAAGAAAAAAACAAATCATTAAATAAAAATATTACTGACACATGAGCCACTAGTCATATATTATCCCATTCAAAATATTTTGTAATATTTTAACACATCCCAGTCTACTGAATTACAGATGAATTAAAATAAAGTGATACTTGAAGCATTTGTAAAAAAAATTGTCTAATTGATTTATTCTTCACAATTCACTCAAGTTTATTAATTAAATCTACATTTTATTTCTTGTGTTTTATGTAAATGTTACTAATAATTCAAAGATTGTATTGTTACGTTGATTGGGTTTGAGGATTTTATGCAGATCAGTCATAAAGAACAAGACAGTTCTTTAAGAGTGGTGAGAATTTATTGTAGAAAATCCAATTCCTTAAATACAGGATTCAGCAGCAATATTCACAAAATAAATCTCAGAAGGTCTTCACACCCTTCAACAGCATGCAGGCACAATTATTGGTGTCTAAAATACATGTATATAAAAGATTATTCACAAGCAATCACTCGTTCAACAGCCGAAGTAATCACTAAACGCTTCAACAGTCAAAGCAATACTAACTGATCGCTAGTCAAAACCAGACTGACTCACTTTCGGCGAACATCTCTCTATTTATATACCTCGCGAATAATGCAAGAAAGACCCGCTTGTGTCATTGGTCTTGAAATTAGTGGATTTCTCTACTAGTTTCTAGAAACATCCAGAGGGTTCCGAAACGACAACTTGGGGCTCTATCGCCAAGTTACCATTGACTCACCATTATAACATAAGAGACGGCGTTTGCTTGTGAATATTACAATTTCAATGTAAATTAAGTATAATTTAGAGTAAAATAAAAGCATTACACATCCAAATACAAATTATTTACACTATTTGACACAAAATTTGTAGTATTTATAATAAAAGGGAGATAAACTTACTACTTTTCTATTTTGATCAATCTGTTTAGACACATAAAAATCGATTTTTTACCACATCAAACTGAACTATTGGAAACAAATAATTATTTTTGCTCTGATGTATACTCCACAAATTATGCAGAATTTTTTTTATCAATGTCTGCATATAAAAAACACAATTTAAATTTATCAAACTTCTCCTTCAAATAAATTTAAAAATTTGCAAATATTTCCTATATTTTAAGTGATATCCACATAAACAGTATAATTGCAAATCTAATTCTATAACCAAACATATAGCATAAATAATTTTACAAATGAAAGTAATACTCATATATGAACAAGTTCATATCAAAACAGTTTATTTAGAAATCTACAAATGATTGAAATACCTAAAATAGTATTCCTTTTTATTGGTCAAAATTAATACAGGTATGTCATTAAAAGTATTAGTAACTTTTACAGAATACAGCACTAAAGTTAGCATATTCAAAAAAATATAAACTTCACGATCGCTAAAAATACTATAATGTTTTTACTTCATGTCCATGTCGCATTTCCCTCATGTTGAATCAAATTACACAAAATTAAAACAATGCTGATTCTTTCACAAGCCTTCAACTACGATTTGCAAATGAGAAAATGATTTTCAAGGTGACTGCATCTACCAGGGAATATTGATGACCTCGCCCGACAATTGGAGCAGATTTGGCAAGAAATACTGCAGGAGACCATCAGGTTACTTTACACTATATGCCACATCATGTGGCAGCTTACATCCAAGATAAAAGTGGGTCAATACTTTATTGAACTTGTCACTTTGTCACGATGTAACTCTGAGATAAATCAT
Organism: Trichonephila clavipes; assembly: GCA_019973935.1. Classification (NCBI taxonomy): domain Eukaryota; kingdom Metazoa; phylum Arthropoda; class Arachnida; order Araneae; family Nephilidae; genus Trichonephila; species Trichonephila clavipes. The sequence continues at coordinate 214,058 of BMAU01018460.1, read as the reverse complement.
TCAATTTTCTGAAATTTTAATCATTTTCTATTCTGTACATGATCCTTCTATTCACCAATTTTTGTCTCTATCGGACAACGCATTCTTGGTGCATTGTTCTTTTTTTTTGTTTGTTATAGAGTGGACATATATGTATATCAGTAGCGCACACAAGGGGATGGTCCCTGGGTCTAGACCCCCCAAAGCCCTTGATTTTTTTAATTATAATCCTATGTAGTACATAAAAGTTAATTAATTTTATTAATTAATGATTATTATTTATTCCATCATTTTGTACTTTTTTTTTGTTCCTAAAAATTGACAAAATCTAAAGAATACATCGTGTGGCTTTTTGGAGCATGATACAAGAATGATGGACTTCCGACCCTCGACCTTTACCTTGAAAAATTCCCGTGTGTGCCACTGATATATATATAACACAAGCCTTAATTTTTTTTGGAATGAATACATAAATGTGTGCTCTTAGAAGTCTGAGAGTTTTATTGCAGATTGCACAAATTTTCTTTAATCTGAATAAGTAAATGTCTTTAAATGATCACTTAGAGAGAAAAACATTTTTAATTATTCACATAACTAATTTCCCGGATATATGTAAAAATGTACATTTAAGGAACCACATTGAGACAGAGCTTTTTTGCATATTTCACAAGCATGAGAATTTTAATAGGTATGAATACCTAGTGTAAATTTAAATTGCAATGTTTGGAAAAAGCTTTATTGCATATTTCAAAAACATGAGGCGTTTCCTAAGTATGAATATGTAAATGTACATTTAAATTACTTCTTTCAGAGAAAGCCTTGCTGAAAATTTCACACAAACATGAGGTTTCTCCTTTGTATGAATAGATAAATGTAAATTTAAATTGCAATGGTGAGCGAGAAAAACTTAAGTGGTATGTCTCAATAGAAACTTAGTTTCTTGGAGGATAATTTAAAAGGGACACAGACAAACATATGTTACACATAAAACAATTAGCTTGAAATATATGAAAAATATCACTTTTTTTTTTTGGTGAATGACTGATTTGATGTATTGACAATGCAAAATAAAGCTTTTGGTGTTGATCCACATAATTATAAACAAGTCAGCATTATGCAATGTGATATCTTTGAAATTACAGACACATTTTTTTTTCAATGGATATGAGTACCTAATCCTGAATAAAATTTACAGTGGTTCTTGCTCATTTGATCAAATCTAGGAGGATATGAGTAGTGTTTTTTTTTGTATTATATAATATGAGTAAAAAATACAAGTTGCCCATCCAGTATAGTGGTTAGTGATGCTGGCTGATATGCTGTAGGGCCTGGGTTTGAATCCTGGAAAAGGCATGGATGTTAGTAAATGTATAGTACCTTTGCTGCATGGGGGTACTCCAAACAGCCATATGTCCTGGAAGAGAAAGAGAAGTGGGAGGCCTCTGACCACTTCCAGGGTGGAATCGAGCCGAAACGTACCGTCATCTGCATGGTGCTCAAAGCTACAGTTAATGACAGGCGTACATCTAGTCCTTTGCAGATATAAATTTCATGGGCCTCAATCTAACATCAGACAGGTGGCATTAGGAACAACAAAAAATACAAAGTTTTCTGGGTTTAATAATACTAGTGTTGGATGTTTTCCCAAGAAATGTTAATCTGAAAATAGCTTTAATGCTTAGGAGATACTTTTAAAGTGGTTTTATATAAAAGGGTGTTTTTTTCAGAGGTATAGAACTTTAAATTGCAATAAAACAACGATGTATTATTCGATTGACATGAATTTTTTTTTATTCGAAAGATAATCCTGTGGCATTACATTTTAAATATGATTTCTGGCATATGACTGCCACGGCTGGCTCGGATGTAGTCCAATCTGGACGTCCAATTTTCGATGACTTTTTCCAACATTTGTGGCCGTATATCGGCAATAACACGGCAAATGTTGTCTTCCAAATGGTCAAGTGTTTGTGGCTTATCCGCATAGACCAATGACTTTACATAGCCCCACAGAAAATAGTCTAGCGGTGTTAAAATTCACAGGTCCAAAACGTGAAATTAGGCGGTCACCTAACGTGTCTTTCAATAAATCGATTGTGGCACGAGCTGTGTGACATGTTGCGCCGTCTTGTTGGAACCACAGCTCCTGGACATCATGATTGTTCAATTCAGGAATGAAAATGTTAGTAATCATGGCTCTATACCAAACACCATTGACTGTAACGTTGTGGCCTTCATCGTTTTTGAAGAAGTACGGATCAATGATTCCACCATCCCATAAAGCGCACCAAACAGTCAGTTTTTCTGGATGTAACAGTGTTTCGACATACACTTGTGGATTAGCTTCACTCCAAATGCGGCAGTTTTGTTTGTTTACGTAGCCATTCAACCAGAAGTGCGCTTCATTGCTAAACAAAATTCGCTTATGAAAATCGGGAACAACGGCAATCTTGTTTTGGGCCCATTCGACAAATCTAAAAGCGTTGTTCAGGCGTGAGTCTATTCATGATGAATTGCCAAACCAAACTGAGAATAAATCACTTGACAGCTGTTAAATCGGTCGCCATCTTGGAAAGTAATGCCAACTTAAACTTCTATACCTGAAAAAAAAACACTCTTTATAATATATATTTAATATTTGAATATATTGAATATGTTTTATATAATATATATATTTGAATTCTATTATTGAGTAGTTATTAAATTCTAACACTTCTCACAATCAATCTTATCATATATACATTGTGATGTTACATAGAAGGTGTTTGGATGTGAATTTTTGCATTTAAAGAACCACTCCAAGAAAATGCCTTATTGCATATTTCACAAACATGAGATTTTTAATTGGTATGAATCATAAATGTGCTTTTAAATAAGACAATCAAGAGAAAGCATTGTGGCATATTTCACAAATGAGGTTTTTCTTTGGTATGAACAAGTAAATGTCTCTTTAAACAACCTAATCTACTAAAAGCCTTGTTGCATATTTCACAAACATTAGGTTTTTCCTTGGTATGAATACGTAAATGCGAATTTAAGCTGCCACTCTGAGAAAAAGCTTTATTGCATATTTCACAAACATAAGGTTTTTCCTTCGTATGAATACGTAAATGTGTTTTTAAACAGCTACTTCGAGAGAAAGCCTTATTGCATATTTCACAAACATAAGGTTTTTCATTGGTATGAGAACGTAAATGCAAATTTAAACCATGACTGTGAGAGAAAGCCTTGGAGCATATTTCACAAACATGAGGCTTTTCTTTGGCATGAACCCATAAATGGGATTTTAAATGGCTACTATGAGAAAAAGCCTTGTTACATATTTCACAAACAAGAAGTTTTTTCTCCACGTGAATACGTAAATGCGCTTTTAAATATTCAAATCGAGAGAAAGCTTTATGGCATACATCACAAACATGAGGTTTTTCATTGTTATGAGTCAAGAAATGTAATTTTAACTGATTCATTCGAGAAAAAGTCTTATTGCATATTCCACAAGCATGAGGTTTTTCTTTCGTATGAGTACGTAAATGCAAATTTAAACTGCCCCTCTGAGAAAAAGCCTTATTGCATATTTCACATTCATAAGGCTTTTCTCCTGTATGAATACGTAAATGACGTTTGAAATCACCACTATGAGTGAAAACCTTGTTGCATATTTCACAAACATGAGATCTCTCCTTGTTATGAATACTTAAATGTGATTTAAAATGGCTACTGTGATAGAAAGCCTTATTGCATATTTCACAAACATGAGGAAACTGAATAAAGAAAACATTACTTAAACACTCCATATTTATATGAATTTCATCTTCTTTTTCTCCAAGTTTTATTATTTTTTTTTCACAGACATCTCAAATCTTTTCTATGCCACTGATTTCCTTCCTTGAGTCAATTTAATTTACGAATTCTGCAGGTGTCTACATTCTTTTATTTCTGTAAAAATAAAAAGCGAGGATTATTAATACTCCAATTTTGAAGGGAAAAAAACAAAAAACAATGTAGAACAATTAGAATTAATAGTCAAGTGAAATAAAATCATAGGCTCCAATTTTCATAGATATCCCAAAATATTTGTTTTGACATTTGCCATACTATATTATAACACTCAATCATTAATTAGCATTTTGAGTTTTTCAAAGTGAATATTAACTTAAAATTTCACATGAATAATTGCTTTTAGATTTACTTATTTGCCACATCTCTTTACCAAAAAAAAAAAAACCTTTTATTTCCTTAACTAATTTGACTCCCACTTGATTTGAGAATGATTGTTACCTTATTGATTTTTCATGATGTAATAATACAAAATTTCCCTGTAAATGAATGCTTAAAGGAGGATTTTTGAAAATTAAAATCTCATGATTTGAAACAGTGTAAAAGGATGAGAACAAGTTCTCGTCCTTTATTCAAAATGACTGAAGATATATGTCCCAACCAAAATAAACCATTTTTTTTTTCCGGTTTAATTCCAGTTTGAAGTACTGATGTTTGTCAAGAATATCCTGCTCCAATTAATATTTTTATATTATTTAAATAAATTTTTACATAAAGTAAAATTTTTCAATCATTTAAAAACTTAGTCCAGTTGAAGAAACAGCCATGTCAAAATACCCTTATTTTCTCCTTTACTGATGATGCTAAAATATGACCAGTGTAAATAAGAGCGGTTTCATTTTTCAGGAAAATATACACTGTAAGATTACCGTGCTTCACTCTGTCATACATCAAGAAGCACTTTTTACTCAAATATTTACTGAAGAAATTGTTCGAGTATAGAATTTCATTATCAAAGTAACTAACAATAAAATGGTGTAGTTACTTTTTACACATAGTCATCACTAATTATGGTTCTTGGAGATAAAATGGATAGAGTATGTGGATTTACTTCTACACAAAATAAGATTCCATGGCATTTGAGAGAAAATGTCCTAAATCTCTTTGCATCATGTTTAGAATTAAGTTATTCTATGAAAAAGATACACAATATTTCAAAATGGAAGAAGACATGAATAAAAAAATTTATTTCATACCTGACATTACTTCACACCTTAATGCTTTCAAATGTATTGCTATATATGGAAAAGGAAATATTTCATACACGTTACTTGAAGAAGTAAAGTGATTTGGAAATAAGCAATAAATTATGGAGAATCTTTTACAATGGTGATCAGAAAATTGTTTAGAGGGAAAGAACTACCTGCTCATCATTCAGACCAATGCCGCATTTGAAGGGGCTGCTCCTTTTGGTGGATCAGCGATTAGCCCTGAAATGCCATCAATCAAGAGAAAATGCTTTATAATATTAATTTTAAAAAATATCTAAAATACCTTTGGTGCACTCACTAATATAGGTAACCCAGAAGAGTGTAGCAGCAAATATTATAGGTGAAAAAGATAATGATGAGCTAACCATAAGCTCAAGCCTAGTGGCTGAGTGGCTAATGCATCCCCTGGCTGGGCAAGGTTGACTCAGCCTTCCATCACTTCAGTGGGTTGATAAGTACTAAGCTTACTTGGGAACGTTTCGCGTCAGACTGACCACCTGACCGAAACATCTGTTCATGTACCTCAGGGCCCAAAATCGTGTGTACTCAGTTAGGTATAGTAGGCCAAAACCCTCATGTGCTCTCTATAGTTAATGATATATTATAGCATCTGAGGGAGAAAATGTTAAGAGATTTGCAAATCTCAATTCCGCAAAAAGAATCCTCCATTTCCATTTAAGGAACATGTAGAACATCGTAAACTTTAATAAAACACTATATTTATGCAGTTCCTTTTTTCTTTATCTAACAGTGATGTTTTTTCTTAAAAGATATCTTTGTATTTATCTACCTGTCTGATTTTCTTCTTTGTGTTGGTTCATCTCATGTAGGATTTTTGCAGTTGACTAAATTCTCCAATTCCTCTGAAAATAAAACAACCATGAATATTAATACAGAAATTATTAATAACAAAAAGGCACAATTAGAATATTTAATTAGATTAAATAACATCAAAGGTTCCAATTTTCCCAAATTTGAGAAAAGCAATTATCTCTTTTGACTTTCGTCACCATACTTTACTACACCATTAAAAGGCCTTTCAAATCTTTCAATGCAAGTACTTAAAGTTCGTAAGAAAAATATTATGTGCACACTGGCTTCAGGATATTTTATGTTACATAGACTCAAATAATTTTGTTGATTGGATTATTTCATTTGCCATGTCCCTTCGAGCTGGCACTGGGGGTGGGCAAGCTAGGCCCCTGCCCAGGGCGGCAAATTGGCTGTAAAATTAACTCGTTTATGAAGAAAATAAAGATTATGAAGATACCCAGAGGTTCCACGAGTCAAAATAAAAATTCGAACCCCCCCCTAAAAATGTGAATGCAAAATATATATTTACGTTTTCTATGGAGTTCTAGAGTTTTTTTTAATTTTATAACGAGTATTTATTGGTATTTAAAGACGTGTTTCCCAACGCTGGTCCCATGGGGAAAGGGGAGGGGGCTATAAAGAAGAATTTCGGCATTCGGTTCCTTCTCTTTTTCAACTTATTTCCTACAAGTGTTACTGCTTTGTATGCGTGAATTCGGGTACTATTGAAAGATATAGATTTTGGCAGAGATTAGTCTCAACAAAAGTGATGAAAAGCATGGCATCAAGTTTTATAAATGAAAAGAAAGGAGCAGAATGACCCAAAGAAAAAGACCCTTTCTTTGAAGAAAACTGAGGGAATTTTGTGTCAATTTGACTTCTGAACTAATTCTTTTAGCTTCCTGTGCTTAAACAGACAAGACAAAGTTGGACAACAAAAAAAGGTGACAATATTTTCCTTTTCAAATTCTTTTTTAGATTTTTAATGCCCAGGAATTTTAATCATTGTATAAGATAAAATGAAAAGAAAAAATTATTTTGCTGCATTTGTGCTTTTTCTATTTTATTTACTTTTCGTTTTACATACATATAGATGTCATCAGTTTTGTAGAATATTTTTATGTTGATTAATATGTTTAAGTATGTGAGTTTTCGTAGCTTCAATGTACCGTCGTCATCTCAAAACATTTTCGATTGACATTGTTATTAAAATGAAAAAAAAATATTATTTGCCCCTCTCGTATAAAAAAAACTTCTTTCGTCGCTTATAAAGGATAATAGGTCATTTAAAATGAAAAACGTTAATGAGCTTTTCAGTATTCATTAATTATTTACCATACCTAAAGAATCCTAATAGCAATAGCTCGATATTGAAATACAACGTAGTTATATTTATTACGATGATTTTGTTTTGTAATTGTAAAATATTGTGATAATTTTGTTTAGTTATAAATGAACTAGTCTGTAATTGCTAAATATTTAATTTATATTGCTTCAAACTGTGTTAAAAGAATTTTCAAAGAAAAATATAAGTTAATTTTACTTATATAGACATTTTCTTCTTCTTTTTATTGAATGTAACATGTGAAATAAACATATCATTTTTTTGATATATTATAAGGCTGTTAAGATAGCTATTATTTTGTAAGATTAAATTTTAAAAACTTCTACAATAATATATAAATATATATATATATATTGCCAATTTAAGAGGAATTTGCACGATACCTTTTTAATTAAGATCTTTTACGCCAGTCATTCCCAAAAAGTGGTCTATATAGACCCCCAGAGGTCTATGATATACTCCAAGGGGTTCACGTCCGCAAAAAAACATTTTGGGGGTCAATGAGGTGTAAGTGGGGGTCTATGTTATATTAACTCTCATTAAACTAGAGCATAACTTTAATTTTAAAAGATAATTTAATTAAGTGGAAACTAAATTTTACTTATTTAGCAGACTTATTTACTAAATTTAATGAGGTTAATTTGACCGTACAAGGTGACAGCATAATTTTTTTTAAAACAGGAACCATTTCAGTGTTTCTTTCCAGAATTAAGCTAAAGAAGTATAATACTGGAGATCCGGAATTTGTTCTCAAATTAACCCAACCAATCTGTCAGCACGTTTTAACCTAGATCAACATTTAACTGCCTTTTCTTGAAATTTTGAAACCAGGTTTGAGAATGCTTTGACTATGGTAATACCACAGTAGGCAATGAATTTATATGGTTATATTGGGGAAAAAAATGTCACATGACAACAGAACTGATCGTGATATGCACCAATGAAGATTTTAAAGTTCAGAAATGGATGCCAGCAATTTCGGATTTAAAAAGGCAAACCTGTTATTTGTCCCAAAATATGGAACATCGTGAGGAAGTTTTTAATTTATTTCCTAGTAAGATGGAGTTTTAGCGCAGTTGCCTATCTCCAAAAAAATAGACATTACTAATAGAAGAGATTTAAGATTAAATCTGAGAAGATTGATACTAAATGTTGAAAATTTGTTATTGCAGCCCCAGATTCATCCCTCCCTTTAAAATCAATTGTGTGTTGCTTGGTTATTTTATTTAACAGTTATTTTATATATTAACTTTTATTTAATTAACCTATGCTTTTTAAACCTTTAACTCTATACTTCATTAGTTATAAATTTAATTCTCTTAAAGTAGTAGTAGTAGTAGTACTAGCTGTCAAAAAGACATTTCAGGTGATAAATTTGCAAAAATTCGATATTACTTGAGCAGGGGTCTACCCTATACTGAAAAACATGGCAAGGGATATATGAGACAAAAAAGTTTGTTAACCTCTGTTTTAAATGGACAAATTGAAGGAATATTTAATGCAGCCTAATAATTAATTATAAAATTATATAAAAAATATATAATATCCTTAAAATATTGTAAAACATTCTGTATGATACTAATAAAGTTAATCAAAATGCATATTTCAAAAAATTTAAAAAATTGAGTTAATAAATTATCTGCAGTTTAATATGAAGAAATTTTAAGAAAATATTTAAAAAACATTTTGATTTTAAACCAAAAAAATAGAAACATTTTTAAAAATACAAATATTTAACTCAATGCAAAAACATCCTTTAGAAAAATAAATTGCAAATTTCAGGTGTGAATTTTAAATTTCGAAAGACGATTATTAAATAGATAATTAATTTGAATATATAGTGATATCAAAATAACATAGAATTAACAGCTCTAATAAGCAAACAACAATGACTTTAAGCCTGAATAACTTCCAAAGCATTTTTAAAATTAAGTTTCAATCTTATTAAAATATGTTTTATTTGTTATATTAATACATAAAGGCTTTAAATCTCAACTGTTTAATTGCAACCCATACAAATATAAAATACTTAGAATTCCTATTTCAATATCTTACCAAAAACGTTTCAAAACATAACCACTCATCCAAGACATAAACGAGAGGCTTTTAAAATCAGTGTTCCGTAGAACACTGGTGAAGTAAAAATTAAAAAGTCGGTGTTTTCAGTTTACAATAGTTTTTATTTACTGTTTCATTTTACGGTTATATTTCTCAAAAATTCTTTAAAATGTATTTTTTGTAATTGTGAAAAGGTTTAAAAGTGTTAGTATGTATATTAAGGCAAAAAGATCTAGTAATAATAGGTTCCAATGTATAGCAATATTTAAAATCTTTAAAAAAGGCAATAAAAGATTGTCAAAATTATATGACAGAAATAAAAAGGAACAGAAAAAGGATTTAATTAAAGTTTTATTGTTACAGAACAATAATTAATGTGAAAGAACATAAGTACTATTTTGTTGTTGTTGTTCCTAGTATAAAACTATTTAAAGTGGAAACAAAATGTGCATTACATAAATAAAAATATGATGAACACAATTTATAAAGTAGATAAGTGATTTCAAACAAAATCGTTGGGAAAGCCGAACTGATGCATTAAAACCACTAAGGTATCAAGTGGGAGGGGTATACAGCGCTTTTCTTGCTGTTTGTAATAATTCGGAGATTGACAACTCTATAAGAGTTGAGGCTTCTGGATTATTAAGTTGTGTTAAACAATTTAAGTTCTTATGCTGCATTGTAATTTGGTACAAAATCTTAAATTGTATTAATCCTATAAGTAAGCTCTTGCAGACAGAAGACTATGATTTACCATCAGCTATAAAGCTCGTGAAAAAATTTTAAGATTTTTTCAAGGATATTAGATCTGACACAGCCTTTAATGAAATGATTTGCGATGCTCGAGAACTCGCCAACGAAATTGACATACCGGCTAATTTTGAACTCAGCCAGCTACTTCATACAGTTCGAAGAAGGAATGTTAATTTCGACTATGAGGCACCAGATGATCCGATAGAAGATCGTACTTTGAAATATAAGGCAGAGTTTATTTTTTCACATTAGATAAAGCTATCAATGCACTTGAATCCAGGTTTGATTTGATCAGTACCCACAGCAACTATTTCCAATCTTTATACAATATTTGTGATTTAAAAGATACTCCTCAAAACGACGTACTAAAGTATTGTAAAGATCTAGAAGCAGTGTTAACTGATGGGAATTCATCAGATATAAAGGGTGTTTTTTTAGAGGTATAGAACTTTAAATTGCAATAAAACAACGATGTATTTTTCGACTGACATGAATTTTGTTTTATTCGAAAGATAATCTTGTGGCATTACATTTTAAATATGATCAAGCAAGGCGTAGATTCGTCGAATGGGCCCAAAACGAGATTGCCGTTGTTCCCAATTTTCATAAGCGAATTTTGTTTAGCGATGAAGCGCACTTCTGATTGAATGGCTACGTCAACAAACAAAACTGCCGCGTTTGGAGTGAAGCTAATCCACAAGTGTATGTCGAAACACCGTTACAACCAGAAAAACTGACTGTTTGGTGCGCTTTATGGGCTGGTGGAATCATTGATCTGTACTTCTTCAAAAACGATTGAAGGCCACAACGTTACAGTCAATGGTGATCGGTATAGAGCCATGATTACTAACTTTTTCATTCCTGAATTGAACAATCATGATGTCCAGGAGCTGTGGTTCCAACAAGACGGCGCAACATGTCACACAGCTCGTGCCACAATCGATTTATTAAAAGACACGTTTGGTGACCGCCTAATTTCACGTTTTGGACCTGTGAATTGGCCTCCAAGATCTTGGGATTTAACACCGCTAGACTATTTTCTGTGGGGCTATGTAAAGTCATTGGTCTATGCAGATAAGCCACAAACGCTTGACCATTTGGAAGACAACATTCGCCGTGTTATTGCTGATATACGGCCACAAATGTTGGAAAAAGTCATCGAAAATTGGACATCCAGATTGGACTACATCCGAGCCAGCCGTGGTAGTCATATGCCAGAAATCATATTGTTGCGTTTTCGGGGGTTCGAAATGATTGAAGCCGAAGAGCGGAATCCAAAACAATTTTATTCTTGGCCAAAACAGTCCTCCACAAATTGTAGAACAGTTCGAGAAAGTCACGTACAATCGATGAAAATACTGATAACACAGATGTAATACACTAACAAAAGCAATAGTAAACACTCAGCACAAAAATAATAACTCAATAAAAGCAATAACACACGCACTATGCAATCGTCTCTCTCTCAAGCAGAGAGGTATCACTTGCATGAAAGCTGAGATCTGACTGACTGACTAGCCGGCCCGGGCCCTTTTATACCTTTCGGTCAGAAACCTCTTGCACTTGCCAGAATAATCTAGAAATAGAAAGGTCTAGAAAAATCCGGAGCGTACGAGAAAAGCTCAATACAGTAATACATTCAATACAATAGGGTTACAATACAGCGATAGGGTTGCCAGACAGGGTTATTAGGAGCAGGGTTGTCATGGTCGCCAAGCTTATCGCCCACATTTGGCGACATATCGCCACATTTGGCGCCAAAAATAAGTCGCCAAATCCGTCGCCAACTTGGCGCTAGCTGCGATATTTGGCGAGTTTACCATTTAAACCAATGTTAAAGCATGGGGGCCGTGCAATGCAGTGGAAATATTACAGGTAAACAGGGTTAAAATCACATTAGATACGACAAATTAAACTGTAAAAATGAACACAAATGAGTAGAAACAATTAGAATAAGACTAAATTCGTAACATTGCCCCCCTCTCAAGAACTGCACGTCCCGGGCAGTACAACCCTTCATCAGACGTTAACATAATAATAAAGCAATTGATTAAAAACAATTAAATGAATATGCAATAATAAACATGTAATACATAGTACAAAATAAACACCTAATGCATAGTAGAAAATAAACACTTACAAAACAATATACAAAATTATTTACAAGATTATTTACACACTAACTTATTTATACAAGACCATGGTCAAAATAAATTACACGATAATTGACACACTAAGAATTATGGCCATAATATGGAGCAAGCCTGTCGTAATGAACGACTCTAGGCTTCGAATCGTTGACTTACGGATCCGGATTACGACGTCGTTTATTATCTTTAAAATTGTATAAGGACCGTCCCAATGCGATTGTAGCTTAGGAGAAAGTCCTTTGCGTCGAGTCGGGTTGTAGAACCACACCTTGTCACCTTCCTTGAATTGATGTCCTGTGGCTTTTGTGTCATACCGAGTCTTCATCTTCTCCGTCCTCAGGTTGATCCGTTCTCGAGCCAAATGGTGTACATCTTCAAAACGTGCCTGGAGATTCTGCACGTACTCCTCAGGCGATGAAGGTGTATCCGGAGGGCGACCAAACAGCAGGTCACAAGGGAGACGAAGATCTCGGCCAAAAAGCATCTGGGATGGTGAATATCCGGTAGTCTCGTGAACGGCGCTGCGGTACGCTAGCAGAAAGAGAGGAACTTTCTGGTCCCAGTCTTGTTGGTTCTTGGAGACCATCAGTGAGAGGTTATTCAGGATGGTACGATTAAACCTCTCCACCATGCCATCTGACTGTGGGTGCAAAGGTGTGGTCTTGGTCTTGTCAATTCCGAGTAGTTCACAGACCCCTTCAATACCGCAGAGACGAAATTTCTTCCCTGATCGGAATGAAGTTGAAGAGGTACCCCATATCTCGATATCCAGTGCTGCACTACAGCCTCCGCTACGGTGGGGGCTTCCTGATCCGGAATGGGGTACACTTCGGGCCATTTCGTGAAGTAGTCCATGACAACAAGTAGGTACTTATTACCAGACGCAGTCCTTGGCAGAGGTCCCAGGATATCGAAAGCGATACGTTCGAAGGGTGCTCCAACATTGTAGCGATGCAGCTTCCCTCGGCTACGTATCTTTGGCCCCTTCCGAGCTGAACAGGCATCACAGGACTTGCACCACTGTTCCACGTCAGCTCTCACTTTACCCCAGCAGAATCGCTCTCGAACTCGGTGCAAAGTTTTCATGACGCCGAAATGACCTCCTGTTGGGCTGCCATGCAATTCTTTGAGTACCTCTGGGATACGAGATCGAGGAAGTACTAATTGCCACCTGAATGTCTTTCCATCCTCTGATTCGAATTTTCGGTATAGAACACCATTCCTGAGATGTAGAGAATTCCAGAGGGCCCAATACTGCTTAGTTGTAGGACTATAAGCCGAGATGTCCTGCCAACTTGGTTTATTGCTGGAAGACTCCATAAACTCTATAAGGGGTTTTAATATCAGGATCCGCCATCTGGTCTTCTCGAACTTTCTCGTCACTCCAGGGATCGGGTGGCGTCGCTGTTGAAGTTGTTATCTGGCGTATAGCATAGTCATATTTGGTCTCTACTCTGGAACAATGACGACAATTTTCTGGGCATGGTCTTCTTGAAAGGGCATCAGCATTTCCATGCGAGGAGCCTTTACGATGTCTGATGTCAAAGTAATACTCGTTGAGCCGTTGTATCCATCTGGCTACCTGGCCTTCAGTATTTCTAAAATTCATTAGCCAGGTTAAAGAGGCATGATCGGTACGTAGAAGAAATTTTTGGCCATAGAGATAGTGATGGAAATGCTCGATGGCTTTCACAATAGCCAGTAGCTCTTTTCGAGTGACACAATAATTTCTTTCCGGTTTCGATAAACACTTAATCCAATAAGCTACGACTCGTTCCTGGCCATCTATTTCCTGAGATAATACTGCTCCGACACTCTCATTACTGGCATCAGTGTCCAAGATAAATGGCTTGTCCGGTTGTGGATATATTAAGATCGGTGAAGACGTCAAAGCTTCTTTAAGCTGGAGGAAGGAATCTTCACATTCTTTTGTCCACTGAAACTTTTGTTTACTTTCTGTTAGCTTGTGCAAGGGTCTTGCGATGTTAGAGAACCCTTTCACAAACTTTCGGTAATAAGTACATAGTCCCAGGAAGCTTCGCAGCTCACGGAGGTTTTCAGGGCGTTTCCAATTCTTTACGGCGGACACTTTTTCGGGGTCCGTACGAACACCTTCTGCAGAGATGATGTGTCCCAGATAATTGACTTCTTTCTGGAAGAACTTGCATTTCGAAGGGTTTAGCTTCAAGTTAGCGTCGCTTAATTTTGATAACACCTTCCGGATATTTTGAAGATGTTCTTCAAACGTACGTCCTCCTATCATGACGTCATCCAGGTAAATAAGGCAAGCTTCAAAAGTCAGACCCTTTAGCACGGTCTCCATCAGGCGCTCGAAAGTAGCTGGCGCATTGCAGAGCCCGAACGGCATGACTTTGAACTGCCATAGTCCTTGGCCGGAAGTGAATGCTGTTTTCTCTATCTTCGGGATGGATCTCCACTTGCCAGTATCCGCTCTTTAAATCTAAAGTCGAGAACCATTTATGACCGGAAAGGGTATCCAGGGTGTCATCTATCCTTGGAAGAGGGTAGCTGTCCTTCTTGGTGACGTCGTTAAGTTTTCGATAGTCCACGCAAAATCTTGTGGAGCCATCTTTCTTACGAACCAAGACGATTGGAGATGCCCACGGACTCGAAGACGGTTCTATGATGTCATTTTCCTGCATCTCTCGTAGTAGTGTTCCGACCTCTTCCTGTTTAGCAAACGGCAAGCGTCTTGGGTGCTGTTTAATCGGCGGATGGTCTGCTGTATCAATTCTGTGTTGTGTCACTGTAGTATGGCCAATATCGCTACTGTTTCTAGAAAACACGTCTTCAAATTCTTGGAACAGTCTTTCTGCGGAGCTTTTCTGTTCGGGGACAATTCAGCATTTTCTAGAAGGTCGGGAGTCAACTGTTGAGGCGAGTTGGATAGGAGCGAGCTCGAACTTTTGCAGACACACGTTACTGGACTGCAGGATGCCAACAGTTCACCTTTCTGGAACACTCTAGGTTTTTCAGTTACGTTGCAAATTCTTACCGGGATAGTTTTTCTGGAAAGGTCCACTAGCGTCGAAGCTATTAGCAATCCATTCGCTTTATTTTCCGCAGTTCCAATTAGGCCAGAGTTGAAACTCACATCGTTACCGATGTATCCAGGTACTATGATTTCAGTCCTTGGGGGAATGGTAATATTCTCGTTAGCGGTTACCTGTCGAATAGATTCTGTCCTGTGTTTAATTTTGAATATAGTGACTTCTTCGTGTATGGAACGTAATTCGTTCTTGTTGAAGTCTAGAGTGAAACCATGCTCCTTTAGAAAGTCCAGTCCAAGAATGAAAGGGTCTGCAATATCTGCGACATACACAGCATGTTGGTAGGTAGTGTCTCCAAACTGGATCTTGACTTTTAATTTTCCGTGAATATCAATCTTTTCCCCGTCACGGTCTGTAGCACCACGCGGGGTGGGGTCCAGATAAGTTTCTCTTTTAACTTTTGAGCCAGATCGTTCCGAATGATAGACACATTGGCTCCTGTATCGATGATCATGTTGCAGGGAAGCTCGTTAACATGTCCCATTATAAAAATTCCATTCTCACCGGTACTCTTTGTCGAAATTTGACACACTGGAATGTGGGGCTTTCCAAAATCTGGCAACCTCCGCCCCACGAGATGGTCATTAATTTTTTCCGACACCTCCTTCTGGAAGGCGCTTATTAGTTTCAGCGCCTTGGCGTGCCCGGCAGCTTCTCTGCAGATGCCCTTCTCGACCGCAGGTCCAGCATTTAAGGGTCTTCTTCCCGTCTGCTTTCTGGGACATCAAAGACTCAACTCTATTCATGAAGCTTCTCATCTGTCGCTCTAACCGCTCCACACCTGAGTTCGACGTGTCCGATTCGTTGGCCGGCTCGTATGGGGTGTCTGTCCTTTCGTGTTGCTTGCTGGGCTGCCTCGAATTTCATAGCAAACACTAGGGCCCCCTTTAAGTCCTTGAGATCCGCCATTCGGAGAGCTTTCTGGATTTCCGGATCACGCACCCCGTCGATGAAGTGTTGCAGCGCCAGGACTTCTCTTACTTCAGTCGGACAGTCAGAAAACGCCAAGTGAGAAAGCCTCTCGACGTCCGTCGCCAGTTCTTGGAGCGTTTCGGATACTTTCTGCTGCCGTGACTTCAGCTGGAGTCTGCTGTAATCCTTCACACATTTCTCTCCGAAGCGTAACTCCAGAGCATTAACGAGAGCGTCGAAATCCAGCCGCTGTGTTTCCGGCAAAGTTTGCAAAATGTCAGCAGCGTCGGATCGAAGAGAAGCAGCTAACTGGCAGGCCTTGGTCTGGGAATCCCACTGGTTTGCATCCGCCACTATGGAGAATTGGGTCTTATACACCTGCCAAGAGAACTTTCCGTCATATGTAGAAAGCTTGATGGAAGGCTTGGAATAAGGAGCTTGAAACTTAAATTCATCCCCTTGACCAGTCATGACTTTCTGCTTCAATTTCTCTAGGTCACTCCTGAACGAGATGGAAACATCTTCTACCTTTTCGAAAATTTTCGCCTCTAGTTTGCTCTCCATATCTTCGAATTTATTTTCAAATTTGTTCTCTATATCCACAAATTTGTTTTCGAATTTATTTTCCACCGACTCGATTCTTCCTTCCATTTCTTCAAATTTCTGGTCCACGAATGTGGGCGTGGGTTCGAATCCCACTTCTGACACCAAATGTTGCGTTTTCGGGGGTTCGAAATGATTGAAGCCGAAGAGCGGAATCCAAAACAATTTTATTCTTGGCCAAAACAGTCCTCCACAAATTGTAGAACAGTTCGAGAAAGTCACGTACAATCGATGAAAATACTGATAACACAGATGTAATACACTAACAAAAGCAATAGTAAACACTCAGCACAAAAATAATAACTCAATAAAAGCAATAACACACGCACTATGCAATCGTCTCTCTCTCAAGCAGAGAGGTATCACTTGCATGAAAGCTGAGATCTGACTGACTGACTAGCCGGCCCGGGCCCTTTTATACCTTTCGGTCAGAAACCTCTTGCACTTGCCAGAATAATCTAGAAATAGAAAGGTCTAGAAAAATCCGGAGCGTACGAGAAAAGCTCAATACAGTAATACATTCAATACAATAGGGTTACAATACCGCGATAGGGTTGCCAGACAGGGTTATTAGGAGCAGGGTTGTCATGGTCGCCAAGCTTATCGCCCACATTTGGCGCCAAAAATTAAATCGCCAAATCCGTCGCCAACTTGGCGCTAGCTGCAATATTTGGCGAGTTTACCATTTAAACCAATGTTAAAGCATGGGGGCCGTGCAATGCAGTGGAAATATTACAGGTAAACAGGGTTAAAATCACATTAGATACGACAAATTAAACTGTAAAAATGAACACAAATGAGTAGAAACAATTAGAATAAGACTAAATTCGTAACAATATTTAAAATGTAATGCCACAGGATTATCTTTCGAATAAAATAAAATTCATGTCAATCGAATAATACATCGTTGTTTTATTGCAATTTAAAGTTCTATACCTCTAAAAAAAACATCCTTTAAAAGCGCTGGACCTGGCGATAGTAGCGGTTTTGGCTTAGCTAAATAAAAAGAAAGTCCCATCTAGATTTAAAATTCTTATCGAATTTGAATTTCGCTCTAAATCTCAGTGTAGTTTTAAGGATATTGCTTACTCTCCCAATAAGTGTGGAATGTGGAAAAGGTGTGAAGGTCCCTTAGGACCTCACTTTGAGAACGAGAATAATTTTGAGTCAAAAAAGAACCAGTAGCCATTTTTATAAATAACTTTCTTTATTTGGTTATCTTTCCCAAATAGAATCAAAGACTTATTAACAAATGCTTCTACTAGTATTATGAGGTTTTAAAGGTAATATCCTTTAAAATAACTTAATTAATGATCCAATTAATTTATTAAATAACGATCACGCAGAAATTACCACGATAAGAGATCCCAGAATTATATTTAATAATAATGTTCTTATTGAACATTTAACTTTAATCTCACTCCTAAAACTTTAATGAGACTTTAAACACGAAACAATATTTACCACTCGGAATCTCAATTCTTGAGATTAAATATCTCTAACAAGAAATCTTCAATTTACATCCACGATAACTTTCTGCTTCAATCTCTATCTCCTACTGCTCTAACTTTACTATTTCGTTTGACTTAAATACTGAATCTAATCTGCATAACAAGGAATCCTGTCCGCTTTTTGGAGTTGATTGGAAATAGGTAGGGAATTAAATTTCCCTAAAAAGGTCGACTCAGAAGGTTAGTGATAAAGTTCCGTATAGATTCGTCACAAAGGAGATTCTCCAAATTAAAATTAATTAAAAAAATTTTACACTCCACAACTACCGAGGATCGGCTAAATGGCTTGACAACAATAGCCATGAACTGGCTGAAGAAATTAATGTTAAAGAAATTATAAAAAAAATTTAGAATTAAAAGTGAGAAAGAAACAAATTTAAGAGAGTTTAACTCTCGGTTTAAATGTATTTTTAATATATGTAATTAGGTTTTAATATTTAGTGGTTCTACAATTTGTTTTAGTATTTTTTTAATATCTGTATTTTATAATTATACATTAGAAATGACTTCTTTTTTTTGTGTGTAACCCTACTTTTAATTTAGTGCCAAAAACAAATTAATAAATCAGTATTTTTTGCTAATCAAAACTTCAACATTATTGATAGCAATTTTTTGCTCACGTTTTATTTTATCTTTAAGTGTGGGAAGGGTTTAGGTTATCTCTTTTAATTTTTGTTATAAACGGGCGGCATGTTACTTCTTTGCCCGGGGTGGCTCTGGTCCCTTTCAACTGAGCTTAGCAGGATTAGAAAAGGTACTCAGCTGCTTTAAAAATAATTCTACATTGTTTTGAAATTTAAAACGTATCAAATCTGTAGAAATTTGTAAAAAATGTAATTGGCTATAAAATTTGAGATATATTTTATAGATATATATGTTAAGTTAAACACATGCTAAAAACGTTTAGCTTTTAAAGTGTTCGGTTTGGAATGTAGAAATCGGAAGAACTGTGATTACTTAGTTAAATATACTAATTTAACACACTTAAAATAATTCAAAAAGCATAAAGGGGTATAAAAACTCTTAATAAACATAATTTCTCTAGTTATTTAGTATTTAATAATTATTTAAAACTCATGAATAACAACTCAAAGTCATTTTTATTCTCACTCTCACAAAAATTAGAACAATATAAAAACTCAACTGTTGCCATTAGCAAATTTAAATTTCTACAATACATCAAAAAACAAACATAAGTGGAAAATCAACATCTGAGGCATATTTAATTGATACAAAGGAACAGTGATGTGATGAAATTCCAGTTTGGCTAGAAAATGGTTTTGAAGAAACATTTCTACTACATCTCAACACACAATTGTATGCCATTGGCTTTTTGAGTCTTTTCTACTGTTAAATATATACAATTCTGATATCTGGTGTTATTTTTTTCTTTTTGTTCGCCATTCTAAACATGGTGGAAAAAGCTATTTCATCAAACACACTGTACACATCATCAAAGCAAGGAGAATCAATCAGTAGTGGCCCCCCAAGAAAAACAATTAATGCTTATTCTCGACTACAAGAAAACTCTCGATAGCCTATCAAATCATGTTTCTCAAAGAATATATCAAATAGTACTTCAAAAAGTTTTGTTTATTCATTTGAAAAAACAATAGGGGACAGAAAATGGGATTTTCATATGTAAAAAAGGAAAAGCAAGCTGTGCTTCTTCAAAATGAGCAATATTACAAAAAGAAGTGGAAAAAAATATATATTAAGTATTTTTTCCTGCAATTACAAGTTTTATGTAAAATTACAAATTTTGATATTCATTATTTTTTTAATGAACCCCAAAATTCTATTTTTTTATTCATTTCATCTAAGGACAGCATGCAAGCAATATTTACATGCATTATATATAAACAATTATTTATACTAAAATAAAAATAACAAAGAAAAAGCAACAGGGATTTTTGTAAGTATGTCACGCATAACTTTGAAGAAAACTATCATAAAAGTGCTTATTTTTTTTATTCAAGAAAATTATATAAAACTAAGTTTATGTACAATATATGGATATATTTTTAAATGTTGGGTAAATTTTTAGCTTGAAATACTAAAAATTAATTTTTTTAGAAAAGCCAACAATTAGGGTTATAATGACTAAATATTGGTTTTCTACAAAAAAAAAAAAAAAGAAAACAATTAACATGTTTTAACCATCAAAGGAAAATTTTATTACACTTATGCATAATGCAAATATATACTAGTAATATTTTCCTGTGAGATAAATTTTAAAGCATGAGATGCAAAGCAACAACACAGGCAACAGTACAGATCCATAATCACTGCTCTCAGATTCAATATAACTTGCACTTTTAAAACAACCAGTTATTTCAGAATTAATCTCAGATTCATTTATACTTAAAGCAGAATTCAATTAACTTTGTGACTAACTCCATTAAAAAATATGTTGTTTTTTTATCACAGAACGCAACCCACATGTATTCACGAAGAGTGGAACCAAGAAACTGGAGCTAAGGTTACAAAAACATACCGCTAATATATATGTTTGATTATGCTAACATCTAATTTAAAATAAAATAGCTATCTCTAAGCACGTTACTAATAATCTGGTACAGCCATCTGGTGAGAAATAAAGATGATTCAAGGCAAAAGAAATACAGTTTTAATATTTTTAGAGCATTACTTTTGAACACTTCAGCCTGGAAATATCACAGAGAGAAATAGAGGGGAAATCCCCTCTCTCACACC
The DNA here is from genome assembly GCA_019973935.1 of Trichonephila clavipes. Lineage (NCBI taxonomy): Eukaryota > Metazoa > Arthropoda > Arachnida > Araneae > Nephilidae > Trichonephila > Trichonephila clavipes. The sequence goes on along the minus strand of BMAU01018460.1, from coordinate 193,100 downwards.
CATGAGATTTTGAGCGAGAAGGAAGGGGTTAAATGTAAGTACTTAAAACAAAAACCAATTTTTTGCATGCATTTTTCTTTCACCAAATTTGGCAAATTTTATTGGTTATAGTTCCAATTTTCTCCCAGAGTAACCTGAATTTCTATTGCAATTGCTGTTTTTCACTCACAGTAGCCTTTCCTGTAATACCAAATTATGGAGAAAAAGAGTATAGATTGATTTTGATAAAGACTACTATTTTTGTAAATTTTCAGGATCATAATACAAAATCTGTAATTCCATATAAATAAATGTTTAAAGGAGGATTTGGAAGACAGAAATCTAATAATTTGAATATATACAAATTCTAATCAATATCATTATAATAAATACAATAATTCATGATCTAATCAGTAAGTTTCAAAAGCTGATTATATTTTTTAAGAGGCTTATTCAGAAGTAACTAAAATTTTCAAATTTTGTATGAAGAAATGAAAGGAGTTTTAGTGTCATTTTCTGGTAAAACGATTTCCTTTGAGATGTGTGAATGAAATGGGGACATTAAATAATTTTGGCGATAAATCTTTTACTTAAGTTTTTAAGGTATAAAAATTCTAAAGAAATCCTAGAGCATAAAAAAAAAAGAGAGAGAGAGAGGCATTAAGTCTCAGTTAAACCATCACAGAATTTGTAATCATGCAAATTAATCAAATCCATAATTTAAAAAAAATTATTTTCAAAACAAATAAATGATTTTGCACTAAGACATATTTTAAAGCATCACACAATTGCATTTCAGACACATCCCATAATTTCCAACCACATTCATGTAGAAAAAAAAATGATACCAAAACTGACATCCTACTTGGCTAACTTCCATATGGGAATTGTAATCCTCAACTAATATTAATCATCTCGCTGCACATCTTGTGATTTCCATGGGCAAATTACATGTAGCAGACGTACCGCTACGCAGCAAGAGGGTTAAATGCAATACCATATTACCTTTGTGTGGGTCTTTATTGGCATCGGACATGGCATTCACATCCTATAAGTAAGAACACCATCCACTCTGTTAAGTGAGCGAGAGAATATTAATTTATGACACAACTATAAAGCAACTTGAAGGCTATCAGGGACAAACCTAGTGATTTTGAATCTTGATCAAGTGGCAAGAATGACACCTGAGATGTCATACCCTTTCTAATCTTCCACATCACATAAATTGGAAGATTTTGAGCCTTGACAGATTTAGAGTGCTTCAGCCCCTCTACAAAGGAGCACTTAAGTTGCTCTGGGGCTCAAACTCATGACAAGTTGGCCATAAGTTCCTGACCATGACCACAACATTTGGTTATCTCAGTAACCTTAAGTTAACCTTAAAACAAAATAAGCTTTAAAAACAAAATTTTATATATATATATATAACGCAAGTATTTAGGCAAGTATGAATTTAATAAAAAAGGGGGGGAAATGTATAATCATGAATAATAAAAGTGTAATAGTATCAAAGTTTTAGTTAACTTCTCATTTTTAGAAACAAAAATTTTTTTTAATTATTCAATCATTACTGTACGTGAACAAATAGAAAATAACTTCAATCCTTTCTCTTAAATCTCTCTGGTTGGTTTGAAAAGATGATTTCGATATGGAATAATTGAATTAGATGCAACATATATAGATCAAACATTAATGGCTCTTTCAGATATAGCAAGATTAATACAAATGTTTTAAGCACTGGTTATCTTTCTTGTATTACATTTCACACGTTCTATCATATGTTTCCACAGTTGCCATTAATTCTCAGCACCACATTAAATATTTGTTTACTTTTCCCATGATAACACATGGGAAACATGGGAACACATTCCATGATCCCACACCAGTTTTTGTAAACAAAAATTTGAGTTATACTGAAAGATAACTTATGGTAAAACAAATATCTTACTTCTAAAGGTTTGGTACCAAATTTGATTCACTTTCTTAATGTTTGTTTTTGAACCAAATTGCAATATTTTTAGTTACTTTTTCCCTTACAGTTTTCCCAAATTAAACTCTTTAAAAGTAGGATTGTATTATTTTGTCAATTTTTATTTAACAGAAAACAAAATTAAATAGTCATTCAGCTTGTTGTGCAGTCTTCCTTTCGTAAAACAATTTAATGAGCCTTTCAATTATTGAACTAATTAATGTAGGGATAATTTCTTTTAGAATTGTAGTAATTGAAATCCTTTAAAAATTTCATTCTTTTTGAAAGCGATTTCATTCAAAAAAAATTATTTTCTGTTTATTATTAATTTCCTTTATTTCTACATCATTCAAAAGATTAATCAAAATTCAGAGAAAAAATGCTGACCACGCTTCTGTCTTTAGAATGGAGCTAATAGCTATCACGTGGGGACTTTCATTAATTAACAACATAAGAGATCAAACTTTTTCTGAAATTTGGATCCTGACAGACAGCCGATCATCCATCCAACATTTATCGAATTGGCCATCTATCGGCGACAGCACCAGCAGAAGTATTCTACACCTTTTTCAACAGCTTTCAGATCAGCACCCTATCCATCTACAGTGGGTCCCTTCTCAAGTAGGCCTGCCCAGGAATGAAGTAGTGGATGACCTTGCGAAGGTGGCTACCAGCGATCCTGTGGATCTGGAAAACCACATGGTCCTTACGTCGATTGAGATCTACTCCAGGGCTACAGAATTAATATGTAGAACCTAGGTAGTCCCTCCTGAAAACCCATGGTACTTTCAAAGGCGCCCTGAATCTGCCATATCATTCAAGGGTTCCAGATCATATCAGACAGCATTCTCGCGATTTTCGACTGATCACCTGAGGTGCATGAATTTTAAAGGCGGCAAAAGCTTCTCAATTTGCACCAAATGTAACATCAGTCCTTTTTCTCCTCAGCACATTCTGCAATGTCTGGGGTTTTCCTGTGAGGAGGCTATTGCTTCCCCCCTGCTGTTATTAGATTTTGTACAGATTTATGGACTTGTGGATCTGGTCTAGTGAAACTAGACCAGATAGGGATTAGTCCCACCACCACATCATTCACAATTTCTTAATTATCTTTTTTTATTCAAATCATCTCATAGTTTTTTTTTTTAAATGTACCATATTTAAAAAAAATCTGTGGAGGTAATACCATTCTATACAATCTATCCTTATGGACTGAGTACTAATATTGTAATACAATCAACAAAACTACGAAGTACATTTTTATAAGAATGATAATCTTAAAATTAAGAGAAAATAAAGAGGCAAATGAAACAAAAAAAGTAAAAAAAAAATGATATAGCTTCTACAATAACTTAATTTTTTCTACATCATTCACAATTTCTTATAGCTTCCCCCTCCCCTTCAAATTATCTCAGTTTTCTTAAAGTGAACCATGTTTAAAAAAAGATTGCGGAGGGAAAACCATTACATACAATATATTCTTATGTATTGAGCACAATACATTTTGAAAGAAATTTCTCACACTACATTCAAACAAAATGACAAAGTACATTTTTAAGAGGATGATAATTTTAAAATTAAAAGAAAATAAAAAGAGGAAAAAGAAACAAAGGTGTAAGTAGAGGGAGGAACAAAAGATATAGCTCCTAAAATTACTGTGAATTATGTTACAACTTTAAAGAAACATGTAATATTAAATTACAGTTCTTATAATTGACATGAACAAATAGGGAAATAAGGTTTACTAAGAATATTCTAAGAAATAATTTTAAAGAATGCAAAACTTTACATATGAATAAGGATGTTAATAATTTCTTAATTCATGAATTCAATATAAAAAGGAAAGGAAAATATTAAATGTTAAACTGAATATTGTACTATTTTTTTATGAAAAAATTTCAATTGTTACCATTTTTACAGATCTTAAAAGAAAATTTTTAAGAAATGTCACACCAGAAACGGCTAAGTTTTCATTGTTGCATATTTTCTTACATTTTTCACTAATATTAACCTACACAGATTCTTCAAAAAAATTTCTTCTCATAAAAAGGAAGCAAATGTCATACAAACACAAAAAAAACAACTTCCTTGGAAAAAAAAATCTCTCTAATCGAGATTAAAAACAACAACAACGAGAAAATAGCCTAACTTATCGTTTTTTATGTTAAGTGTACTTTATCGATTCCTCAATTTGAAAAAAGAAACTGGCTTATTTTCCTCATCTATGACATGGAATGTTTCTGGATATAAATAGGTTCCCCTTCTTTTTAGGTATTGATTAACATAAAATATAAACGTACTTACATATTATTGGAACAATATGAAAGGAAGAACATGGTTGCGCCAATTCTGCATGCACAAGATATGCAAAATCGGCGTCACCAACATCTTAAACGTTAGCATTGTTGCGATAGTACATAAGTACTAATATAAATAAAGATTGAGAAAAAAAAGTCCTACACCAGGTGTTTCACAACCTTTTTTTTATACACCCATAAGCATTTGAAAAATTCTTATGTCCTACCCTATGCATGCATTTATAACTTAATTGTTAAATGAAACTTTAAGGTCTTAGGAAATAACTAGAAAATGACTACTTTCACAGTAAAAAAAATTTTTTCAAAACTTTCAAGGGGAAACTGAAATAAAAATAAAAAAATTAGTAAGATCCTTATTCATAGATATCAGCTAAATAACTTAGAAGTGCTTTACCATTGACTTTTAACAACTTTTCATTTCAGGTTCATCACTTGAAAAATCACCAAGAGAATCAAATATTGCAATAAACCTTTATAAGCAGTTCTCTTTTGAGAGCCATCTTATTTCAGTGTGAAGTATATAAATCTCACATGGTCTTCATAAAATAACTTGAAAAGATGTTCATATTTGGCATTAGCTTTAATAGCATTGATACATTTCATAACTTCAGTATTTCATTTAAAACAGGTGAAATGTTTTAAGCTACTAGGTTTTTCCCTGTGAATGACACAATGCACAAGAAGTACGTATTTGATTTCTCATCTTTCATCAATTTTAAGCAACCATAACAATAATAGCACCATCTGCAGCACAAGATTTTATTTTTTCATTGTTGAATATTATGTTTTTACTTTAGTATAAATATCTTTGGAGGTAGTGACACTTTCTAACGATTAACAGAACAACATTTACCTTTATCAACATATCTTACGTAAGCTATAAGTACGGCCTCACTATCTTTGAATGTTGATTCATCCAATTGTATGAATATTTCCTTGCTTTCAGCTTTTTAACAAGTTTCATTTTAACATTCTCACTCATTTTGTCAACTCAGCTAACAAAGCTTTTACTTATTGGAATAGCTTTGATCTGTTTGTTATCATTTTCCAGAACCATTTTAAGAAATATTGATGGTTTGATTAAATTATCCCAGATTTTCCAGATTTAGCAATGAGTAGTGAACTATGAAAACTAGTCTAAAGAGTATGATTGGCATTATGAACAGTAGATAAAGATTTTAATGTTACTCTTTTTCCAAAATTTTTTATAAAGTTTGATATGTATATATAATTTAAATCTGGTTCAATATGAGCATTACGTCTTGCCTTCAAATACGCTTTAAGAAAAACATGTTTCATTGGTCAATTATTGTTGGCATTTAAGACAAAAAGGGAACTTTGTTTCTGGAAAATGCTTCTAAAAATGAAATTAATAAAAATTACCAACTGAATTTGCTTATCATTCATATATCACTTATATTTATTCAATTTACGTATTTTTTAAAACAATGGGACTTTAATAATTTTACTGACGTTTATTTTGAATAAACACCAACACTTAAAAATGAACACTGCAGGAAATTAAATCCTAGCATTATTTATTTTGTACCATTCAAAACAAGTAGCGTGGTTGTGTTTAGAAAGAATATTTTATCGTTAAAGGGACATATATTTAATACTTTTATTACAATTTGTCTCATATTACACAAAGTTGTGAGAAATATTTTCATAATTGGCTATATAGCTAATTCATAAATCATTTAAGCTCTGAATTGTCAGCTCTTAAGAATCAAATTGCTCCCTTGTGGGTACCACGTTGAGAACCAGCAGGATCCACTGGTGTTTTTGGTGCCAAAATGTTTTCGTCAAATAGGGCGAAATTGAAAAACTTGAGTTTATCAAAATGGCGTAAGAGACGAAAAACTCTTGAAAACCTATGTTTCCGAAGGAGGAGGGGAGCCATAGGCCCCACGTTGAGAAACATTGCACTACACAGTAAAAATAAAAATATGAAAAAAAAAGCCAAGATCAAATGACGTGAGGCAATTAAACTGGAATCATAGAAAACAACTATGAAACACAATGTATTTTAAATGTTCTTGGTCAAAATAACAGTGCTAGTTTGATATCGGGGTAAAAGCGCCAAGTTGTTGTTTATGTTCGCCAAGATGGGTGATAACATTACAATATGGTTACCTTAATATTTTTATCATGGTTGGCATAGGGATAACATATACGAAATAACTTTTATTTGTTTTACCCCGCTGTAACTCTGTTAATTTCAGACAATTTTAATAAAAATTTCTAGTTTCTGTAAAAATTTAACCATTTTCAGTGCAATTTTTCTATTGTTTGCGTCTTCTGTTTAATTCGGGCATGTTAAATCTGTCGAGAACTGAAACGTCCTCCTGTTGGTGTGGTAGTTAGAAGGGGAGGGGCGTGCCAGCTCAGGTGTCCACATCACTAGACCATGATTCAAAATTACATGGTCCGTCACCAAAAGCCCTTGTGTAGCTGAACAGTGTAACGTTAATATTCAATCTGTTTAAATCTGTGCTATTTTCGAATATGGATATTTCTAAAATTAGTGTGAGTACTAGAATATATTTTTCTTAGAAGAATAAGTGTTGTGCTTTTAATTATCGGTATAAATTTTTTTTTCATTTAAAATTTTTTTTTTTACGTTCTTTGATGAAATTTATTGAAGGAACTTGCAGCGCAAGCTTCATATTGCAAGCTTTCACTACTTTGTAATTAGAATTCTTAATTATTTTTTACATACATCATGTAATTATTTTATTCAGTATGTAATACAAAAATGCAACTATTAATACGTGTAATAATCATATAATATTCGTTATTTATAATTGTTTCTTTTAACATTTCTTTATAAGTATTATTTATTTATAATTATGTTACTTATTTATAACAATTTTTGTTGTTTATTTATAGCTATTCTTATGTTATTTATAATTATGTAATACGAGTAATCTTATGCATTTTTATTTTTTTTACAATTCAGCTATTCTTTTTTATAATTACTATTAAATTATATTACATGATTATTACTTATAATAACTGTTAATAAATCGTACTATATGAATATTATATATAATTACGATAAAATAATATACGATTATTATATATGCTGCTTACAATACTATTATTACTACATATTACTTTTTATTACATATTATTGATCTTCATTATTTATTGATTGATCTAGGTTACTCTCAATCTCTTCCTATATTCTTTATTTGAATGTATTTCAAAACAATTCTTTAAAATTATTCTGTATCATTAAATTATACCGCTAGGCCGCCATATTGGATTCCATTCCGGCAACAAGGGGCGCTATTACCCCCGATATCAAACTAGTTCCAAAATAACACTTTTGAGAATGTGACATGCAAATTATGCTTTTATAAAAATACTTAATCATACTTACGACAAAATTCTTCTGTTTTTACCAACGCATAACGTTTAAGACAGAGTGGTTTTCGCTCTGCACAGAGCTTTCCCACAGAGGGAAGTCATTAAATAAAGAGCACTTTTTTAGAAGAGGAGAAGGGGAAGGAAACAGGGCAATGACAGTCTGCAGGGTTACAGAGCTTAGCAAATTTCTCGCCAATATCGGCGCTTGCTTAGAATACGATGCCAATCATTCAATTTCGCATTAGTTGTTATTCCGATCTTAAAACCAGGCAAAAACTCGGCTTTGGCCGAATCTTACAGACCAATAAGTCTACTTCCTGTCCTTAGTAAACTGGCTGAAAAAGTGATTTTAGCCAGACTCAACGACCATCTCGAAAGAGAAAATATCCTGATTCCGGAGCGGCACGGGTTCCGACCTCGTCTCTCCACCTTACATCAACTTCTCAGAGTCGTTGAATTTATTAAGGAAGGAAACAACAAAGATGAATGCACGGCCGCGGTCTTCCTTGATATTCAAAAAGCCTTTGATAGAGTATGGCATACTGGCCTACTCTTTAAATTAATCACCTATAAAATTCCGCCCCCTCTTATTTATCTGATAAATTCCTATATCTCTGATCGCTCCTTCACTGTAAAAATTAACCGTACCTTCTCGCAACTTAAAAAGATTAACGCTGGGGTGGCCCAAAGGTCAATCCTGGCCCCAACTCTCTTTAATCTCTATGTTAATGATATTATTAAAAATACTAATACTATAATATGCATGTATGCAGATGATACAGCCATACTCAGCAGACACAGAAACCTCGACACACTAGTCGAAAATATCAATGAACATCTAGCTCACCTGGAGACCTGGTTCTCCGTGTGGAAGATTGCTTTAAACTCTTCCAAAACGGAAGCGGTTTTCTTTTCAAAAAGGAAACCTCCCCCTGAAATTACTCTACAAAATCAAAGAATACCCTGGTCTCAACACACCAAGTATCTTGGTGTCATCGTTGATAAAAACCTCACTTTCCGACAACACATAACATATATTAGAGATAAATTTAAAGATACTACGCGTAAACTTTACTCCCTTATTTGCAGAAAGTCTAAATTGAGTAGACATAACAAACTGCTTATCTACACTCTGATCATGAAACCATTACTTACCTATGCCTCCCCTGTATGGGGACACGCAGCAAAAACTAATACAAATTTACTTGAAACTGCTCAAAATCTAATAATCAGACAAATTTGCAATGCTCATTGGTATGTGCGAAATAAAGATTTAAGAATAGCTTGCAATATACCAACTATTCGACAAACCATTCGTAAACTTGCTATTAACTTTTTCAATAATATAGACGACTCAGAAAATGCTTCTATCAATGACATTTCCCCCTACTTCTCCCACTTTTCTGTAAAAAGACCAAGAGACATCTTGGTCAACCCAGATTTCAATTAATTTATTAATTTTAATTATTTTTCCCTTTTTATTTTAACTTTGTATTTTTCATTTTATCTATTTTTCCAATATACTGCAGTTCAACTTCGTAGAACTGCAGATGCTCTCTGATTGGCTATCCCCCCTATATCTCATTAGCCGAACTTTTTGCTCGGCCAATCAGATCACTTCCTATTTTATTCTCTGACTTGGACTAAAAACCAAGATCGCTTCCCCGCGCTCTCTGATAGACAGTTTTTGCTGCACTCGGATTGGCTAGAATAACTCCGCCCACTTTTTTAGCATTTCTCTCTGATTTTTCTAAGTTTTTATAAAGTCAATTTATTAATATTTTTTGAAATCTCACATCCAAATATCTTATATTTTCATAAACTACAGAACTTTTTGTACTATAAACTGATTTTTTCCTAACACTGGGCAATTGGTAGAATTCAATAAAGGCATCTCAAATTACCTGATAGGAGGTTAGAGGCCGACAGGCCTAGGCGCTCCAAACAAGTTCGTCAACGATCTAATTTCGCATTAGACGTGGACCTGTTCACACGGTGAAAGCTGTATTCTTATCGAAAGCATAAAAAAATATATATATATATAACCATCTTTCGAAATAGCAAGTTTAAATACATGGAACAAATTTATTTTAAATGAAATTAAATAATTTATTTCTTCATTATTTTTTTAATAAAAAGTTGAATTATGTAATTGCGGAGGTAAGTAATACGAGCAGAAAGCGCTTACATTATGGTTTGATTGTTTTTTGAAGCTCCGGGTTTTTAACGAAACGGTACTGGATTAATTTAGATAATACGATTACTCATGGCACGGAACTCCAAAAAAGAAGCAGCTCCTGTGTTGTACAATTTGTAGATGTTACGAATAAGTATTTTAAATATAACCAATACGTGATTTAGTCGGATTTTTTACAAATGTTATTACGATAAATCGAAAGGGTAAGTTTTTTGATACAGAATAAAAAGCGTTTACTAAAGTGATTTGAAAAGCTTATTTTCGTATTTAGTTTTCTATTCCACAAAATATAATGTTTATGTGGCGGTGTGATATCTATATGAACTTGTACCAACATCCCGCGAGGACGATCGTTTTGGCGTGATGGTTAGCGTACTTGCTTCATTCGTACGTTCGGAACGGAAGGTACTCAGATCGAATCTTCCCTCCGACATTTATTTACAATTTTAGATAGCTTGTGCACTGAATATTCATTGATAGATTTTTATTAAATCGGTTATTTGTTTCGCTCATTCTGTGGGTCATCAAATTACATTTTAATCGTTACGTAATCGTAAATACTTGTTTTACTAATAACAATTCAATATGTATATATATTCATAATGATACAAGTCGAATGACGGATTGACCGGAAGCTATGGTTTTCACTCTGACAATGAATCGAGTTCCTCTGATATTTTTGTTTAATATAAACGAAAAATTTTTAAAAGCTTAATATTTTATCACTTTATAACAAACTCTCCCTCTGTAAAAATAAAAAAAAGCAGACTTCCAAAATTAACTAGAAACAATTTTTTTCTCATACTTGAAAGCTAGATCAGATTATAAATTAAACTCATTTTCAAACGGAAATTAGTATATATCCTTCCATAGTATAATCATATATCTACACACATAATGTATGAACTCGACTCAATTTGTTACTAAATTTATGCCAAATAAAATAATGAAAAAGTGGATTTCAATTACATGTTACTGCTAAATGTAATTATCTAATATATATCATAAATGCGAAAGTTTGTGAGTCTTTCACTCAAAAACAACTGAATGGATTTTAATGAAACTTTACAGTAATATAGCTTATACATCAAAATAACACATAGGCTAAAATTTATAAAGATATTGTGAGAAGTTTTCAAAATATAACGACAACTGTCAAGAAAGTAGGAAAAAATTCTGCCATTTGCAAAAAAGCCCATGACAGCATTCATCTATCTTTTTTTTTATCCCTTCTGTTTTGTCTACGCCGTACCTCGGTGCGCTTTCGCTTTTCATTTACTTCGTTCATCAGTGTCGTCACTGTTTTTATTTCATAATAAAACTAGATTTCGAAGGGAGAGGGGGTGGCAAGATTTTAACATAAAATAAATACAACAAAAAGTCATATTAATGTATTACACTTCCTGATATAAATTATTTGCACTATTTTAAGCGTTCATTACACAAAATTTATAAATATGACAGTGGAAGGAAAACTATGAAATTAAAATAAAACTTCAAAATGTTTTTATCGTTTATTTTTTTTGAATGTTTTTTTTCATTACATGTAAATATATATCTACGCTTCCCCCATACTGTTTATATATATATATATATATATATATATATATATATATATATATATATATATATATATATATATATATATATATATGTGTGTGTGTGTGTGTGTGTGTGTGTGTTTTCTAAAAGTATTTCTATTAATTCATTACTAAATTAATTATTTGTTAATTAAAAAAGTACATTGTCTATTATTTTGGATAAAAATACATTTAGTGATATAAATTATTTATACTACTTTAAGCGTTCATTACGCAAAGCTTTTAACAATGTGTTATTTTTGCTGAGCAGAGATCAGCTTAGGGAGGTATTTTGAAAAATCAACCCTCAAGAGTGTTACGAGGAATTTTAAATAAAATAAATCCTTTTTATCAGCTATTAGATCTACATAGTTAAAATTTAACAAAGATGTTTTTTTTTTTTTTCTTTTTTTTGTTTAGCTGAGATATGCAAAAAGCTTTTTTTTGTTTAATTTGCAATTCACATAAAATTAACTCATTAAAAACTTATTTTTCCTTCAATTTGTGTTGTTTAATTTTTCAGTTCATCCGTGCGAAGAACGGGTATACCAGCTAGTTCATATATAAATACATATTTATGCAAGCAATTCTTTTTTTTTATACCTAATGAAATTCGAGTTCGAACAAGACAAAAATTGAATTACATACTTCCTTTTTAATTAAATGGAATGAAAAGTCGAATTTATACATGGTATGCGTAATTTACACGCAATAAGTTGTCTTATAAAGAGAAAGTTAAAAATTCACAGATTTAAAATGCAAGAATTCTCGTTAAATAAGAAAACATAGGATACTCTCTCTTATAGTTTCCTCTTCTAAAATAACTATTAAACGCCGAATTAAAAATAAATTCCCTTATTTAAATGCCTACAAAATGAACGAAAAGGTTTATTGAAATATTTTTACCTTAGCAACAACAGAAACCACAATTTCACACAATTGTTTCTTTACAGTAAATTATTTTAAACAAGGGATGCATTTCTCTACTATGTTAAAAATCATACGGTCAATTATTTACAAATTACTAAGAGCACTTCTAAATTTAAATTAATTTAAGTATACAAAGCATGATTTAATTTTTTTAAGAAAAAGTGATTAGAATTTTTTACGAGATTTTCTGGCCGTAATTTTATATCCTTGCTAAATTTAAATAGAGTTTATCCATAAAAATGTATCTAATTATAAAACTAAAATTTTATTTCTAAGAATGTCCCTAAAATTTTAAGACACGTTTACATATATAATGGACATCATACTTAAATTCCTGTATAATTTAATTATTGAGTTTCAACCCTCCTCCCAAATTTTTTAGACAGTCATAAAAGCGTGATTCTTACTGATTAGTGTGTGGGGGGATAAGGGTGATAATCTTATTTTTTCGGCTTCTTAAATCTTCAAAACATGCATATACTCTGAAAATAGTTTATTTATTCAACCATATAATAGTATTACTTCTATTTGTTATTCTCTCTTCCGTGTTCTTTTTAATAAATTCTGAAGTTGGAAAAAAATTACTTTTGAGTCAAAGATAATATTCACAGTCCTAGAGTGTAAATCAATTACTTTTCATTTAATGTTAAATACCGTAAACTGTGCCAATCCTAGCTCAGGACGCATGAATATTTAATCACGCAAAGTGAGTGAGATTATGGTGAAGCATTGAATATCGCGCAAAATGGGTGATGACACAGATAATTTTTATCAAATTGCAACTGTAGCACTTTTTGCTGAAATAAAAGGCCATTTGATTTCATAAATAACTGCATTACATATATATATATATATATATATATATATATATATATATATATATATATATATATATATATATATATATATACTTTTAAAGAAACGTAAATAACCAAATATCATACAAAAAGAGGATAACCTAAATGAAATTGGGACTGGTAAAACACATGACTTTTAACAAATTTGGTAAATTCAATGCAAAAACTACATTATTTTTTAAAACACTTTTAGTGCAACTGATCACATACACGAGTACATTTGTTATTTTGATAAATAGTTTTGAAATGAGACAATCTAAAACATAGTTTAAGATTAGAGTATAATACATTGTTGACTAATTGTGATATTGGTTGCTAAATAACACGAAAACATTAGATTTGTGGTGTCTCAATTTCAATAGTATGCGTCTGCATTAAATCTGGTAAAACACCATTTTCAATACTTTGACCGAAAAAAAACGAAGTTTACTTTGCTTTTATTTCAATTTTTGCATATTATTCTATGCTCTGTATTTTAATGTTGGATCATATCTGCAAGCAGCTGTATTATTGGCTGAGATTTATTTTTGTGATAATTTTGTTAAAGAAAAAATACAGCATTATGTAACAAAATTTGTTTCAATTGTTTCAAATGTATAGAGAATGTATTCGATAAAGCATGACGACGATAAACCTGGATCCCCATTTAATTAGTTATAATTGAAAGGGGTATATCAAGGTGTTGACTCATAATAAAATAAATTCTCATCGGAAAACTTGATCAGTTCAAACTTTATAAGAAAAAAAAAGTAAAAACAAATCTTTATAGCCTTAACTTTCTCTATAGTCTGTGTGACGTATATTCAATAACACTACGAATAACATATGACCTCCCTCCCTCTGATTTTTCATAGAAATTTAGGGGCCATAAAAGAAGAGACATTTGTTTCGCTTTGCTTCTTCCCCACTCAGTTCAAGGTCATTCGTTTGAAACATGGTCGAAAATCGAAAACGAGTTCAAGCATCTCCCTCTTCAGAGGGTGGCTCTCCTTTCCCCCGCCTGTGGGGGCAATTAACCGCGGCTCTTTTACAGAGCTGCACTTGTATTTTTCTCTTTCCTGTTAATTTCCTTGCTCAAACGTGAATGGGATTTTAAGCACTATTTTTTAAAAATTAGCTTATTTTTATATACATAAGGAACTGAGGAAAAATATTTGAAATTATAGTATGATCATGGAATGTACATTAAGTTTTATTATTAACTGAAGTAATAAATTTTTTTGGAGGGACGGGTGAGTTTGTACGGAATTAATGATTTCTAATATGCAATAACACCTGCTTTTTTGCTTGGATTATTTCAAATACGAAAGTTATTTCTTGGCATTAAGTCATCTTAATACAACCTAATTGGAAAACAAAAGAGATGCTGACATTGAGTTTCATGCTTTTAAAAATTAAAATTTGTTATAGAAGCGAAAAATTCTTTATATGACAAAAAAAAAGGAAATTATAACTGATAATAAACACTTTACTTATTCTTAAGATTTTAAAGACTGTGTAAACATTTACCACTTTGTAATAGAAAAAGGTAATATTAAGAGAACATTTTTATATAAGTATTAACATTGATTTTGATGCTATAAAATGTAGTCAAAACTTTATAAATTTTATAGATGACATACAGATTTTTAATAAAATGTTTGTTTTCAAACTCGTTGAATCTCACTCAAAGTAAAAGATGTTAAATGTTGATAAAAAGAATAAGCTGATCACACATACACACAGAAAATATATTATTTTAGGAACGATATTGAAGCTGAGTAGTAGTGCAGCACGCTTCCACACCACAGGTGCGAGTTTCAAACCCGGGCTGGGCATGGTTGACTCAGCCTTTCATCCTTTCTGTGGGTCGATAAATAAGTGCCATGTTTGCTTGGGAACTAAACACTGGGAGTTTCGCGTCATATTGACCATATGACCGAAGCATCTGCTCACGCAACTCAGCACCCAAAGTCACGTATACTGAGATGGGCACAGCAGGTCTTGGCTCTCATGAGCTGTTGCGCTACTGAGTTAAAGAATAATATTTGATTACAAAATATAAATGATCAAATTAGAAAAATCAGTTGAAAGTACAGAATTTAATGTACAAAGAACACATATTAAGGAATAAACATTTTTTCCACTTTAATATGAGCAAATGATTATAATGCAAACAGATACCATTATTATATAATAAATTATTAGCTTTACATAGATATATTCTAAAATCGTTCATAGAATTGCAAATCGATGAAAATCTCAATAACCGGAGACAGAGAGTGACAAGAAATGTCACTCTGTTCAGCTACACGAGGACTTTTGGCGACGGACCTCGTAATTTTGAACCATGATCAAGTGACGAAGACGACACCTGAGCTGGCACCCCTGTCTTAACTTCCACACCGCACCAATGAGAAGACGTTTGAGCCTCAATAGATTTAACGCTTATCAATACTTCTACATGACGGCTAATAACTAGATGATAAATATCGAATATTTTCTTTTACTTTTGGAATCTATTTCCAACTATAATCACATTTAGTTTCTATACCGGTTGAGAAAACTCTCTCCCGAATTTTCAATAAATATAGTTCCATCTTTACAATTAGATTCAGTAATTAATTTTTAAATTTTTCATAATTACACGATAAATCTTTTTTTTTAAATATTTTCTGACACAAACACAAAATTATTCATTATTTAAGAAAAAAAGGTTTTCAGAGTAGAGAGAAATGTAATAGTCTTTGAGTATTTTGTTCTATACATTTCTTTAACCAGCCTATCCATTTAAATTCTAAAAAAAATTGGTGCAATTGGGTAAAAAAAAAAGAAGCACTTATTTCATTTTAATTAAAGGTACAATAAACTTAGATAAAATTAATTAAATTTTGTTAAGTAAAACTTATTTATATTTTGATTTTCAGTAAATGCATTAAAATATGTAAATTATTATAAATTCATTTTTCATTCTATTAAATGCAGGAATTTGTTACACAAACTTGATTTACGTAGGTGTCAAAAATAATGTAATTTTTAATTAATTATAATAATGTATAATCAATAATATGAAATAAAAGAAAATGGAGAATGTGTGCTTACTTTGTCATAATGCAAAATTTAGATTTTCTTAGATCGTTAAAGAATTATTCTAAAATAGTTTAAAACTTTGAGAAGCTCTATCTTTTTTTTTTAATGAAAATATCTTCTTTGAGACACTTGCATACGGCTTCAATCAAGAAGAAAATTACGTGAAATATGTGTTTTGTTTAAAAGTTGTACGTATTTGCAACATATGTATTCCAATGGACATCGTCAAAAATCAACTATGATTCTTAGGAAACTGCACTGTTAATGATTTTATAATTGTTTTTTTCTTTTAGAATATATTTGCAGAATACATGGTACTCTTAATCCAAACTGTTTTGATATTTAGAATTCATGATACTTAACGAATCCTTAGAATAAGTCTAAATTTTATTTACAAGTATTTTTCAAAAATTAAAATTATATTTTCCTTTGACCTAATTCTTCCTATGTATACTGAAAATTATGATAAAACATTTACTGTGGCAAATAAATTAGAAGAAAAGTAGGTAGGTGTTTCGCATTATGCTATAAAATGTGAATATTTTAAGGCTATAAATGTTGGCACATGTTAAATAGTGCCACATTGTAGTCCTTTCATGTTTTTTTATTGAAAAATAATCACGATTAGGGGCTCCATCATGTAACAGAGCTGATACGCATTAAGTCAAAATCCTTACGTTGTCATGGTGTGGAAATTAGAAGTGGGGGCTCTAGCTCGGCTATCGTTCTCGTTACTTGATCGTCATTTAAATTACCAGGTCCGTCTTATTACTTTGTTCCTAATGGAACTCGTAAATGAAATATTAATAACTAGCTGGTATACCCGTTCTTCGCACGGGTGAATTGAAAAATTAAACAACACAAATTGAAGGAAAAAGAAGTTTTTAATGAGTTAATTTTATGTGAATTGCAAATTAAACAAAAAAAAGGTTTTTGCATATCTCAGCTAAACTAAAAAAAACACATTTGTTAAATTTTAAGTATGTAGATCTAATAGCTGATATAAAGGATTTTTTTTTATTTATAATTCCTCGTAACACTCTTGAGAGTCGATTTTTCAAAATACCTCCCTAAGTTGATCTCTGCTCAGCAAAAGTAACACATTGTTAAAAGTTTTGCGTAATGAACGCTTAAAGTAGTGTAAATAATTTATATCTGAAAGTGTAATACATTAATATTACCTTCTGTTGTATTTATTTTATTTTAAAATTGTAATATTCGCATGCAACGCCGTTTCTTAAATTATAATGGCGATTCAATGAAAAACATAGCGAAATGTTAACGCTAGAGTTAAGTTGGAAAATGCCTAGCTACTTTCGTAGCTCGAGCTTTATTAGAGCTTTGTAAGACCTGCCGTGTAGGGGCACGATGCACGTTAATACTTTACCGAACCGCATTGATTTACTGCAGTTTTTCATACAATTTTTTTTGGATCACTACACTTAAAATTAAGGGATATACATAAACAAAATACACCACTTCGGAAAATTTAATCCATTAGAGCTAATAAATTAATTAAATATATTCCACTGTAAAATTAATTATATACACCGTTCACTTAAAATAAGTAGTCAAACCATTTTCCAAGGCCTTCACTAACATACAAAAACATAAGACACTTAAATTTTGACATAAACTATTTTTTGGGACAAAAATAATAATCTTTGCAATCCGCTGAAAACGCAGTCAGCTGAAAACGCAATATCTGCTACAAAACTATTCGGCTTTCCCGCTAAAATGCTCATCATAGAACCCGTGCTGCCATATATCATGGAAGAGTGGATTTCAAAGAATATTCCTGCTAAGTATTGGTAGAATATTTCTTCTAAGTTGGTGTGGTGTGGTAGTTAGGAGAAGGGGTTGCCTGCTCAGGTGTCGTCCACGTCACTTGACCATGGTTCAAAACTACGTGATACGTTGCCAAAAGCCCTTGTGTAGCTGAACAGTGCGATGTTAATATTCACACACTCCAAAAAATACAGTACAGTAGTTATAATTATTTTTATACTTAAAAACGCAATATCTGCCTATTCAATTAAAATTATAGCATTATAATTAACTACTAACCACAAACAAATTTTGAAAATTTGTGCAAATGATTCAGTGTGAAAGAGAAAGTTTATTTAGCAGAGTATTTAAGTACCAGAACCGATAAAAGCATTTATTTTGAAAAAGATCAATTTCTTACTACTAACTGTGTATAATAAAATCATTAAAAAAACACATTCAAATAAAGAGAGATTTATAACAACCTCTCCCTTCAAAACTTATTTTTATTCTGAAATAAAAAAATAGGCATTATTCTGATCACAGGAATTAATTAGAAGCGAGCCCCTTGCGCAGCCAAAACAAAAAGTTTTTCACAAACAAAAGATAGATATATGTTGTGCTTGGACTTTTTTTTGCAGCGCAAGCCAGATTTGTTGCAGATGCCTGAATTATTTCCTACTTACTTGACAAATATCGTTATATTTTGGACACTTTTAACAAATTTTTATAAATTATAGCCTATGCTATAAATTATAGCCTATGTGTTATTCTGATGTATAAGCCATATTACTGTAAAGTTTCATTAAAATCCATTCAGTTGTTTTTGCGTGAAAGACCCACAAAAACTTTCACTTATTTATCTATATATATAAAAATGTTGTGTGTTGGTTTGTGTATGCGCGCATAACTCAAAAAGTTCTGCATAGATTAATCTGAAATATTGACACAACGTTGAATTTGTCTCTGGTCAGGATCTTATGTACTTTTTATTTCGAAATTCTCTCTAAATTTTTTAAATTTAATTTTTAAGTGATTTTTTGGTGTTATGACGTCATTCGACGTCACGATTCGCTCTGAATGCGAAAATTTAAACTTTACGCTTAGATTTTTCCAAATTATTGTATAACTCTTCTATGGTTATGTTTATGAGTTGTCATATTTATCTATTTATTGTCCTTTGATACGTAATTGGGATTATTTTTCGAATAAATCTTTTTTCAAAAATTTTTCTTTCAAGAACTCAAATTTTGTTTTGTAGGTTTGGCAACAGTCAGATAGCATTCTCGGCGTAGCGTTAAATAAAGAGCACTTTTTGAGTTCCTCACACCCTCAGGCATTCCTCTTCGGCACGGTCAAAGGAAAAGAGGTTGCTTGTCATTGGTAGATGCGCAATGACGTCATTATTCTGGGTTGCCTGGTTTGGCGTTATAGCATGTTTCTATGCCGTAGTGGTTCATTGAAACATAAAAGTTTTGTCCCAATTTTAGAGATTGTTTTTCAGGCAGTTTTTTCTTCCGTGTCTTGAGTATAATAGCTAAATTCCCTTGCGTATGAAATTTTCACTGTAAAAATAACAATCGGTTCTTTTTTTCATTCACGTAAATCAAAATATTTTTAATGGATTCAATTTTGTAGAAGAAATATATATTTGAGCTTAGTAAATGAGGAACTCAATTACAAATAAAAAAATTGTTATATAATTTTTAATAATCCATTTACTGTGATTAATAATACTTTGAAAATGAATTACATGTTTCCAGTTTTATCCTTATGTAAGAAAAAAGAAGTCACTTATAAATAAAGAAAATTTGTTTTTTTATAATGTATATTTATTGGTAATATTAATGTACATTTTAATGGTAAATGAATTCGTTCTTATATCAGAATGAATTTGTACAGGCAAGTGATATTTTAAATTATTAGCTTAATTTCATTTTTGTAATTAGTTATTTGTTTTTTGTTGTATGTGTGAGACTCATTTATTCACATTTCTAAAAAAATTCGTCTAATACTCTGTTTCCTTTTAAATTTTAGAATTAAATATACTACAAAAATTTTAGCTATTATAAACTTAACTATATAAATAAAAACTTATACATTCATTTTTATTTTCTATCTTTAGTAAAATACTATAAATAAAGTGATTCGTGGCTATTGTATAAGAAACACCTCACTGTTCTAACTTCCACATCACATCCATATTATTCGTTCAAGTTATCATCAACACATTTATTCACATAATTCTCAATTTTTGCAATTATTTTAGAGGTTTCCTCTTCTAACATGCTCACACATACAAATCTTCATTCAGGGTTTAAATCTAAAGTCCTGAAATAGAGTACCACTTGAATCCCTTCATCAGGGGTTTGTTATAGAGAATAGTTTGTTTTTATAACAGGCAAGTATAATGAAGATATAGTCATTAATGGAATTTGGATTCATCTTAAGAAGTATTTACTGATCGATGTTGTGTCACTCTCGAAGCACATCAATTTTCTCCTTTCCTAAAGTATGTTTCCTCCTGTAAAGCTACTGCTCGAGAATTAATACGAAAATATGACATAAAATAATACGTTTTCGAGCAAAAATAAAAATTAGCCATTAAATTATAATTTCCAAAAACTTATTTAGATTTTGCATATTATTTTAAAAGAATTTTCACACACTAATTATTGACTTTCTTATAGTTACAATTAGAGATAATCAAGAAAGTATAAAACGTAGCAGAAATTGTTTAACGAAATCTCTCTCTCTCATTTAGAAAAATTTCTTTTTCCAACATTTTCATTCTTAGAATATATATATATATATATATATATATATATATATATATATATATATATGTGAAGTTGAAGGCACTATTGCAAGCCCCCTTAGCATCCCCCTAGAGAGGGCAATGTCCCCGACGGGGGAAAGGAGAGACGAAGGAGGGAACATCAGAACTAGACAGAATCCGTTGGGACCGCAAGAGAGGCAGACGCGCATTGACAGAGCAGTAATAACTCTTAAAAATAATGAAAGCCAATTAGGCTACGACGCGTTTAAATGTTTCACTCCATTCATTAATTGTTATTCTCCTTTTATTTATTCTTGTCTTAAAAATAAACAGATTATTCTGGCAAATCCCAGTTTACGAATTCATCCCAGTAACAACATAACATTTGGGAGCTCGGCCTCAAATTAAATTAAAATTAAAAACCCCTAGAAAATACGACGAGTCAAGACTGGTGGACCACGCACGCTTCAACGACGAAACCGACAACGAAAACCACAACGACGAAATCTTCAACGGTGAGTCCATTCCAATTTACTCCTTTATTGTTCTGAAGATATTTATTTACGATGGTCTGTCTAGAGGAAATTGCTGCTATTGCGAACATATTAAAGACGGCCCCCTGCTTCAACAGTGCAACTTCTGCACAAAATTGTTAATGACGAACCCTACAGTAAATCTTCTAGAAAAGAGTTAAAAAATTCGCGGGTTTCCCACAGAATTACGACATTGAAGCACGAAAGGATAAAATTTTAAAGGACTTTACGAAAACTGAACTTATTACCGTCTGCACTATATTAGGACTGAATTGCGCGGGAAGCTCCAAAGAATTAAGCGAGCATATATTTAAAAATTTATCAGATCTTGCATCTTTAAAAATAATTTTACCGAACAATTGACGGATGACGAAGACGAAGATTCGGCGCCCTTTTCGCTAGAATCTACGAACGACGCGAATAAACAACCCCTCATCCCGCCAATTTATCACTTGCCTTCTCCGTAGGATGTTTTTGTTCCCCTCCCTCAAACACAACGAAATCAAAGCCAAAGAGGTAACGAAGAGAATGTATTTTTGTTAAAGGACCTTTTTCAACTATGACGTCGTTTACGGGAAATGATAATTACAGCGTTAAAGCTTTTTCGCGACGTAGAAGAAAACTTTATTTTTATCCCACACATATCTGATTTGCAAAAAATTATTTGTGTTAAACGTTTGCTTCAAGGTCCTGCAAAGACTTTTATCCAAACTCTCCATAACATATTAACGTATAGTTCTCTTAAAGCTGCATTAATTGAAGAATTTGAAGATTTATTTTGTTCTTACGACGTCCACAAGGAAATGCAAAAACGGAAATTACGCCCTACGGAATCTCTATTTGAATATTTTTTGGCCATGCGTGAAATTGCTTCAAAAGCACACTTTCATTTAGACGATCACTGCCTGATTATGTATTGTATAACTGGTATACCTGATTCTAACCATAATAAATTGATATTATATGCATGTAAAAGTATTTCAGAATTTAAAGAAAAGTTAAAGATATATGAAAAGGTTTTTATGCAAAATAATTCTTATTGTATTGATAATGAAAACAAGCGTACAAAATTTAAGCAGTATGATTTTCCTGCATCTAATAAAAATATGTGTTCTGATAATAAGTTTCATAATAAAGATCAATTTAATGATGCTAATGTTAATAAGAGAGATGAACGTATACATTGTTATAATTGTGGAATATTTAATCATACTTCTAATGAATGTTACCATAAAAATAAAGGTTTAAAATGTTTTAATTGTAACCAATTTGGTCATAAAAGCTCTCAGTGTGTATTTAAAAAACCTGATTTTAAAAATGAAGTTGTCAATGAGGTTCTTAGTGAAGTTGTTAATGAAATCAATGCCTCATCAGAAATGCGTAAAACTATTAAAATTAAGGGATATGATTTTGATGCTCTTATTGATACGGGTAGTACTATTACTTTAATACGCGAAAGTGTTCATCAAATTCTTGGAAGACCGACGTTAAATCCTACGAAAATAAATTTAACTTCTTTCGGTAAGAGTGAAATTAAAACCTTCGGATCTTTTAAATCTACTATTAATATTGAAGATAACAAATTTATGACGGACATTTATGTTATTGACAATTTGCAAACAACTATTGATGTAATTATTGGAACTGATGTTTTAAAACAAACTGAATTTAAAATTAGTGCAAGTGGTATAGAATTAATACCTAAGAAAAAGGATCAATTTATTAATTTAATTAATGTATCTAAGGCACACAACAAATCGGAATTGAAAGATAATGCCCTAGAAGTATTACAACTAAAATTAAAAAATGCAGAAGATAAATGTAAAAATTTAGAAATGCACGTATCTAACACATCTACATTATCATTAGAAAAAACGGTGTTATTAGATAAATTGCATAAATTAGAGGAATCAAATTTAGAAAAGGTTGACAAGTTAGTTAAACTTGAAGAAAAGTACGAGATCTTACAAGAAACACTTAAAATTACAGAACAGCGACTTGTTGAGAAAGAAATTGAATGTACATCGTTAACAGAAAAAATACTCATCGTAAACGCACTAACGGAATCACAAACGATCATCATAAAACATCGATGTCAACTAAAGAACGAGAAATTAACCCTAGCAAGCGCAAAACTAAGAAGTCAAAGTCTAGTGGAAGAAATGCTAATAAAACAAGTGATAGTGATGAGAATCAAGCCCTTGCCAAAGAGAAAAATGATTTGCTTAGACAGATTGATTTCCTTAACTCCATCATTTTGGATACGAAGTTGAAAGAGCCAAACAAGAGTAAAGCCCACTTCGTTAAAAAACGCAAACAACACATATATAAAAAAGACGAACCAGTGACAATCAAAAGAACCCAGTTCCGAACACGACTCAAATTACGACCCAATTTCTACGGACCCTACCTAATTAAGACCGTCAAACCCCATGACAGAAATGAAGTTAAAAATGTTGGTCAACACGAAGGTCCTCATCTTACATCCACAGCTGTCGATTTCATGAAGAGGTGGTCAACCGCTGATGCCTGACGATTTTACGACTGCAATTTGAGTAACCCCACAGTGACTCTCTGTGAACAGAACTTTGAATAACGAACTGAACTTTTTCTCTTTCCCTTTTTATAGCTTTTTTTTGAATAGCTGTGAGCAGCAATGACGACCTGCTTCCAGATAAACAACACCTGTGTGAAGTACTGGAAAGCATCGCACTTGTTATTTTTTCTTTTCACTGTTTTCAATTTTTGTCTTATAGGTTTGCTTGCAACATTTTGGATTTTCTTTCGCTGTGGTCAGCTCATTTTCAGGATGGCCGACTGTGAAGTTGAAGGCACTATTGCAAGCCCCCTTAGCATCCCCCTAGAGAGGGCAATGTCCCCGACGGGGGAAAGGAGAGACGAAGGAGGGAACATCAGAACTAGACAGAATCCGTTGGGATCGCAAGAGAGGCAGACGCGCATTGACAGAGCAGTAATAACTCTTAAAAAATAATGAAAGCCAATTAGGCTACGACGCGCGTTTAAATGTTTCACTCCATTCATTAATTGTTATTCTCCCTTTTATTTATTCTTGTCTTAAAAATAAACAGATTATTCTGGCAAATCCCAGTTTACGAATTCATCCCAGTAACAACATAACATATATATATATATATATATATATATATATATATATATATATATATATAGTAGTAATTTAAAGTTTATTTTAAAATATCCAGAAATGGGCTTAATTTTCGAGAAATATATATATCTATATATTCACGTGTGTTCTGGTATCGTTTTAAAATGTGTGTATTTGTACTTTCTTTCCATTTTATTTCGTTATTTATGAGCACAATGGCGTTGGAAGTATAAAGTACGCACTCAGTAAATTTTCGAAACACCACTAATATTATACGAAAATGTAAGAATTTTTTTTAAAAAATTATTATTTGTCAGTTATAACCCAACAAACTAAACATATATGTCTGAAATAAAATAACCGTAACAGTTATAGAAACAATTAATTACCGTAAAAGCCGGCGTATAACGCACTATTTGAACACAGAAAATAAGATCGAAATTCATGAGTGCGCATTATACTCTGGGGAAAAAATGTTAACTTTAAAAATAAGAAAAAAGCTCCTGGAAAAAAAAATTAGACTTCTACATATATCGAAATATTGTTCAGTTAAAAGAAATCAAATTCTTTATCAAATGTAGATCTGGAAGAGTACACTATTTTTTTTTTCCTAATTTTTTTCTTGGAATAATACTTTGAGTAAGTGATTTCTAAACATATAGAGCCAGGACTTCGAACCGTAATTTTTTTTTTGTTCTAGTTCAACTATAAAAATATCGTTTCTCTTCCGGTTTCCGTTCTGCCAAAAATAATGGTTTTCGGTTCAGATCTGAATGAATAATTTTTACTTTACGTATATTCTTATTTGTACTACAAATATAATTCTATCGTAAACAAAAATTAAATTCTATCAAAATTTGGAAGACTTTTTTATTTTTCTTAAAAAGTCATCAGCAAGTTTATTCAACTGAATTAAATTTGATTTCTACAAGTAAGTGCATCAAGAACTGAATCAGAAAGTACTAGTGAACACAGTGGCGTACCTACCAATGGGCTAAGCGATGCCATGCACCAGAGCCTTCAACCTCAAGCGGGGCCCTCGCACCCTGACCAGCAAGCAAGTCGAACTTGCGATAATTTCTCCACATTTAATATATAAATATAAAAGGTTACAACATAACTGTAATCAGGCCAACTCAGTTAAAAATTGCACAGTGAATAAGTTCACAAGCTAATCAATCACTAAAAAACGGCAGATACCTGTGGAGGCCTTTTCACGTTTTGAGTGTAAATTATTGGAAGAGGGGATTGATCTTACATTGATTTTCAAATGTAATGGTTTTTATTGCTATGTTAATAAAGAAAATTCGATTATTGTGAATTTTTCGATTTATTTTTGGACTGGGGCTAATTTTTTATTCTGAGCTGCACATTTGGAAACTATTGTATTACCATACGTCCTAAAAGGGAAGATTGTGTTTAGAATTAGAATGACGCGTGCATTATATTTCTTAAAATATTTTTGAAGTTTATTTATTTTCATCACACAGAGATCAGAGCATTTATCTTAGAATTTCAGCAATGTTATACTAACTGATACATCAAAAGAATTATAATTTATTGTAACTTAAAAATAAGAAGTTAACAAATTTAACTTCTATCCATAAAACTAATAAAATAACCTTTTTATATGAAAGATGAAAAAGTAAGAAATAAATGTGTTGTAATTAGTCATAAAAGAACAATTAAACACACACACGAATAAGAATAGTTTTTTCCTTATATAAATAAGTTTACCAAGATACATGTGAAGGATATGTTACATTAATGTTCAATCAGGATGCAATCGGATAAAACTTAACAACTTTAACTTTATTATAGACACATGTTCTAAATCATCTGCGAGTGTTGAGAGAGAGAGAGATTACCTTCGGTGCCTTCGGTGCAATTTCTGGGCATATGGCTCGCGAAGCGAGCCTCCATCCCATATCCGGTATGTTTATGTAGATCGGACCATAAAGTTATCATGCTAGCATGTAGCTGGATGCTGATTGGCCGAGCCAATCGTTGAGGAAATGTCCTGGGTCATGCGGAGATCTGCTTTCCAGACAGAGAGCTGTGTGAGTGCTCTCGTATTGGATCATGGCTGGTGATTTTTGTGACTCTCATTGGCTGCTCAAATCTCTCAGAAAGAAATTTAAGTCTAAAGGGGGAGGGGCTAGCCCTGATGGTGGGGATACGGAAAATAAATTAAGATGGATAAATATAGATATAAAAAGTAAAAATACAAAATTTTGAATATTTAATAATAATTATTTAGCAAAAGTGTGCAATCAAATGCACTAATTCAAGAAATTAAGGCGGATTATAAGAATCGAGAAGGATTCTTCTCGGTCTTTTGGTATTGTCCTGAGGATTGTAATTAGGCATATTAATCATGTTAACATTATTTGTAAGTTTAAGTGAATTAAAGAAATTTTTTGCATTTTTTTGAATGTAAGATTTAAAACTATTAATTTTAATCGCGTTCCGAATTTCGTCATTTCTCATATATCTACAAGCTCTTACGATCATTCGGATTGTAGAATTTTGCAGTGTATCAAGAGAGAGAGATTACCCATGAGCACAACGTATATATATACTGCAACCCTAGCGGAGAAAACTAGTACTATTCTAGATGTACACTTCATTGTAAGGTGCTACCATCTAGTGAGTTAAAATATAGGATATATATATGCTACAATAGTATCCCCCCAGTGATGGAGAGAATCGAAAGAACGATATATGACATGCTCATGAGCAAAATCTCAAATACTATTATTTGAAATATGCTTGAAAATTACATTGAAAAGAAAATTATACATACATATGCTTGAAATTACGTTGTAAGAAAATATAATATGCATACAGATATTTGAAATTACATTACATAAATATACATAATATGAAAAGGTATGAAAATCATAAGATATGAAAAGTCAAACAAATTTCCTTAGAAAAAATATATATGTCCATCTGGTACTTGAATAGTTTATTTAATTTCAGTTATTAGTCTCTGAGGAAATCTTACCCGTCTACCTGATTTGGTAGTTTGCATGTTTGTTGTCACTGGATGGCGATGTGATGATTCTGCACTAATGATAGGATCAGGAATGGTATCGGGCAAATCCTTGAACACAAATGGTGGTTTTACTCTATCAAGTGATACACAACTTTTCTTTCCATTTATATTAATGGTTATGTGTTTGACATTCCTTGATAGGACTTCGTGTGGCCCTGTGTAAGGCTGAGACAATGATGGGGAAACTTTGTCAACACGGAGGAACACATGAGAACAGTCATCCAATTTAGGGTGCACAAAAATTTTTGAAAATCCATGAGTGGATGTTGACAAGGGTTTTAAATGATTCATGTGGTTTTTCAACTGTTGCACAAATCCGTAGTCTAGTG
The DNA here is from genome assembly GCA_019973935.1 of Trichonephila clavipes. Taxonomy (NCBI): domain Eukaryota; kingdom Metazoa; phylum Arthropoda; class Arachnida; order Araneae; family Nephilidae; genus Trichonephila; species Trichonephila clavipes. Next base: position 165,233 of record BMAU01018460.1, on the reverse strand, counting down.
GCATTGAAGATGTGTCAGTGCATATCTCGGCTGGTAATCTGAGGGAAACACCATACACTAATTCTGCACTTGAAGCATTGATGTCGGGTTTCACAGCTACTCGCAAGCCAAGAAGAACTGCAGGTAGGGTCTCAGTCCACTTGATATTTTCATGAGCCATTAAGGCGCTCTTTAGCACTCTATGTAAACGTTCCACTAAACCGTTTGCTTGTGGGTGGTATGATGTGGTCCTGATGCGGTTTGTGCCCAGGAATTTCGTTAATTCTTTGAAAAGAGCAGCTTCAAATTGTCGGCCTTGGTCAGTCGTTAGGTAAACTGGGCAACCAAATCTAGAGATCCAAGTGTCAAAAATGGCACGAGAAACTGTTTCTGCAGTAATGTTCTCTATGGCTACTGCTTCTGGCCACCTAGTGAATCGATCGACAATTGTTAAGCAAAAAGATTTTCCTTCTGATGATGGTAAAGGACCTATCAAATCCACATGAATGTGTGAAAATCTTGCATCAGGTAAGGCGAAAGTGCCCAGAGGTGTCTTCGTGTGTCTGTGCACTTTTGAACGTTGATAAGCAATACAATTCTGGACCCAATCTTTCACTGTTTTCCGCATGTTTGGCCAAACATATCTGGATGCGATGAGTTGGAAAGATGCTGCAACACCAGGGTGAGCTAAGTTGTGAAAATGCTCAAATATGGTCCTACGAAAATTATGTGGTACAAATGGTCTGGGAGAGCCAGTGGAAGTATCACAGATAAGTTCAGTGGCTGATACTGGAGATGGCACACGTTTAAAGACAAGGGAAGATTTCTCGTCATTTGGGAAACTTTGTAATTCGTCGTCTTCTAGTTGAGCCTTTGAAAGTGCCTCGAAATCTAAAAATGAATTGGATATTTGATTCACTTCAATTCTTGAAAGTGCATCAGCGACTGCGTTGCGGGTACCATTTATATGACGAACATCGGTACTGAATTGAGATATGAAATCTAGATGTCGCCATTGCCGTGGACTGCACTTGTCAGGATTTTGCATAAAGGCATACATGAGAGGCTTCTGGTCTGTGTAGATTATGAAGTCTCTTCCTTCGAGCATGTGACGAAAACGTTTGACCGAAATATATATTGCCAGGAGTTCTCTGTCATATGTGGACCATTTCTGCTGACTTTTCGAGAGTTTCACTGACAAAAAGGCAACAGGTTCCCAATTGTTTTGGCAAAGTTGCATAAGAGAACCACCTACGGCTTTGTCACTCGCATCAGTCCAAAGGCTTAATTTTGCACCTGGAATGGGATGTCGAAGAAGAGTTGCGTCAGCTAAAGCGTTTTTGGCATCATTAAATGCCTGCTCTGCCTCCTCAGTCCATTGAATTGAGTCACGCAAATTTTTACAGGAAACTTTTTTAGACTTTTTAAACTTTTTAATTCCTTCCAAAAATTTATTTAGTGGGGCTAATAAATGAGCAGCTTTGGGAACAAAGCGTCGATAAAATGGGATGTCGAAATAACCCAGAAAGCGAAACGTCTTAATTGCGTGAGTGTAGTAGGTTGAGGAAAATTTAAAATGCAATCGACGCGATCCGACAAGGGTTCTATTCCTGATTCAGATACTTTAAAGCCTAAGAATTTTATTGAAGTTACACCGAAAATGCATTTAGAGGGCTTTAAAGATAGTCCATATTGTTGTAAGCGTGTGAATAAAATTTGTAAATGTTGTAAATGTTCTTCGGGTGAAGAAGACGCGACCAGAATGTCATCTACAAAAGCGAACACAAATGGAAGATTTCGCAAGACTTCATCTATGAATCGTTGAAATGTAGCAGCGGCATTGCAAAGACCAAACTGCATCCGAGTGCTTTCAAATAACCCAAAAGGTGTGATGATTGCACTTTTATGTACATCATCTGGGTTAATTGGAATTTGATGATATGCCTTCACGAGATCAATGTGAGAATAAATTTTTGTACCGTGAAGATTAGAAGTAAAATCTAAAATATTGGGAACGCTATAATTATCTTTAATAGTTTGAGCATTGAGTGCACGGTAATCGCCGACTGGTCGCCACTCTGTGCTGTCTTTTTTAGGAACCATATGTAAAGGTGAGGCATAATTACTTTTGGAAGGTCGCATATGACCTAGAGCAGTGTTTCTCAAAGTGTGGGGCGCGCCCCCTGGGGGGGCGCGATGACCCTACAAGGGGGGCGCGAGCGTATTGAGAATTTAAAGATTTTTTTTTAAAAAAATAACCGGAAAGAGAAGTAAAACAAAATGCTTTCTTCCATAATAAAAAAAATACACACAACAACACACTGACATAAATTATATTTATTATCTAGCTTTTTTCCGTCATCAAATAGCTATCTTTGATCCCAAAACCAAATTAAAGAAAAAAAAAACATTTTGTTTTATTTGCTGTTTTTCCTCAATGAGAGATTTTTTTATTACGTTTTAACATAAAATATTACTCGTTAAAAGAAAAAACGAAACCCAGACCCTGAGAAAAATTCTAAGAAGATAAACAATTCACCGCTGTAATTATTATTGAAATACTGTACATTAGGTGTAGAAAAAGAAAAGTAAGTCATGATTCACTTTTTCAGCCAGGCTGCATAGTACGTTTGCTAATCATTTGATTGACCTTCAATCTTATGGTATGGTTATTATCAATATTAGTTCCCTCCCATCTTTCATGCGTTTGCTTTTCGCTTAAGGAAATTGTAAATAATTGAGTTTTGCGATATTTGGAAAAGAATTGATTGGTTTAACATTTCTGTAGGATAATTGAAAAGTGTCTGATTTGCGTCCTATATTATGGTCTTGTACTTTTGAATCATTTTAGTTCTGTTTTATTGGATTCTTTCTCAAATCATCAAAGAATTGAATAGTCCTTTAAAGAAGGTAAGTATACTTTCTATAAATTAAAATATTCACTAGAATTCCGATTTGCATCGTGTATAGTAAAAATAATTCTAAACAAATGATTGGAGTGACTGAGTCCCCCCGCACTACCATTAATGTTAGTATCGAGTACGCGCCTGCTCCCGGGTTAAACTTTTTGAAGTCTTCTCGCTTTAAATGTTAAAAAGTAACATAATTATTCTTCATCGGAATTTTATATTATTTTTCATAATTTAACATTAATTCTAAATGCTAATTGTGTGAGGTTTAAAATTACAGTTCTTTTAAACAGTTATTTACAATTATAGCATTTATCTAAAAAAAAAATAATTTTACATTTTTGTATACAATGTCGTGCACACAGTTTTACTCTCCTTACAGTTCAGCTATTATATCAAGAATAATGTTTTATTTTTTTAAAAAATGAACTCGACCGAAGAGTCGGTGTTTCAGCCAATATACGTTTGATGTATCAGTACTGAAGAAGGTATTTTATAAATAATTTCTTATTACTGAATTTGGCCGCGGTAGCCGAGTGGTATAGGTATCGGATCGTGGCTTGCCTTGTCACGAGTTCGAGCCCAGTACCACTAAAGACCCGCCATGTAGGGCAGCGATGCATGTTAAATCTGTTGAGAGTTGAAACTTTTTCCCGTTGTTGTGGTGTGGTAGTTAGGAGAGAAGGGTGCCAGCTCAGGTGTCATCCACGTCACTTGACCATGGTTCAAAATTACGTGGTCCGTCGTCAAAAGCCCTCGTGCAGCTGAACAGTGCGACGTTAATATTCAATCAATCAATCTTATTACTAAATTAAGAACAAGTTTAATAATTATTAGGGACTTCCACGGGCTTGTCTTGTAGAGGAAAGTTTTTCAAAGGAAGGTTTAATATCAGAAATTGACACTTAAAGAGTTATTTTTCTACATTTAGCTGAGATCTATATTTTGTCTTCAAGGTATCCACTGCAGAAAATCCGGTTTGAAAAAGGTAGGATGTTGAAAATGGTAATAGTATACGAAGTGCTTTTGTTTTCAGTACAGATAATTCCTCATCCACCTCTACCCCAAATTCAAAGAGTGATTTATTACAAAATTGCCTTTTAATTTTTCACTGCATGTGAAATCTATAAAGATTTCTTCTTCGGAAGTTGAGAGCCCTTCTGGAGTATCTTGAAATAGATCCCTAATCCACTCGTAACTTGCTACCAAGCTGTCCTCATCCAGAAAATACTTTTTAAAATTCTTTGCCAACATAGCTAAATGATTTTACATGTTTTAAAAACAACTTTCACATATTGTTCTACAGATTTGTAAGTTTTAACACATATCGAGCTGGGGCTTTTTTTCCCATCATTTACTTCAGTAGTGGTAAATCCAAAATTTAGGTATTTTTTAGAAGATCGCCTTGATTTAATTTTCGGAACCATGCTCGTTCGTCTGTGTACTTGTTGATTCTTTATTATGGTCGAATGTTTGCTTACGACTTAAAAATGTATGTATGATATTGTTTTAATCTACTGCCGTAAATACTTAATTACCGTGAATTACAATTAACGTGGAAATTAAAAAAAAATGTACATTCAAGCTAGATTCGGTAGCTATAGGAGTATCGAGTCGACCAAAACTGACTGGAATTGTACGAGGAAAAGCATTTTTACATGTTTTGCGCAGACGTCCGGTAGGTTGCCCAGACTCACGCAAACGTACCCTATAATGCCAGATGTGATGGATATGATAGAGAGCGACATTGACTAGACTATTTTTCTAATGACATTTGTGCTTTGAGAAATGAATGCTGAAGGAAATAAATCTTTAATTAAATACATCATTTTGCGATCTGTTCCAATTTAAAAATTAGAGAAAGAAAAATAACATAATTCTAAGTAATATATATTTTAAGTAATGTTCTTAAAATATATATTACTTAAAATATACACAAAATTTAATATACTTATCGTATTAATTTGTACGGTTTATAATTAAGATCGTATTGTAACTTTAGCATCTCTCTCTCAAAGTGCATTTTTATTGCAGTAAATACATTATTGTTGTACAGGGGGCGAGACAAAAATTATGAATGAAAATTGGGTCGCCAGTATTGAAAGTTTGAGAAACACTGCTTTTAATGTATGAGTGGCGCACCGAGTATTTTAGGACTAATAAATATTGTTGCTTTATCGTAAAAGTGCATTATTATTGCATTGAGTAAATTATTATGTATAAGGGGGCGCAATAAAAATTGTGATTGAAAAGGGGGGCGCCAGTATTGAAAGTTTGAGAAGCACTGACCTAGAGTAATCATGTTCTCAAATTCCGCTTTTGCGATGCGGAGACGATCGGGAGCGAGGCGGCGAGCTTTAGCTGTTACAGGTCGACTATTTGTTTCGATGTAATGGACTACGGAATGTTTAATTTCTTGATCAGGCCGGGGAGGTTTTGTGATGTCAGGAAATTTTCTTAAAAGTTCATGATAAACACTATCACCTGACACAGTTTTAATTGAATGAATTCTACTATTGCCTAAAATACAATGACATTTAATATTTGTCTCCGAGTCTAACAATGCTTGCTTACTTATATCCGGTACTAAACGGAAGTTGTACAAGAAATCAGCACCGATAATTGGGGTTGAAACGTTACCAACTAAAAATGTCCATTGGAAAATTCTCCTTAAGCCTAAATCCAAAGAAAGTGTTTGAGTTGTGTATACGTGTATGGGTGATGTATTGGCGGCAGAAAGTGTCATTTGTGAATTATTTTGCCTTTGTGTTTTTGTTGCTGGAATTATGGACACATCAGATCCCGTGTCAATTAAAAATGTGACATTAGTACGTCTATCTCGAATAAAAAGGCGACGAGAATTTCTTGGCAAGGCAGTAGTCGCCATTATACCTAACCGGACTCGTTTTTTGAGAATTTACATGGAGGGTGACATTTTTGAGCTGCTGAGCCAAATTTGTAATGGTACCAGCACTGCTCGTATGTTTTTGATTTAGAGCGATTACGTTTATGAAATGGGAGATTACGATTACGACTACGACTTCTGCTACGCGAAATTTCATCAATGCGCAAATTTAATTTTTTTATTTCTTCAAGTACATGGCTTTCAATGGAATTTTTGTCTGAGGAAACGGAACAGGCACTTACCGCAATTGGCGTCACCTCCATGACTCGATCGGCTACTTCGGCAGCTTTCTCCAATGTCAGCGGGCTTATAGCTGCAAGAATGGATTGTACACGAGTGGGCAGATGCTGCTGAAAAAGTTCAAGCATGAGGTCATCCGGAACGCTATGAGATTCCGCGCGCCTCCTCATGACGCGCAATAGTTCGCTGGGACGTCTATCTCCGAGTTCTTCTCCGATGAGAAATTTCCTGATTTCTTGATGGGATGATTCACCGCTTCTTCTTATTAGCTCCATTCTCGCTTTTTCGTAAGGCTCCACAGGATCGGGATTCATAATGACGTCACGAATGATGGTTGCTGCTTCCGGTGGTAAATGTGCGATGATGTAATTAAATTTTGTTTTGCTGTCTGTTATTGCCTTGGGACAGCCAAGTTGGAATGTGCTATCGCACATTGTGAACCAGAGAGTAGGATCGTGAAAGTTATATGCCGGTATCTTGACGGCGCCTACGTCATTCATTTTGAAGCTTACACGTGGTTACCAGTTCTTTCGCAATATTTAGCTATTTCGTGAAAATTTTAAAAATAAAGCATTATTTTAATGCCATAATATCTTATTCATGCAGGTCACCATTGAAGGATATGTTGCGTTAGTGTTCAATCAGGATGCAATCGGATAAAACTTAACAACTTTAACTTTATTATAGACACATGTTCTAAATCATCTGCGAGTGTTGAGAGAGAGAGAGATTACCCATGAGCACAACGTATATATATACTGCAACCCTAGCGGAGAAAACTAGTACTATTCTAGATGTACACTTCATTGTAAGGTGCTACCATCTAGTGAGTTAAAATATAGGATATATATATGCTACACATGAATGATTTGCTCCTTGCTGACTTAAAGATATGTGTAGTCATAATTTTGTCTTATGTCAACTAATTGTTTGCGTTTTACTAATGAAGAATTTTTTCTAAAAATTCAAAGGATTTGATATTTTATGCTAACGAAAGCAATATATTACAGTTGGAAAAAATATAAATTTTACATTTATTCATTTGTGTATTTAAAGGATTTATTTTTAAGAACATGAACATAAATCGATAGTTTATTAATGTCTCATTCAGAGGAAACATGAGGAATATCGCAATGAGACGGACCTCATTATTCGAATAACAATCAAGTAACGAGGATGATATCCGACCTGGAACCCAGTCGATTATGTTATGACGTCAATGAAAGTACTTTAAGCCTTTAGAAAGTTAACGTGTATTAGAGCCCTGCTAGATGATGGAATCCTCAATTGTGATCACTCGGCTACCACAGCTGTAAAAACATGTGGAATCTACAATGTGATACTGTTTAACAAGTGACATTTATTTATGATTTTGAGATATAGTATTAAGTTAACGCCACATTCGTGCCATTTATCACATTTACCTGTCATTGTTAATCGATTATCATAATTTTCAGCATACATAGGAACAATTAGATCAAAGATGAACATTATCATATAATTTTAATCCTTGAAAAATGCTTGGTGTAAAAATCTAAACTTAATCTTAAGATTCAATAATTATTATGAAATCTAATGCATCAAACAGAATGAATTATCGAGGCAATAAAAAAATGACATTTATCAATGTTTTTATTCTTTTAAGAAAGTAAGTATACAAAAATTCTTAACAGAGTGATGTATAAATAGCTAATTAATTCTCAGAGAAGCAATTATAAATTGATTAACCACAATATAGCTTAGTTGAATATTAACATGTCTATTGGTACACAGATGTTCAATAGTTATAAGATTTTTTAAACTCACATATAGTTAATGTAATTTTGTTATTTGTTAAAGAATTATATATGTGTCTTAAAGCAAATATTTTCCATTATAAAAAGATAGAGAGCTTCAGAGTACTATATGATTATAAAATAGCCCATTATCGATTTGAGATTTTACATTATGACATAGAGAGACAGGCAAAAATTTTGCTTTTTCTTTCCATTTTTTAAATTCATTGTATGTATCTAAATGTTCAAATAATTATATTATCATTTGTTTTTCAAAATTAATTAATTTAAGAGTTAACACGATAATTTGAGTTTGTATGTACGAAATTACTGCGTTTAACACAGAATAAAAATAAATCTATAACATTTTCAACATTTACTGAAAATCAAAATATAAATAAATTTTACCTTGATAAATTAATTTAAATTTGCTTTAGGTTATTATACCTTTGACTGAAATGAAATAAGCATTTCCTTTTTTGTGCAATAGTTATCATTGTGATTAGTGTTTTATATAATATAATCAATGTTTTATACTATTTCATTCAATGCCTTTTAATAATACTGAAAAAGAAATCTTGGTGGAATGTGGTTTAAATTCGTAGGAAATGTCTCCTTTAAAAGGAAAAGAAATCTTTTGAACTGAAATCAGTAGAAATTATCACAGGCGATTTCCAAACACAAGTTTCTCTAAGAAAAGGAAAATGGGGACTTTAAAACTTAGAAAGTTCTACAGAGTATTGGATAATTTTAAAAAAAAATTATCCAATCCAAAAATATCTGAAAAAATAAATATAATCTGAACGTAGTCGAACAGATAAGTTACATTTAAATTAAAATAATATGTTCGTTCTTCTCTTTTTTTTTTTTTTTTCGCCTATTTATTCGTGATTCACGCATTTTATGTACAAAGAAAGGAGTGTTCGGGGCGCTCTAAGGCTGTTGAACATTTGAAACTCTGAATACAGAATAAGATGGTTTATGTAAATGAATATGGAAAGCAAGTAGTAAAATAAAAATATCAACAAGTCGTTGATATAAAAATATCAACAAAAAATGCTTCTCCCCGTTGAATATTGTTGATCCTTCAGTTTTTGGTCATTGTTGATTATCATATGCCTATTTGGTGTAAGAAAACCTAGAAATGCATTTCTGCCTTCTTGTAAATCTTCTAAGGTTTCTTTCAAGTAGCCGGAAAACTATTCTTCCTCTTATTGCCGTAATAAATCTTTGGAAAGGGCATTTCCTTTTCTGTTAAATTGTCGGACATAGGATAAATAGAAACTATGCCGACAAAGCCCTCTTCTACTTTCCCGGTCACTTTAGGGGACTGTTCAAACGAAGAGGAGGGGGGGGGAGTGTTATTTGAACCTAAAGTCTTTCTCTTCGTTTTGAAAAAAGTAAAGAAAAATTGTTGTCACAGTTATCTGCAACTCGATTGCGGAGTCAGTGCGTTGAGAAGGAAATGTTTTTGTAATTGTTTTGAATGTTGATCGAAGCAGTTGTCTTCGTAGGAATGTTTTGGCTCTACCTTACGCACAAAATCAGTTCATCATCGCACAAAAATCAGAGCATTAATCTTAGAATTTAGGCATTATATGCAATTCTTTTGAAATTTTAAACGAAAAGTAAGGATTATCCAAAGGCTAAGAATATAACTCTTTTTGTACAAAAGTCGAAAAAAAAAATTAAGAAGCCCAGTATTTTGTCATTACTCGCAAAAGAAACAATTCAGTACAAAGAAGAATATAATCCTTTTATGTAAACAAGTTTACCGAGATACATGAAGCTCCTCGGCAAATTAAAAATGTTTGTAGTCATAATATTTTGTCTTTGATACCAGCTTATTGTTTGTACTTTACTATCAAGTATTCTAAAATTCAAGAGCATTTCCTCTTTTTTACAAATGAAAACAATTTAATACTGTTGAAAAAAAAATATAATCTTAAATTTCTTTTGTGTATTTAAAGAATTTATTTTTAGGAACACGTAGATGCACCACGAAAGGAATCCGCTTACCAAATTTTAAGACTGTACGTCTAATAGTTTAGAAATGGAAACATTTATCAATAAAGCCCCCGCAACGCCACTTAGGAAGCTATTTTCACAAAACCCATCTTATAGTAGATCTCTACTTAATGAATGGAATCTGCTTACTCAATTTCAAGATTTTACGTCTAATAGTTTAAAAAAGGAGTTAATTGCCTATATAACGCTGCTTAATTCTCTGCAAACTTGGGGTCGATTTTCACAAAACCCATTTTGTAGCGGATCTGTACTCTATGAAAGGAGTCCGCTTATCAAATTTCAAAACTGTACTTCTAATAGTTTAAAAATTGAAATAATTATGCATAACGCCCCTTGGAGGTCAATTTTCGTAAAAATCATTATGTAAGGTACCTCTATTTTATGAAAGAAATCTGTGTACCAAGTTTCAAGACTGTACATCTAATAGATTAATAATGGAAATAATTATTAAGCCCCCGTAACGCCCCTTGGGATTAGATCTTTGCAAAATCCGTTCTTAGCTGATGTCTACTCCATGAAGGGAACCTACCTACCAAATTTCAAATATGTAAGTTTAATAGTTCCGGAGATATCGTGGATTAGTCAGTCAGTCAGTGAGTGAGTCGCTTTTCTCCTTTTTATATATAGATGGTACATTAAAATTTTTTTTAGATAATATACTTGTTTGTTATTAACTTACGTTGCAGCATATCTTACCCATCGAAAAAAAAAAAAGAATGTTGAGGAATATACACTGTATTTACAAAAAGAAAATAATTTTATTTTAAAATTAATGAGCTTTAAGGACATTTTCTAATTTAAAGCATACAAGTAATTTTAAGCATACATTATTTTATAACAAGACTTTTTAAACTTACATCACCACATGCAGACTTAAATTTAATTATGCATAAAACATGTTAATTTTGTTTGAGTTTTTTTATTTGAAAAAATACTTGGTTTCATAATACGTTTCATATCTTTGAAATGCACCAAAAATCCCTTCAGGTGCACTTTTCCGTATCTTTTCTTAAATGTTTCTAGTCATCCATTGCTACGTAGAAATTGGTCTTATCCCAATACCTTAACAAATGGAAAAGCTTTCTCTATTACGAAAGGCTCAGAGATCAGAACATTTTTATCTTGCATTGTATGTATCCACTTCATAACTGCCTCGTCGAAATCTTCATGGACACATGTTCTACGTTTTGAACAAGAATTCAATGAATCTAATTTTGAAGCTTATCTCGATTTCTTATAATAGTTGATAAGCTGTTTGGAGGAAAACCAAATGATAAAGCCATGTCCTCTTTTGACGCCTTTATCTACTTCCTGAAAAATTTTAAAAAATTTCATGCTCAAGCACTTACGAACTATCAGAAACGAAGTTACCAGTACAACTGATCAACACTACAAATGAACGGAAATTAGTTCAAGGACACGGAGACACGATGCAATTCCACTGAGGGTGAAAGAGGATATCGAAGATGTTTCTAGTGAAAAGTAGTACTTCTGGGATGAAACTCCCAGAAATCTATTGCTCTCAGCGCGCTAAACAAAAAAAAAAGCAGTTCAAGATTTATGAGAACCATAAAATGTGTTAAGAGAGAATAACTTAAAATGTCCGGAACTACTTTAAAAATAAGGAGAAAAAAAAATCCAATCACAAGAAAAAGTTTGTTGCATAGAAAATGCACTTCACTATAGGAAGTTTATTTTATGAAGAAAATCCTGAAATGCGCGTAGAAAAATTCGCTATATAGAGGTTCGTTATATGGAGGTTCGACTGTATATATATTTTTTGATAAATAGTAGAAACTTTTCCCCTGTCTCATTACTTAGAACCATAAATCTCTCCTTCTCCTGAACCCTTTAACCGCTTCCTTTACCCAGTTTTTGAAAAAATTGCAAAAAATCATCACATTTTTAATTTTATTATTAAATACAATGAAACGAAACAAAACAAAATATGTAGGTTATAAGTTGAGTTTTTAAATTTTTTACAGGCGTAAAAACATTTAATTTTAATATTAGTTTACTATCCCGAGTTATATCTGGCAAATGGAAAAAAAAGTTAAATATTAGTCTTAATATGATTGATTTTGAAACAAGGGACAGCACAAAATGAGATACCTGACATTCTGTAAACTGGTATCTAGTCTCGTTTCTTACTGGCTTATTTCTGGAATCTCTATTACAGGAGCACAGTCACGGGAACACTGTCTCGTTGGATTTGATTTTTTTTTCAGATGCAGGAATAACATCTGAAAAATGCATTGAGGTTAACCTGAGTGGTGAAGGACTAATGCTGGGTTTTCCTGATGTGGCAGAAAACTCGTCACGATGATTTTCTGAAATTAGTTTTTCAGTCAGTTTCATTCTAAATTGTTTAGGTGATCATGAACCTCCTGATTTACAGTACAAAATGAAGGAATTTCACAAGGCCAAATCCAATAAATGGAAGAAAATATTAGTATTTTCCTCTCTTTTCTGGATGTAAAGTAAGGAGCTAAATGCTGGTCAACTTTATCTGCACCACCCATTTGGTCATTGTAGTCAACTACACATTTAGGCTTGGACTTTGTCTCTCCCCGTTCATTTGTTACATTCTGCATTTCGATTGTATGTATTGTGGAAATTAAACTAACATCCTTCTTATCTTTCCATGTAATTACAGTTACTTCCCTCTCTAATACCCAATAATTTCTCCTTTTTTAAAAAAATTTCTTTGTCTTTAGATCTCGAGATAAATCTCTTCTATTCAATCCAAATGTTCCATTCACATCAATCTTCCTTTTAACCAACGTATCAGCCAAACCGGGCGGGATAAAAATTGTCCTAACTGCCAACCAAAGCTGAGCGTTTCCTTTCATTTCTTTCAGGCCGAGTAAAACCGTGATAAAACAAATCGTACAGACAAATTCCGCTCGGGATAATAATTAGCTGTAATATATACTAACCCGAGATAATCAGGCAAGCGGTTAAAGTTCACTACATATTCCCTTTGAAAATTTAACAAAATAATTTTAAATATCACCATTAGACATGATGATGAACATAAATATACAAAGAAAAGAATTTAGCATTTTCCAATTTCGAGAAATTTACGGTTTCACAGTGAACCTTAACAGTCCATTTTTCCTATTCGAACTAACTAATCCAAAAGATCATTCAGAAAAAAATCTATTATTTTAAAGCCATAAAACTTTTATATTTTAACGAAATCAATAAAGGAAAAATATTTTTAAAGTTTTTAATTGTTTTTTTTTTAAAGTTTTCTGCACTTTTATAATTTTATACAAATTTGGACATAAAATTACATACTAAAAAAATTTATATTCCTTAATAAAAAATTGCTAGTCCATATAAATTTTCCATCTATAATTTTTAAGAGAGAATATTTATATCCATTATATGTACACCCACACAGTGTCGCATTTAGGCAGGGTGGCAAAATTTTAGAGTGCGGACAAGTATTGTTAAATACAAAAATTTATCACTATAATTTTTAAAGTAAATAAATATTTTACTAAGATATGCAATAAACAAATATTGCTTCAAAATGTCAGCTCTGCTTCTATTCCTAAATTCTCTAAATCCCAAAATTCGCTAAGCTTTTTCGAAGTATTGGATTCATTAACAATAACACTCATTGTTAAAAGTTCCTCCCGATCTGACCCAAATAATGTATCTATTTCTATAAGATTTTTGTTTAGACGTGTAATTCTACCTATAACTACTTGATAATAATAGTCCACGCCAATAAGAATTGATATTTCTTTATCGTTAAATTCATAAGAATCAGCTAATTGTACATTTCTTAAATATCTAAATTTTTTTATCAGGGGTTGGTAAATGTGTAATCGAAATATGTTCTGTCTCGACCGCTTCCATTGCAATGTACAAATTTGGATCATTCCTGTTTTTCAATTTTATTTTAACTATATTTAAGGTTTTTATTTCAGTTTCTTTAGCACCAAATGTGCAAATGGAAAGGTTTTCTTTTCTAAGAATTAGAAAGTTAAATTTCTCAGAAGTACTCTTTAAAACGAACCTTCTTTGTGAACCATTATCTAAGAATAAGAATAATCTAACAACTTCTTGTTCATTTTTGTGTCATCTATTAACTCAGCACATATTTGTAATAATACACTATTTACTTCTGTTTTAAATACTGCTGAAACTATATTATTTGTTTCACTTTTTGGAGAGAAATCGTCACCGTGCCGATTTCGAAAACATATTGTGAAATGGTGGGAGCCATTACAAATAGGACATGACTCTCTTTTCGCACATTCCATTGATCTATGACCGGGCATGAGGCTCAAATAACATCCCCTTTTTTCTTAAAATTTCTCTCTTTTCGTTAGCGCTTAAGAAATGGCAGGCCTCGAGTTCATGACCTTTGTTGCAGTATAAACATTTGCGACTTCTATGCAATTCACAGTGAAGGAAAAGGAGTTGGTTCGGGGTGTTCTGTCATCGGATTTCTCTTACGATGTCCGGGGAAAAAGGAGCTTTTATTTTTGCTCTCTTTAGTGGTGGAGGGGAATAATGATATGGTTTATGATTGTTTATTTGAGAGGCTTGTTCCAGAACTGGAATTTCCAAGTTCATTAACCGCAAAAGAGCGCTTTGGTTAAACCCTTAGTCCAGGGGGTCCAACCCAAAAGAAATTGCAGGCCACTTCGGAAAAATATTATAATCTCGCGGGCCACACATAAAAATATGTACCTTTATATCAAATTTGGAAACAAAAAAACATTTATTGGAGTGAAAATTTAAAACTTTTCTTTTTAGTGTACAGGATTTAAAACCTGATAATTAAATTGCGGATTCTGTTATAAATCATGATTTGACATATCTGTACAAGAATTATTTACTACACAAGCTTGGGAAGAAGTAGAAAAAATATTTACATTGAAACAAAACTTTTGGCGTTGCAATCATTGTGAAAGCGCAACGACTTAAAAAAAAAAAAAAAATATGGTTCAGTGTGATGATTGCAGTTACTGGTAACATTGGAAATGCGTCAATTTTAAGAATGGGTCAAAAATTAAAAATTGGCTTTGTCCAGATTATTCTATAAAGTAAAAGATGGCGATACCTCTATAAAAAAAAACGCATCGAGATTCCTACCTCATGGTGATGTAGAAACGGGATCAATATCATAAATATTTCTAATATGCATTGCTTATTTCCCCATTTAATTAATTATTTTAAGAGAGAGCTGCCAAGAGCTGGGAGGCCCCTGATCACCCCTAAGATGTTCTCCCTCAAAATTGGGGTGGAACCCAGCCAAAACGTACTGTTACCTGAATGGTACTCAAAGCTACGGCTAACGACAAGCGTACTTGTAGCCCTTTGCAGCGATGAATTTCTTGGGCCTCGATCTGACATCGTCAGATAGGTGGCATTAGTAACAACAGAGAGAGAGAGCAACATTATTTCATAACTTATTATTTAGTGTACTAACTCATCAATAAAAAAAAAAATGCTCATTTCTTACATATTAATTAAAAGAAAAATGTTTTCCAGTGAGGATATGTGTTCAAAAATTATACTTTGGATAATATTTAGGATATTTAATTCCTTCTTAGGTCAACAAAGAAAATCTTTTATTTTAGTTACTTTTTATTAAATAGTTACAATTAATATAAATATGTATATACATATGACAGACTTACAATATTAAGTGACAAACTAGAAAGCGATTTTCCTTGCAATTTTTCATTTTCCTTTTTATATATGGTGTTAGACTATTTTTTGTTTGTTTGTTACTATTTATTCATTTATCGAATTTAATTATTCCTATAAAATAGTAATGTAAAAAAGAAATCACATTCTCAGAAATTAGGCCATCCCAGGAGGGATTCGAACCTACGACATTTGGATTAAAAGTCCAACGTGCTATTTATTGCTCAACAGGGGCACAACGAACGATTTTCCTTTCTATATATGCTGTTGGACTATTATTTTTTTTTTTTTTTTTTTTTATTCATTTTTTAAATATAATGAATGAATTAATATGTGAAAAAAAAAAAAAAGAAACAATGGTATTAACATCAAGTGTCATCCACTGCTAGTTTAAAAGATGTATTTGAACTTCAATGGATGAATAGAAAGTATTTTATTAACGATTGAAAAAGAGTGAACTAGTAGTAGGAATTAATAAGAAATAAACAACATAAAATATAGGCATTCCTTTAATATAGTTAAATAAAAAAAAAATTAAGATTTTAATGAGAATTTTGCCCTTGTAAAGTTATACTTAATGACGCAATATCAGGGATATAGTTTGTGATTTTCAATTTAACAATGATTCTAATGTTGAGTTGTTACGTGGGGAGATTCAGATTTTATATCAGAATTTTTTTTTTTACCCAATTACACCAATTTTTTAGAATTTAAATGGATAGGCTGGTTAAAGAAATATATAGAACAAAATACTCAAAGACTATTACATTTTTGAAAAACTTTTTTTCTTAATTAATGAATAATTTTGTATTTGTGTCAAAAAATATTTTTAAAAAAATGATTTATCGTGTAATTATGAAAAAAATTAAAAATTAATTGCTGAATCTAATTGTAAAGATGGAACTATATTTATTGAAAATTCGATAGAGAGTTTTCTCAACCGGTATAGAAACTAAATGTGATTATAGTTGGAAATAGATTCCAAAAAATAAAAAAAAAGAATATTCGATATTTATCATCTAGTTATTAGCCGTCATGTAGAAGTATTGATACACGTTAAATCTATTGAGGCTCAAACGTCTTCTCATTGGTGTGGTGAGGAAGTTAAGACAGGGGTGCCAGCTCAGGTGTCGTCCTCGTCACTTGATCATGGTTCAAAATTACGAGGTTCGTCGCCAAAAGTCCTCGTGTAGCTGAACAGAGCGACATTAATTGTCACTCTCTCTCTCTCTCTCTCGAGTTATTGAGATTTTCATCGATTTGCAATTCTATAAACGATTTTAGAATATCTCTATGTATAAAGCTAATAATTTATTATATAATAATGGTATCTGTTTGCATTATAATCATTTGCTCATACTAAAGGGGAAAAAATGTTTATTCCTTAATATGTGTTCTTTGTACATTAAATTCTGTACTTTCAACTGCTTTTTCTAATTTGATCATTTATATTTTGTAATCAAATATTATTCCTTAACTCAGTAGCGCAACAGCCCATGAGAGCCAAGACCTGCTGTGCCCATCTCAGTATACGTGATCCTGGGCGCTGAGTTGCGTGAGCAGATGCTTCGGTCATGTGGTCAATATGACGCGAAACTCTCAGTGTTTAGTTCCCAAGCAATCATGACACTCATTTATCGACCCACTGAAAGGATGAAAGGCTGAGTCAACCATGCCCAGCCCGGGGTTTGAAACTCGCACATGTGGTGTGGAAGCGTGATGCACGACTACTCAGCTTCAATATTATTCCTAAAATAATATAGTATTTTCTGTGTATATGTGTGATCAGCTTATACTTTTTATCAACATTGTAAAATCTTTAAAATGTTTTACTTTGAGTGAGATTCAACGAGTTTGAAAACTAACGTTTTGTTCAAAATCTGTATGCCATCTATAAAATTTATAAAGTTTTTATTACATTTTATAGCATCAGAGAATCAATGTTAATACTTATATAAAAAAATTTCTCTTAATTTTACCTTTTTCTATTACAAAGTGGTAAATGTTTACACAGTCTTTAAAATCTTAAGAATAAGTTAAGTGAATATTATCAGTTATAATTTTTTTCTTTGCCATATAAAGAAATTTTTGCATCTTAAAACAAATTTCCTTCAATCCAACAAATTTTAATTTTTAAAATCCTGAAACTCAATGTCAGCATCTCTTTTGTTTTCCAATTAGGTTGTATTACGATGACTTAATGCCAAGGAATAACTTTCGCATTCGAAATAATCCAATCAAAAGAGCATGCGTTATTGCATATTAGAAATCATTAATTCCGTACAAACTCACCCACCCCTCCAAAAAAATTTATTACTACAGTTAATAATAAAACTTGTTACTTATTGGAAACTTAAATAGTTTTTCAATGTACATTCCATGATCATACTATAATTTCAAATATTTTTCCTCAGTTCCTTATGTATATAAAAATAAGCTAATTTTTAAAAAATAGCGCTTAAAAATCCCATTCACGTTTGAGCAAAGAAATTACATCGATTAAAAAATGAAAAGGAGGTATATTAGCTGATTTAAATGTAATCATAAACAAGTATTACAGACATGAAAAATTAAAAACAATATTACTTTAGAATATCACTAATTAGGATTGATATCAATGAAGTTTAAAAGGAAATGTAAATTTTTCTTAACCAATTCGTAAGAAAATAAAGATAAACTAAATTGCATTTAAGGTTGATTAGCATTATAGTTATTTTTCGGATCTTAGGAAATAAAAATTTTGGCATATCCGGTGTAAAGGAAATGGGTGGAGTCGGAACTTCCTCAAGAATGCGTTGGCCGTCTCTTGTCCCTTCCCCCTAGAAGCAAAGGGAAGCAGATGTCTATCTCTTTTATGGCCCCTAAATTTCTGCCAACAGAGTGAGGGAGGTCTTTGGTTATTCGTAGTGTCATTGAATATACGTCACACAGGCTATAAAGAAATATTTGTTTTTATTTTTTTTTCTTACACTGTGATATGCCCCTTACAATTATAACTAATTAAATCGGGACCCAGGTTTATCGTAGTCATGCTATATCAAATACATTCTCTATACGTTTGAAACAAATTTTGTTACATAATGCTATATTTTTTCTTTCTTAACTAAATTATCACAAAAATAAATCTCAGCCAATAATACAGTGGCTTGCAGATATCATCCAACATTAAAATACAGAGAACAGAATACTATGCAAAAAATGAAACAAAAGCAAAGTAAACTTCGGCATTTTCGATAAAATTATTGAAAATGGTGTTTTACCAAACTTAATGCAGTCGCATACTATTGAAATTAAGGCACCACAAATCTAATGTTTCCGAGTTATTTAGCAACCAATATCACAATTAGTCAACAATGTATTATATTCTAATTTTAAACTATGTTTTAGATTGTATCATATATATATATATATTCCAAAACTATTTATCAAAATAACAAATGTACTCACGTATGCGATCAGTTGTATTAAATGTGTTTTAAAAAAATAATGTAGTTTTTGCATTGAATTTACCAGATTTGTTAAAAGTCATGTGTCTTACAAGTCCCAATTTCATGTAGCATATCCTCTTTTTGTATGATATTTGGTTATTTGCACGCTTCTTTAAAAGTTTATATATATATATATATATATATATATATATATATATATATATATATATATATATACAGTAGCGCACACAGGAATTTTTCAAGGGGGGGGTCCGGGGTCGAAAGTTCACCATTCTTGTATCAGGCTCCTTTTGATTTTGTCGATTTTTGCGAGCAAAACACAGTAAAAAACTAATTATTGAATAAATAATTAGCATTAATTAATAAAATTAATCATTAATAACAAATACTTAATTAAATTTTACGTACTATATACTTAGAATTATAATCAATAAAAAAAAAAATCAAGGGCTTTGGGGGCGGCCCCCACCTTGTGTGCGCCACTGTATATATATATATATATAATAATGCAATTATTTATGAAATTAAATGGCCTTTTATTTCAGAAAAAAATGCTACAGTTGCAATTTGATAAAAATTATCTGTGTCATCACCCATTTTGCGATATTCAATGCTTCACCATATTCTTTATCACTTTGCGTGATTAAATTTTTATACGTCATTATGATCTAGGATTGGCATAATTTACTGTATTTAACATTACATGAAAAGCAATTGATTTACACTAGAGGACTGTGAATATTATCTTTGACTCAAAAGTAATTTTTTCCCCACTTCAGTATTTATCAAAAAGAGCACGGAAGAATAACAAATAGAAGTAATACTATTATATGGTTGAATAAATAAACTATTTTCAGAGTATATGCATGTTTTGAAGAGTTAAAAAGCAGAAAAAATAAGATTATCATCCTTACCCCCCTTAGACACTAATCAGCAAGAATCACGCTTTTATGACTGTCTAAAAAGTTTGGGAGGAGGGTTGGAACTCAATAATTAAATTAAACAGGAATTTAAGTATGATGTCCATTATAAAGGTAAACGTGCCTTAAAATTTTAGGGACATTCTTAGAAATAAAATTTTATTTTTATAATTAGATACATTTCTATGGAAAAACTCTATTTAAATTATTTAAAATTAGCAAGGGTATAAAATTATGGCCGGAAAATCTCGTAAAAAATTCTAATCACTTTTCATAAGAAAAAATTAAAACATGCTTTGTATACTTAAATTAATATAAATTTAGAAGTGCTCTTTTTTAGTAATTTGTCAATAATTGGCCGTATGATTTTTAACATAGTAGAAAATGCATCCCTTGTATTTAAAATAATTTACTGTAAAGAAACAATTGTGGTTTCTATTATTGCTAAGGTAAAAAATATTTCAATAAACCTTTTCGTTCATTTTGTAGGCATTTAAATAAGGGAATTAATTTTTAATTCGGCGTTTAGTATAGTTATTTTAGAAGAGGAAACCATAAGAGAGTATCCTATGGTTTCTTACGGAACAAGAATTCTTGCATTTTAAATTTGTGAATTTTTAACTTTCTCTTTATAAGAAAACTTATTGCGTGTACATTAAGCATAGCGTGCAGAGAGAATTTAGGCTTTTCATACCATTTAATTAAAAACTATAACACAGGCAGTATGTAATTCAATTTTTGTCTTGTTCGAACTCGAATTTCATTAGGTACAAAAAAAGAATTGCTTTCACAAATATGTATTTATATATGAATAATTACTTTAGCGGTAACATATAATTGAAATCCACTTTTCATTATTCTATTTTGCATAAATTTAGTAACAAATTGAGTCGAGTTTATGCATTATGTGTGTAGATATATGATTATACTATGGAAGGATATATACTAATTTCCGTTTGAAAATGAGTTTAATTTAAAATCTGATCTAGCTTGAAAGTATGAGAAAAAATTGTTTCTAGTTAATTTTGGAAGTCTGCTTTTTATTTTTACAGAGAGAGAGTTTGATATAAAGTGATAAAATATTAAGCTTTTAAAAATTTTCCGTTTATATTAAACAAAAATATTAGAGAAACTCGATTCATTGTCAGAGTGAAAACCATAGCTTTCGGTCAATCCGTCATTCAACTTGTATCATTATAAATATATATACATATTGAATTGTTATTAATAAAACAAGTATTTACGATTACGTAGCGATCAAAATGTAATTTGATGACCCACAGAATGAGCGAAACAAATAACCGATTTAATAAAAATCTTTCAATGAATATTCAGTGCACAAGCTATCTAAAATTATAAATAAACATTATATTTTGTAGAATAGAGAATTAAATACGAAAATAAGCTTTTCAAATCACTTTAGTAAACGCTTTTTATTCTGTATCAAAAAACTTACCCTTTCGATTTATAGTAATAAATTTGTAAAAAATCCGATAAAATCACTTATTGGTTATATTTAAAATACTTATTCGTAACATGTACAAAATGTTCATGAGATGTACTTTTGTAAACTTTACAGTTACGGAGATTATAACCGCACATCTGCATATCTCATATCCTGGACAAACAGACACAGACTAAAAAGAGACAGTCCTTTCTCTCGAATGCAAGCGATGGACCTATTAGATCAGGACATTGAAGAACATTTTTGAAGAACGTATTTAACCCTCAGGAGGGATTGCCTAGAGTCCATTTTAAACCAGAAATGGGAGCTCATACTTCCAAAAATCAAGATCCACCTGAATATTTACGTCAATTAGCATTGGAGATTATTAACAAAATTCCAGCTACTGCAATGCAAATTTATACCGACGGTAGCAAAGACGAACAAAACTCATGTGGCAGTGGCATCTTTATAAAGGCTCCTAATTGTTCTTGTAATATCAAAATTAGGAATTCGGACTTTTGTTCTGTTTTTAGATCCGAGTTAATTGCCATTGATGAAGCTCTCCGAATCATCAAGACGATGACATCTGATGAAATATGGATATTATGTGATAGCCGAAGTGCTATCCAACACCTTAGCGACTGGACAAATATTGGAGATAAAACATCGGTCTCAATTCTTAAAAATCTTAAAGAACTTTCCCAGCAACATGAGATTTACTTCCAATGGATTCCATCTCACATTGGTCTCTTTGGCAATGACACAGCTGACCTTTTAGCCAAGGAAGGTGTCACTGAAAATTTAATGTCGAGAAGAACTTTGACTTTCTCGGAAATTTTTTCTAAAACGAAATCTTTGATTCAAGAACTATGGAAGACTCCTCCGACTCACCCCTGGTATAATAGGCAGGCCCCAGGTGGTGCCCTTTCCATCAAGGCGGATAGAGTCGTCCAAACAACTATTAGTAGGCTTGCAAGTGGACACATTAGAGGCCTTTCCTTTAACTTAGGCCAGAAAATTTACGAGAATTGTACTAAATGCAATTTGGTACAGGCAACTCCAGATCATCTTTTGTTTTGTGCAGGACTTGAAAGGGAGGACATCTATTCCAGTCCTCTTTTGGTGTACGATTTCCTGAGGACTCTTGGGCTCATGGACCTGGTCTAGCCTGCGGCTAGACAGGAGGAATTAGTCAACAACAACAACAACAACAAAATGTTCAACAGAGGAGCTGCTTCTTTTTTGAATTTCGTGCCATGAGTAATCGTATTATCTAAATTAATCCTGTATCGTTTCGTTAAAAACGCGGAGTTTCAAAAAACAATAATGTAAGCGCTTTCTGCTCGCACTTGTGTATTACCACTGCACAATTACATAATTAAACTTTATTCAAAAAATAATGAACAAATATTTAATTTCATTTAAAATAAATTTGTTCCATGTATTTAAACTTGCTATTTCGAAAGATGGTTAGATATTTTTTTTATGCTTTCGATAAGAATACTGCTTTCACCGTGTGAACAGGTCCACGTCTAATGCGAAAATGAATGATTGGCATCGTATTCAAAGCAAGCGCGGATATTGGCGAGAAATTTGCTAAGCTCTGTAACCCTGCAGGCTGTCATCCCCCTGTTTCCTTCCCCTCTCCTCTTCTGGAAAAAGTGCTCTTTATTTAACGACTTCCCATTCTCGCGGGATGTTTACAACTTTGATTAAATTCTACATCGTGTTTTTTCTGTAATTTTAAGCTAAATTTATTTTTCTTTATTAAGCGAAAATGAAACTAGCATAATTGACTTCTGTACGCTACTTATTTTTCTACCAAATAGTTTCCGTCAACCATTTACCTGAAATAAACAGACGTAGCCAAATGCCGCGATATAACATTCAATGTTTGGAAACAATATTTTTTTCCCACTTGGAGATATTTTAATGTGACGAAATTAATCGACGGAGTTTTTAATAGGAATGTGTTTTTTTCTTTTTTAGACAACTTTTTAAACTTCATTTGATTCTTACGTAGTATCGCAACAATCGCCAACTTTAATGATAACTCGCAAAGTTGGCCATTCCATTTTCGCAGATGTTGTACGCGCGGAATTGGCAATCGTGCTTCGTTTTATACAATATCTCTAATAGGTTGCGATAATACGTAAGTACCTTTCATTTGATGTTAGTATTGAAATACAAATGTTAAAACTAAGATTTTCTGATTTTGAGTCATCAAAATATTGCACCTTATTTTGTTTTTTATTGCTTTGTAAGATTATTATCTTCTTAAACAGATTCCATTAGTAATTTGTTAAAAAAATACTGGAAGTTATTATGGTTTGTTTTTGTCAGGGACGTAGAGCTACCGCTGTATCAATGATGCAGGAGCCCCAACGAATGTATTACAATTCCACTTACATGGTGCTCATATCCGAAGGGCCGCAAAGGAATTCGGATACAAGGCCTACTTAGAGCTGTTTTGTAACTTCACATGTTTTTCTTTAAACCTTCACTTTAGCTGCAGTCAATCGGCTTGAGTACATAAAATTGTATTGCAGAAACTCGAACTTAGGTCATCATACTGGCCAAGCAAACACAGTGCGAGGGATAAATGCTGATCAAATTAAGGACAGTCGGAAAGGTAAAATTTGATTTTTTGTTTGAGATTTTTACATTTCCACATAGTACAGATTTTTAACCTTTCTAAAAATACCTTACTTTAACCTCTAGGGTAAGTAGAAGCCCTAAAAACCTATTTTTAAATAATCGTTGAAACTGGGCCACGCCCATTTGACAAGCGTAAAATTAAACAAAGTTTTTGTTTTGGCTTAGTTGAGCGACTGGTATAAATCAAAACATTTATCTTTTATTGTATAAATTGAGTCTTTTATTATTTTATTTCTAACCCATTTGAAACTTCACTGTATTTTTAACGGTGAAATCAGTGTTTGTTTACACTTTCAAAACTGCGTTGTAATTTTTTGAACTCGCAAGTATTCTTTAACATTTTCAGCTTAAACTTTCAAAAAAATTGCTATAATATATCGACTTTACCCATGCCTAGAGCATCGACTTATTTAAGAAACGAAGAGGAGTTTTTAATAAAGGAAGATGTAATAAAAGTAATGATGGTTGTGGTGAAAGCAATTCTACTGTTCCAAAGAACTCTGCTGATGAAAAAAATTGTGCTGATGGTGCAATTTGTACTAATGAAACTGAACCATCTGCCAGTGAGAAAAAATTGTAAACATGGATATTTCATATTCGGATGAGGCTTTTTCTGGTTTCAGAAATGTTATTGTGGACATTAACCTTTAAGCTTGTGTGTTTTTGAAGCTTTTAAAGTGTGAAAAAACAGGACTCAGGTTGCACCTCAGTGAAAGTAACTGTGGTGAAGCTGTGAAGTTTCATTAAAATGTCCTTCTTGTAAATATAACTATACTTTTAACTCCAAGAAATGCGATAGTTCTGAGAATTACGAACTGAATAGTGTATGCTATGCGATGCAAGTCTGCTAGGATGTTTTGCGGTATCATGAATCTTCCCCCGCCACCCACAAAATTCTCAAAGTACAACCATTATTTTACTGCAGGCAACAAGAGAAACCTGTGAACACAGTATGGCAGAAGCTTTCGTGAAGCCGTTGATGAAAATGATGGAAAAAGGGACCTTGCTGTTGCTGTTGATGGTAGCTGGCAGAAGCGTAAGAATGGCTTGGTGACAGTCACAAGTGTTGATACCGGCAAAGTTATAGATGTCGAAGTTTTTCAAAACATTGTATTTGTCCGACAAAACCAAGCATCTTCAAAATTGTAAGAGAAATTTTGAAGGCTTAAGATGGAAGTAGCTGGAGCTCTATCCATTTTTCAGCGTTCCCAGTCTCTCTACAATGTTCGGTACACAAAATATTTAGGAGATGGGGACTCCAAAGCTTTTACTTCTATTGTCGAGAACAAAGTATATGGTGACCATTGCTCTGTCGAGAAATTAGAATACGCTGGGGACACGTCTTCGAACGGAAAGCCTTTATGAGATTGACAGAGGCTTTAAATCGACCGTCTGCAAGCATATTATGGTCTAAAATTTGTCTAGCGTGAAGGACATGCAACAAGCCATATGGGCAATATTTTTACACAAGCTATCAACCGATGAAAAACCTCAGCATGGATTATGTCCCTCTGATTCAGATACGTGGTGCAAATTTAAAAGCAGAATTGCTTGGGGAGACTTTTTTCATCACAAAAATAGTTTACCTGTGGATGTTGTGGAGGCCATGCGACCTGTTTTTAGGGATTTAGCTAATCCAGAATTGCTAAAAAAGTGTTTACATGGAGGTACGCAAAATCTAACGAAAGTGTAAATAATGTAATATGGTCTCGTGTACCGAAGAAAACATTTGTACAATTAGAAGTTTTGTCACTGGGTACATATGATGCAGTTTCCTCATTTAATATGGGAATGTATCAAAACTAGAAATTTTGAGAAAAATGTGTATTGAGCCTGGTGATTACACAGGCGATGGAGTTCGACAAACAGAGGCTGTTACGAGCAAAATACTATTGTTTACAAAAAACAAAGGAAGTTAGGAAGGAAAAAAAGACTTAAAAGGAAGAAAGAAGATGATGAGCTACTAAAAAATGCTGATGATTTAGAATATGGAGCTGGCATGTTTTAACTAAAAAGTAATTATACGTTAAAATCAATTTTTCTCAAAATGTCAATTTTTGATGTTCGATGTTCCTTTTCTTAGAAACTACTGTTCACAGGTATGTAAATTTTTATGATATATTTATAATGATGGCTAATATATACTGAAATGAGCTTTTTGTAAAAAACCCCAAAATTTATTTTTACAAATTTTTTTTGTGAAAAGCGGGTTAACGTAAACTATGTTTGATAAAATATTTTATAAATTATGAAAAAATTCAAAATTAGCTAAAATCTCATTTGAGTATAATGAGAAATGTGTATTTTAATTATATGAAAAATTTCAAGCATGTACATATAACAGATTTTGAGAAAATGTACCTCGAAAACAGCCAATTTAACATTGTCGGTATAGAGGTTTCCGACTGCCCTTAAAGTAAGCATCAGTGAATGAGCAAAACAGACAGAGGGCTCAAATACATGTTGAGGAAGCAGGTTGTCATAAGATTGTAATTATTTTTCAAATTTTACTTTCGCGTTGATAAAGATAGTTCAGCTCTTTTATGTCAATTACTGTTCGTATTGTATATCATTTTTCAATTTATTTTTAAGCACAGAATATTTACTTTGGATAATTTTTATATATAAAATAATAAATTTAATTCTGTACACTATGTATGTGTTTAGCGAGTAGTATACCGATTAAAATCTTCCACCTACCGTAAAATCCGGCTTATAACGCGCACTTTGAACACAAAAAATAAGATCGAAATTTACAGGTGTGAGTTATACGCTGGGTATAAGAATGAGGGCTTTAAAAATTAAAAAAATAAATGAGCATAAAAAAGTTAAACTTCTAAATATTTCAAAATACAATTTATTTAAAAGACATGACATTCTTATTGAACTTAAAAGGTGGTAGTTCTAAAAGTATACTATTTTTTGCAATTGCTTAGATAAACATCTTGAATAAATCGCTTCTAAACATAACAGCATTGCATTTGTACATTTCAGGTTTCTTCGTAAAAAGGGGTGCACATTATATAGCGAATATACCTAAAATTTAAAAATTGCAGCTTGAAGTATGGGTGTGCGTTATATGTCGGACTTTACGGTATTTTATCTTTCTCCAATGAATCTAAATTAAATTAATATATAATTTTTTTATGGTACTTATATTTTTTCTTTAGTCAACCATTTACCTAAAATCAAAAGACATCGCAAAATGCTGCAATATGCATTCAATAAGGGAAGAACATTCTATGCCTGTTTGTGCACAATAATAATACTTTATTGCACTTGGTAGTGAATTTTTCGACGAAATAGTTATTGTAGTTTTTAATAGTTGGGGCAATAACATTAGACTCAGGAAATATCTATTTTGTGTAATTTCAAAATTTTATTTGGTGTTACTGTGAAATATAAATGGAAAAATTAAGATTTTCTGATGTATATTTTGTGTTTGTTTTGATATTTATGTATTATCGAAACCATATCGGCAACATTAGCACTTAATTGCCAATTCACTGTGTATGATGCGAACAAAATCGGGGTTGATATAGTTATAACAGTACCCAAGAACCTTTGTTTGCAACTTTTGGTTGAATCCTAGGAGGACCCACTTTTGGTCGCCAAATTTTTTTGCCGCCAAATTTTGAGCGATAAAGGTTACAATATGGTAACCCTTCCATTTCATCGAAAAATTTGGATTTTCAAATCACCTAAAAATGGCAACCCTAAAAAAGTACAACGTTTTTCGCCTTTTCCGAAAAAACGTCATTTTGACATTTGACTTCGTTTGCTCTCCATCGGTTGTTGTTAAGAATGGCGTGTGAAAGGTATTAATTGAAAGTGAGGCTACGACAGGTTTCTTTGTGCTCCTGGGCACAAAGGGGAAGAAAGAGACATTAGAATGGTGTATGAAAGCTAATTTAATTGCTTCTCGTTATGGATGTCCGAGGTTTAAAAAAAATATGCGTTTGTAAGAACGAAAGGGAACGGTTGACGGCTACGAATGGCGTTGCCGCAACCAGTCGAAAGATAATCGCCACGACGTTGTTCGGAGTGTGAGAAAGGGCACTTGGTTTAGCGAAAGCAAACTTGCTATAATAATTATCTTGCGTTTGACCAGATATTGGTTTGGCAAGAGCATGAATGCGTTCGTGGTGAATGACTTGAAAGTTAATAAGAATAGGTCACAAGTTGGTGGATGACAATTTTCATGAATTCCTTGCATCCATCGCAAGGGTGTATCCACCAACGGAACATGACGAAATGCAAGCGTAAGGTAAGTGCCTTTTAAAATTTTTTAAATGATTGATTTCATGTATTTCTTCAATTTTATATTTGTGAAATGCCCCTTTCGTCCTTTTTAAAACTGTAAATCATGTTGTACACACTGGTTTTAGAATGCTTTTTAAAATGAATTTCATTGCTTTCTCCGTTTTTCTTTATATAATGATTAATTTAATGTATTTATTCGTTTTCATCTTTGCGAAACGCCCATTTCATCCCCGCTGACGCATGCGCTTCCCAAGAGTTTTTCGTCATTGACGCCTTTTTGAAAACCTTCAATTTGGCGCTTTTTGGCGAACAATTTTTGGCACCAAAAACAGCAGTGGGTCCTCCTAGGATTTTACCCAACTTTTTTTGGTGATTTTATTAAAATGATAATTTATTGTTAATAATTGGTTTTTGATAGCTTTTTTATCATTTAAGTTTGTTATAGCTAGCTAACTGTACCCAATCATGTTTTCCTGTGGCTCAGTCTGGTTAAAAAGAAAGAAAAGAGAAAAAGCACACATTTCTAATATCTTTAACTGCTTGCACTTGAGGTATGATTTTTTTTATTAAAAAAAATGTGGAAATATACATTAACAAAACTTTTCTAAACAGATTTATTTCATTTGTAATTTGTTAACAGAGTACTCCCAAGTTATTATGTTTTTTTTTTTTTTGTCATGGTATGAATCTAAAATTATTTGCATTGTCTCCATAGAAGAGGTGCCAAGTTTGAAAACAAATTAAATGACTCTTCTTAAGGTGAAAGGGTTAATTTTACAATGCTTATGAGTAGACATTTTGTGTTGCTTCATTGTCTGTATATATACAGACATTGTCTGCTGTGCCTGCTTTAGAGCAGTAGTTGCCATTTTTCAACACTTCATGAACCACTTAATGTATAACTTTATAATTAGCGTTTCACTAATAGGAGTGACCTCTATGTGGTGGAGCACTATAGCTATATTTACGTCTTTATTTAATCTTCTATGCCCTGAAAATAAGCAGTAAAATCCTAGGAGAGCCCACACCCTTGGCGACAAACCAAAAAAGGCACCAAGCCAGAACAAGATGGTGCCAAGCGAAAGCGACAATGGGGGCAAGGAAATATAACGGGATAAGGTGGATGCATAATGAAAATATGTGTAAGCAATACAGAAATTAAACCTTCGAGATAAAAAATATAAAAACAGCACTTACTTTCTTACTGCTGATCTTTTCCGAGTGGAGGGGACAGCGTAACAACAGATTTTAAAAAAGTCTTAAAGGTCTCATCACTAAGCGAATGATCGTGTGAACGCTGCCATATTTATTCTGCGAGGTAATTGTCGAACATACATTCGGTGTGGCTGGCACGATTTCGAAGAAAGTGTTTTATTGCCGACCATGTTACATCATGCTGATCATTACATTTAGGACATTCATAACTCGAAGCAATTAATCCTTCCTTCATACACCATTCAATCAATTCTTTCTTACCTTTCGCATTCAACAAAGTAAAAAATTCTAAATTAGATTCCCTCACACACGCAACCAGCCCGGAGACCAACAACAAAATGAAATTCGAAATACGCGCCCACAAAATACGAAAATGCAAGAAATAGTTAGGGTTGTCGTATGTAGTGTTTAAAAGTAGGGTTATCAAGATGGCGCAATTATCGCCAAGCAAAGTAATTCGCGTCAAGGGTGTGGGCTCTTCTAGGAGTGAACCAAATAAGCTTCATGAAAAGCAACAATTAACAAACTGAAGTGTTTTACCTAATATTTTCCAAAAAATGGTTGAGGTTACCAAAAATCGCTAACCTCAGGAATTATGTTTTTTTGTTTAGTTATTTCAGTAACTAAAAGCTTTTAGTAAAGAATAATTCGTGTTCCGTAATATGTTGTTTTGTTGTTCATCTTTTTTTTAAACCGAATCTTCATAAAAGTATAAATAATTTCCCAATTTTTCTGCATACCATCCAAAATTTTTCACTCATCTCCAATTGGTGACTGCTGCTCTGTAACACACATCAGTAATTATGTATTAGCATCACTGTAACAAAATTGGTGCCATGTATATATTACCTTAATATCTAACAATAAAGATTCTAGCTTTTTTTTTATGAAAAAAGAAATGGAGGGAAAATGTTGTGATTTGCATGGCAGTAATTTGGCTGTGGTGATGCTAATATTTAAGTACATCGATAACAAATAATTGTCCATGTGAAAAGCTGACTGTGTCTAGATATAAGCCACTCTGTTTTAAAGATAGGCCCTTAACTTTGTTAAAAACAATTGCTAATACTAATCGAATTGTGAATTGCAAAAATACTCCCATCATTATCAACACTTTGTCGTAGTTTTCTGCTGCAAAATCCGTGTTTATATTGGAATTTTCCTGGCGTATTCGATTAAAAATACCTTCAGCCTATCATTGCGTTGAATTTCAGCTGTGTCAATTGATGCATGTTTAATGTTAAATATTTCATTAGCATTTTTTATTTTTTCCTTTTCTTTTTGTTCCTGATTTTTCTTTTTTTTTTTTTTTTCATGTTTTGAAATTTTATATGTTTTTGTTTCAATTTTCTTTTCTTTTTAAGTGTAGTTTTAAGTTTTTAAGAAATTTTATATGCTTTGTTTGAATTTTTTTTTCTTTTTAAGTGCAGTCAATTGGCTTCACTAGATAAAAATAATGCCTTGCGGGAAATCAAACTTAGGTTGTCATACTTACAAGGCAAAAGTACTACAATGAGTGTAATTGCACATCAAACTGAGAAAGAATGGATATCAGCAAACGAGAAAAGCAGACAAAGAATGTCACAAACACAGGCTGAGGGCACAGCAAAGCAACATGCAGCCAGACTTGAGGAAGCTCATTTGCGAGCACATCATTCGTGTTTTACAACATCAGAAAGATAACCAAAAATAGCACATCTGCATCAAACATGATTTTGTGATGAGCAATCACACAATAACAGTCAACTTGCATTCCGGTACATCCCAGTGGAAGATTCTAGGTTCAGGCAGCATGTTCTCATTTACACAAAGATGGAAGTGTATCCTTATTGCAATGTTCTGGAATTTGAGGGAGAAACCAAAGGAATGTTTTGTACCACTGAAAAACTTAAACTGCCTCAACTCAGAGAACTGAGCCATTACAAATTTTGCTTGCTAGATATACTGCGGAATTAAAATATTTCCTATATGACATCAGGAAATACAATTCATGTTTCCAAGTGACATTGTTTGAATAAATGTGCATTTGTGAACACACCTCTGATTTAATAAAAATATCCATAAGCATTGTAAAACTAACCCAATTCCCTCAATGAATCCAGAGTGGAGCCATTTAAAATTTATCTTCAAACTTGAGGTCGCCACTTTAAAGACAATGTAAATAAATTTAGAGGTTCATAACATGACATAAGGACAAAAATAAGCTGTAATAACTTCAAGCATTTGGTTAGCAAATTATAAATATCAGTTTAGGAAAGTTTTTCGTATTTATATTTATACATTTTTTTTATAAAAGATCATACGTGCAATGCAAATTATTTAACATACTGAAAATATGTCCTTTCTGTTAAACAAGACTGAGCCACAGCAACGCGTGGCAGGGTACAGCTAGTATAGTATATAAAAATGTTGTGTTGGTTTGTGTATGCGCGCATAACTCAAAAAGTTCTGCATGGATTAATCTGAAATATTGACACAACGTTGCATTTGTCTCTGGTCAGGATCTTATGTACTTTTTATTTTGAAATTCTCTCTAAATTTTTTTAAATTTAATTTTTAAGTGATTTTTTGGTGTTATGACGTCATACGACGTCACGATTATGTCTGAATGCGAAAATTTAAACTTTACGCTTAGATTTTTTGAAATTATTGTATAACTCTTCTATGGTTATGTTTATGCGTTGTCATATTTATCTATCTATTGTCCTTTGATGCGTAATTGGGATTAATTTTCGAATAAATCTTTTTTTAAAAATTATTCTTTCAAGAACTCAAATTTTGTTTTGTAGGTTTGGCAACAGTTGGATAGCATTATCGCGGGATGTTTACGGAAGTCGTTAAATAAAGAGCACTTTTTCCAGAAGAGGAGAGGGGAAGGAAACAGGGGGATGACAGTCTGCAGGGTTACAGAGCTTAGCAAATTTCTCGCCAATATCGGCGCTTGCTTTGAATACGATGCCAATCATTCATTTTCGCATTAGACGTGGACCTGTTCACACGGTGAAAGCAGTATTCTTATCGAAAGCATAAAAAATATCTAACCATCTTTCGAAATAGCAAGTTTAAATACATGGAACAAATTTATTTTAAATGAAATTAAATATTTGTTCATTATTTTTTGAATAAAGTTTAATTATGTAATTGTGCAGTGGTAAGTAATACACAAGTGCGAGCAGAAAGCGCTTACATTATTGTTTTTTGAAACTCCGCGTTTTTAACGAAACGATACTGGATTAATTTAGATAATACGATTACTCATGGCACGGAAATTCAAAAAAGAAGCAGCTCCTCTGTTGAACATTTTGTACATGTTACGAATAAGTATTTTAAATATAACCAATAAGTGATTTTATCGGATCTTTTACAAATGTTATTACTATAAATCGAAAGGGAAAGTTTTTTTATACAGAATAAAAAGCGTTTACTAAAGTGATTTGAAAAGCTTATTTTCGTATTTAATTCTCTATTCTACAAAATATAATGTTTATTTATAATTTTAGATAGCTTGTGCACTGAATATTCATTGATAGATTTTTATTAAATCGGTTATTTGTTTCGCTCATTCTGTGGGTCATCAAATTACATTTTGATCGCTACGTAATCGTAAATACTTGTTTTATTAATAACAATTCAATATGTATATATATTCATAATGATACAAGTTGAATGACGGATTGACCGAAAGCTATGGTTTTCACTCTGACAATGAATCGAGTTTCTCTAATATTTTTGTTTAATATAAACGGAAAATTTTTAAAAGCTTAATATTTTATCACTTTATATCAAACTCTCTCTCTGTAAAAATAAAAAAGCAGACTTCCAAAATTAACTAGAAACAATTTTTTTCTCGTACTTTCAAGCTAGATCAGATTTTAAATTAAACTCATTTTCAAACGGAAATTAGTATATATCCTTCCATAGTATAATCATATATCTACACACATAATGCATAAATTCGACTCAATTTGTTACTAAATTTATGCCAAATAGAATAATGAAAAAGTGGATTTCAATTATATGTTACCTCTAAAGTAATTATTCATATATAAATACATATTTGTGAAAGCAATTCTTTTTTGTACCTAATGAAATTCGAGTTCGAACAAGACAAAAATTCAATTACATACTGCCTGTGTTATAGTTTTTAATTAAATGGTATGAAAAGCCTAAATTCTCTCTACACGCTATGCTTAATGTACACGCAATAAGTTTTCTTATAAAGAGAAAGTTAAAAATTCACAAATTTAAAATGCAAGAATTCTTGTTCCGTAAGAAACCATAGGATACTCTCTTATGGTTTCCTCTTCTAAAATAACTATACTAAACGCCGAATTAAAAATAAATTCCCTTATTTAAATGCCTACAAAATGAACGAAAAGGTTTATTGAAATATTTTTTACCTTAGCAATAATAGAAACCACAATTGTTTCTTTACAGTAAATTATTTTAAATACAAGGGATGCATTTTCTACTATGTTAAAAATCATACGGCCAATTATTGACAAATTACTAAAAAAGAGCACTTCTAAATTTATATTAATTTAA
Organism: Trichonephila clavipes; assembly: GCA_019973935.1. Lineage (NCBI taxonomy): Eukaryota > Metazoa > Arthropoda > Arachnida > Araneae > Nephilidae > Trichonephila > Trichonephila clavipes. Next base: position 131,224 of record BMAU01018460.1, on the reverse strand, counting down.
GTATACAAAGCATGTTTTAATTTTTTTTTTTATGAAAAGTGATTAGAATTTTTTACGAGATTTTCCGGCTGTAATTTTATACCCTTGCTAATTTTAAATAATTTAAATAGAGTTTTTCCATAGAAATGTATCTAATTATAAAAATAAAATTTTATTTCTAAGAATGTCCCTAAAATTTTAAGTCACGTTTACCTATATAATGGACATCATACTTAAATTCCTGTTTAATTCAATTATTGAGTTCCAACCCTCCTCCCAAACTTTTTAGACAGTCATAAAAGCGGGATTCTTGCTGATTAGTGTCTGGGGGTGGGGGGTAAGGATGATAATCTTATTTTTTCTGCTTTTTAACTCTTCAAAACATGCATATACTCTGAAAATAGTTTATTTATTCAACCATATAATAGTATTACTTCTATTTGTTATTCTTCCGTGCTCTTTTTGATAAATACTGAAGTGGGAAAAAAATTACTTTTGAGTCAAAGATAATATTCACAGTCTTCTAGTGTAAATCAATTGCTTTTCATGTAATGTTAAATACAGTAAATTATGCCAATCCCCTAGATCATAATGACGTATAAAAATTTAATCACGCAAAGTGATAAAGAATATGGTGAAGCATTGAATATCGCAAAATGGGTGATGACACAGATAATTTTTATCAAATTGCAACTGTAGCACTGTTTTCTGAAATAAAAGGCCATTTAATTTCATAAATAATTGCATTATATATATATATACAGTGGCGCACACAAGGGGGGGTCCGCCCCCAAAGCCCTTGATTTTTTCCTATTGATTATAATTCTAAGTATATAGTACGTAAAATTTAATTAAGTATTTGTTATTAATGATTAATTTTATTAATTAATGCTAATTATTTATTCAATAATTAGTTTTTTTACTGTGTTTTGCTCGCAAAAATCGACAAAATCAAAAGGAGCCTGATACAAGAATGGTGAACTTTCGACCCCGGACCCCCCCCCCTTGAAAAATTCCTGTGTGCGCTACTGTACATATATATATATATATATATATAAACTTTTTAAAGAAGCGTGCAAATAACCAAATATCATACAAAAAGAGGATAAGCTACATGAAATTGGGACTTGAAAGAGAGAGACACATGACTTTTAACAAATTTAGTAAATTCAATGCAAAAACTACATTTTTTTTAAAACACATTTAATACAACTGATCACATACGTGAGTACATTTGTTATTTTGATAAATAGTTTTGGAATATATATATATATGATACAATCTAAAACATAGTTTAAAATTAGAATATAATACATTGTTGACTAATTGTGATATTGGTTGCTAAATAACACGGAAACATTAGATTTGTGGTGCCTCAATTTCAATAGTATGCGACTGCATTAAATTTGGTAAAACACCATTTTCAATAATTTTATCGAAAATGCCGAAGTTTACTTTGCTTTTATTTCAACTTTTGCATAGTATTCTGTTCTCTGTATTTTAATGTTGGATGATATCTGCAAGCCACTGTATTATTGGCTGAGATTTATTTTTGTGATAATTTAGTTAAGAAAGAAAAATACAGCACTATGTAACAAAATTTTTTCAAACGTATAGAGAATGTATTTGATATAGCATGACTACGATAAACCTGGGTCCCGATTTAATTAGTTATAATTGTAAGGGGTATATCACAGTGTAAGAAAAAAAGTAAAAACAAATATTTCTTTATAGCCTGTGTGACGTATATTCAATGACACTACGAATAACCAAAGACCTTCCTCACTCTGTTGGCAGAAATTTAGGGGCCATAAAAGAGATAGACATCTGCTTCCCTTTGCTTCTAGGGGGAAGGGACAAGAGACGGCCAACGCATTCTTGAGGAAGTTCCGACTTCACCCATTTCCTTTACACCGGATATGCCAAAATTTTTATCTCCTAACATCCGAAAAATAACTATAATGCTAATCAACCTTAAATGCAATTTAGTTTATCTTTTATTTTCTTACGAATTGGTTAAGAAAAATTTACATTTCCTTTTAAACTTCATTGATATCAATCCTAATTAGTGACATTCTAAAGTAATATTGTTTTTAATTTTTCATGTCTGTAATACTTGTTTATGATTACATTTAAATCAGCTAATATACCTCCTTTTCATTTTTAATCGATGTAATTTCTTTGCTCAAACGTGAATGGGATTTTTTAAGCGCTATTTTTTTAAATTAGCTTATTTTTATATACATAAGGAACTGAGGAAAAATATTTGAAATTATAGTATGATCATGGAATGTACATTGAAAAACTATTTAAGTTTCCAATAAGTAACAAGTTTTATTATTAACTGTAGTAATAAATATTTTTTTTTTGGAGGGTGGGTGAGTTTGTACGGAATTAAGGATTTCTAATATGCAATAACGCATGCTCTTTTGATTGGATTATTTCGAATGCGAAAGTTATTCCTTGGCATTAAGTCATCGTAATACAACCTAATTGGAAAACAAAAGAGATGCTGACATTGAGTTTCAGGATTTTAAAAATTAAAATTTGTTGGATTGAAGGAAATTTGTTTTAAGATGCAAAAATTTCTTTATATGGCAAAGAAAAAAATTATAACTGATAATATTCACTTAACTTATTCTTAAGATTTTAAAGACTGTGTAAACATTTACCACTTTGTAATAGAAAAAGGGAAAATTAAGAGAAATTTTTTATATAAGTATTAACATTGATTCTCTGATGCTATAAAATGTAATAAAAACTTTATAAATTTTATAGATGGCATACAGATTTTGAACAAAACGTTAGTTTTCAAACTCGTTGAATCTCACTCAAAGTAAAACATTTTAAAGATTTTACAATGTTGATAAAAGTATAAGCTGATCACACATATACACAGAAAATACTATATTATTTTAGGAATAATATTGAAGCTGAGTAGTCGTGCATCACGCTTCCACACCACATGTGCGAGTTTCAATCCCCGGGCTGGGCATGGTTGACTCAGCCTTTCATCCTTTCAGTGGGTCGATAAATGAGTGTCATGATTGCTTGGGAACTAAACACTGAGAGTTTCGCGTCATATTGACCACATAACCGAAGCATCTGCTCACGCAACTCAGCGCCCAGGATCACGTATACTGAGATGGGCACAGCAGGTCTTGGCTCTCATGGGCTGTTGCGCTACTGAGTTAAGGAATAATTTTTGATTACAAAATATAAATGATCAAATTAGAAAAAGCAGTTGAAAGTACAGAATTTAATGTACAAAGAACACATATTAAGGAATAAACATTTTTTTCCCCTTTAGTATGAGCAAATGATTATATAATGCAAACAGATACCATTATTATATAATAAATTATTAGCTTTATACATAGAGATATTCTAAAATCGTTTATAGAATTGCAAATCGATGAAAATCTCAATAACTCGAGAGAGAGAGAGTGACAATTAATGTCGCTCTGTTCAGCTACACGAGGACTTTTGGCGACGAACCTCGTAATTTTGAATCATGATCAAGTGACGAGGACGACACCTGAGCTGGCACCCCTGTCTTAACTTCCTCACCACACCAATGAGAAGACGTTTGAGCCTCAATAGATTTAACGTGTATCAATACTTCTACATGACGGCTAATAACTAGATAATAAATATCGAATATTCTTTTTATTTTTGGAATCTATTTCCAACTATAATCACATTTAGTTTCTATACCGGTTGAGAAAACTCTCTATCGAATTTTCAATAAATATAGTTCCATCTTTACAATTAGATTCAGCAATTGATTTTTAATTTTTTTCATAATTACACGATAAATCATTTTTTTAAAAATATTTTTTGACACAAATACAAAATTATTCATTAATTAAGAAAAAAAGTTTTCAAAAATGTAATAGTCTTTGAGTATTTTGTTCTATATATTTCTTTAACCAGCCTATCCATTTAAATTCTAAAAAATTGGTGTAATTGGGTAAAAAAAAAAAATTCTGATATAAAATCTGAATCTCCCCACGTAACAACTCAACATTAGAATCATTGTTAAATTGAAAATCACAAACTATATCCCTGATATTGCGTCATTAAGTATAACTTTACAAGGGCAAAATTCTCATTAAAATCTTAATTTTTTTATTTAACTATATTAAAGGAATGCCTATATTTTATGTTGTTTATTTCTTATTAATTCCTACCACTAGTCCACTCTTTTTCAATCGTTAATAAAATACTTTCTATTCATCCATTGAAGTTCAAATACATCTTTTTAAACTAGCAGTGGATGACACTTGATGTTAATACCATTGTTTCTTTTTTTTTCACATATTAATTCATTCATTATATTTAAAAAAACAGTATCAGTCGTGGGACTGCCGATAGAAGTGAAAACGGAACTATTAAGTTGAGAGTAATTAAAACTATATGCAAAAATTATATGAAATTTTTTATGTTTTATTTATTAGTTACATATGATGGGTTAAACAAATCATGAACAAAATATAAATACAAAGTGGTTGAAAAAATAATTAATATACAATTATCTTAATTATACATAGTATTTATATTTACACGAATTTCAATGAATTCAAGTTTGAACATTATTTTCATTATTTACATCATTGTCATCATTAATTTCGACAATACTTAGATTATCTGTTCGTTCAATCATTTCATTGTATTCTAAAAAAGATACAATAGGTTTATGGTAACTGAAATAAGAAATAAAAATGTTTGATTGAAATTTATCTAAATATCGTATAAAAACAGCATCGATAGTCGTTTTTAACTTTGTTGTACTGACTTTTCGATCATTAGACATAGTCAAACCTAATGTTTCATTCAAAAATTCAATTAATGATAAATTTTTGTCATCTGCGAAGTTAATATTAAAGTCTCCGCTTAATATCATAGGTATGTCGTCAAATTTTTCGCCAAATCTTTTTTCGATTAATTCAGAACCTTCTTTTGTGTAAATCATTAAATTTTCGAATAAAAATTGTTCTATCCGTTGACATCTTCAAGTTTTTTCTCGTGGGATTAAGGATCTAAACAAGTATAAAAAATAGAAATTTAGAGATTTTAAATATGTTACAATATTTTTCTAATAGTGAAATTAAATTATATTAGTTCATAAATAATTATTTGGCAAAAAAATAACAAAGCACGTATTTTATATCTAACAAATTACACAAACAAACAATAACTTCGTAAAATTGAATTTTACAATAAATGAACATATTTCATAAAATCTAAAATTATTATAACATTTTTTTAATTTTCCAATTTTAAAATCCACGGAAAATTTTTATCAAATAACTAGAAATCTATTTTACCACGCTAGTAAGATAAATCTTATACCGTAATAATACTCATTTCATGATGAAGAGGTTAAATATTAAAAACATAATTAAAATGAATAATGCTAAATTTTAAATACAAATATTCGTACAAATATTAAAAATGTTTAAAAATATATTCGTTGTTTTCATTATTCATTTATCTGTATAAAAATATTAATATGTTTCATACTCACTTTTATACTGAAGTCAATGAATTTAAATTCAATAAATAAACAGTAATCCTTCAATTAAATAATTATAATAATAGTCAAATTAAAAATTCACTTAAATAAACAAAATCCAGTACACACAAGTTGAACTTCCCACGTGGTCAATTTAACTTTACTTATGTATATAACTACACTCTAATACTTAATGTACAACGCGGCACATTTACAATTACAGATGTACTGCTACTATAACGTATTGGTGACGTGACTCACAAAATTATACTTATCCAAAAAGCGTCCAACGCGCACATAATACAGTCAGAAATAGTCGATATATTAGTGTATACGTGTACACAGGCTACTGCGCGTGCGCTAGTCTGGCTCTCCATAGCTATAGATATACTATTATCATTAGCATGTCGGTGACGCGAACCGAGGATTTTACCCTCTACCAAAACGCTCAACGCGACTAAAGAAGTTTTCACTTCAAAAATGAATAAAAAGTAAAAAAATAATAGTCCAACAGCATATATAGAAAGGAAAATCGTTCGTTGTGCCCCTGTTGAGCAATAAATAGCACGTTGGACTTTTAATCCAAATGTCGTAGGTTCGAATCCCTCCTGGCATGGCCTAATTTCTGAGAATGTGATTTCTTTTTTACATTACTATTTTATAGGAATAATTAAATTCGATAAATGAATAAATAGTAACAAACAAACAAAAAATAGTCTAACGCCATATATAAAAAGGAAAATGAAAAATTGCAAGGAAAATCGCTTTCTAGTTTGTCACTTAATATTGTAAGTCTGTCATATGTATATACATATTTATATTAATTGTAACTATTTAATAAAAAGTAACTAAAATAAAAAAAGATTTTCTTTGTTGACCTAGAAGGAATTAAATATCCTAAATATTATCCAAAGTATAATTTTTGAACACATATCCCCTCACTGGAAAACATATTTCTTTTAATTAATATGTAAGAAATGAGCATTTTTTTTATTGATGAGTGTAGGAGTGGGAAGGCCCATTGACACCAGCTAAGGGGAATGGGTAGTTTCCCCTCCCCCTTGGAATGTGGAATGGCAAGTGGCAGGGATTCGGTCTTTGGGTACGACGGAGTGAAGTCATGTCCGAACGTTGCTAACTGTATAATAACTGTTTTCTTTAAATGTTTTTGAAGTGAAAACTTCTTTACACGCGTTGAGCGTTTTGGTAGAGGGTAAAATCCTCGGTTCGCGTCACCGACATGCTAATGATCTCCAGACTAGCGCACGCGCAGTAGCCTGTGTACACGTATACACTAATACATCGACTATTTCTGACTGTATTATGTGCGCGTTGGACGCTTTTTGGATAAGTATAATTTTGTGAGTCACGTCACCAATACGTTATAGTAGCAGTACATCTGTAATTGTAAATGTGACGCGTTGTACATTAAGTATTAGAGTGTAGTTATATACATAAGTAAAGTTAAATTGACCACGTGGGAAGTTCAACTTGTGTGTACTGGATTTTGTTTATTTAAGTGAATTTTTAATTTGACTATTATTGTAATTATTTAATTGAAGGATGACTGTTTATTTATTGAATTTAAATTCATTGACTTCAGTATAAAAGTGAGTATGAAACATATAATATTTTTATACAGATAAATGAATAATGAAAACAACGAATATATTTTTAATCATTTTTAATATTTGTACGAATATTTGTATTTAAAATTTAGCATTATTCATTTTAATTATGTTTTTAATATTTAACCTCTTCATCATGAAATGAGTATTATTACGGTATAAGATTTATCTTACTAGCGTGGTAAAATAGATTTCTAGTTATTTGATAATATTTTTTCGTGGATTTTAAAATTGGAAAATTAAAAAAATGTTATAATAATTTTAGATTTTATGAAATATGTTCATTTATTGTAAAATTCAATTTTACGAAGTTATTGTTTGTTTGTGTAATTTGTTAGATATAAAACACGTGCTTTGTTATTTTTTTGCCAAATAATTATTTATGAACTTATATAATTTAATTTCACTATTAGAAAAATATTGTAACATATTTAAAATCTCTAAATTTCTATTTTTATACTTGTTTAGATCCTTAATCCCACGAGAAAAACTTGAAGATGTCAACGGATAGAACAATTTTTATTCGAAAATTTAATGATTTACACAAAGAAGGTTCTGAATTAATCGAAAAAAGATTTGGCGAAAAATTTGACGACATACCTATGATATTAAGCGGAGACTTTAATATTAACTTCGCAGATGACAAAAATTTATCATTAATTGAATTTTTGAATGAAACATTAGGTTTGACTATGTCTAATGATCGAAAAGTCAGTACAACAAAGTATAAAACGACTATCGATGCTGTTTTTATACGATATTTAGATAAATTTCAATCAAACATTTTTATTTCTTATTTCAGTTACCATAAACCTATTGTATCTTTTTTAGAATACAATGAAATGATTGAACGAACAGATAATCTAAGTATTGTCGAAATTAATGATGACAATGATGTAAATAATGAAAATAATGTTCAAACTTGAATTCATTGAAATTCGTGTAAATATAAATACTATGTATAATTAAGATAATTGTATATTAATAATTTTTATTCCACCACTTTGTATTTATATTTTGTTCATGATTTGTTTAACCCATCATATGTAACTAATAAATAAAACATAAAAAATTTCATATAATTTTTGCATATAGTTTTAATTACTCTCAACTTAATAGTTCCGTTTTCACACTTCTATCGGCAGTCCCACGACTGCTACTGTTTTTTTTTTCTTGCCTTTTTCGAAATCAACCAAAAGCGGAGAGCAGAGTGCACTCGATCTTCTCTTTTCAAACAATTAAATCTCACCAGCAATGACATCCAATAATTCACAAAATAGCTGTAAATTTATGTTTCGAGATATCTTTCCGATTTTTTCGAAATTTCGCAATTGTCCATAATTCTGGAGATCTTCGTATAATAAGGACCATTATAAATTTTTATCATCTTCCATCCTCTCAAAAATTGACACATTTGTTGAGTAATTCAGAGTACCACTGAGAATTGTACCTCTCGTGAAATAGGTTGCCAACCCCTGTTCTATTGTATAAAAGTAAAATTGTATCATATTGTTTGTTCATTAAAACGTGAAATTTAATTTTTCATTGCTTTAAATCCACCTATTCTTCCTTTAAAAATCATTTGTTCAGGAAAAATTAAACAGTTTCGTTCTGTACATCATTTATCTAGAGAATTGATCGACAAACTGTGTTCCACGAGTCCCAATAAAAAAAATTGGAAAGAAAAATTACAAATATTTATGCAAAATGGATTTATGTTCTCATGAAATTCGGTTAGCCACAATTATCTAAAGATCTTTTTTAACTTTTATTGTAATATAATAAATGAATTTTAAAACTTTATTTTATGCAGTAGATTGTGAATATACTATTATTTGCTATCCCGAGTTCCACGAAGTAATTTTATCCTAGTTAGTACAATATTTTGAAACCTTTTACATTTGTGGGGGAAAAACACCTATAATGAAGATAAAAAAATTTATCGACATATGAACAGATTCGATGCTAAAATTTAAATTTAAGCTAGAAGACCTACATTTTTAGGTTACCAATTCATGCCATATACGCAGAATTTCTCACACAGCTATGAACATTTTCATGCCATTCACAAAAATGTATTTAGAAAGTGAAAAATATTTTTAACGCGATTGGCAACAAAAACAAAATACAAAAACGAATTGAACACGGAATATGAAATGCTACTGCAGATAATTTCAAAAAGCTTATACGTCGATAGTTTGTGTAAAAAATTGTGAACACATATCTCAGTTACTAAGTATAATGCATGCGTAGGTGACATTTGGATCACAAATTTATATTATCAATGAGTAAATAACATTAAAATTACATCATAAAAGTTTTTAATAAAAAATAAAATAGTTCTAGGGGTTCCAAGAGTTGAAAAAGTTTGACGATTGACCAATGTCCAGAAATGAGAAGTCTTTCATTTTCAAGATTCACTCTGCTGCTTTAACCCCCTCCCTCGAAAAAGAAAAAAAAAGAGCTAACATTTATTTTACCAGTTTTACGACTGTCACCCTCCCTTAGCCCCCCGCGTGTTCCCTTTCGCTGAAGGGGAGAATTTCATTGAAAAGGTTACCCGAGAGAGAAATTTATTGCCCATCTTGGGAATCTTGAGACAAATATTTGTGCCAAAAATTTCGCAATAGCCAACGCCATCTAGATGTCATGTAAGGTGTTAAACTAATGGCCCGCCATCACCTTAAGGCAGAAACATGACAAGTTCCAAGGGTTTGGTTTGGGTTGGCCGGGTCGGCAATCTCATATGTTACTGGTGATCTCAAGGTGAGTATGAGGTAAGGACCTTCTCTCTTGGGCATGAATTTCCTGCTCCTGTTGTTACGACTTATGGGACGAATGGTCACCCAAACTTTATCACCAGGTTTATAATATTTTCTTCTTCGTCGATCGAAGTTTTCTTTCTGACAATCCTGTTTCTTTACGGGATTCATCCTGTAGGGATACGTTGCTATTAAGGGTTGATCACCCGTGTCAAAACGGTGTTTAATGAAAGGCGTGTGCTCTCCCCCTGGTTGGAAACATGCCTCATTTCTATCCAGGAGTATATTGAGTGTTATATCTTCTAATGTCTTCTTGAAGAATTTGTACTGTTCCCGAGGATTTCCGAGAAAGTGCCATTTTCCACCCTGGACGTCAAGGACGATACCAGCTGCATTGAGGAAATCAAGTTCTAACAAAGTCTTATTTCCTTTGGCATCAGGCAATACTAGAAATTCTGTAGTAATAACTTTGCCTTCAATGTACAGGTCGATGACAGTAGTCAGAGCCATAATGGTCTACCGAATTCCATCAGCCATCATAAATGAAATCCTTTTGTTCGTAAAGGTAACATCATGCTCTTGTAGAAATTTAAACATCTTTTCACCTGCAAGGATATGGGAAGCCCCAGTATCAGCACTTACAGCAATCTTTTCTCCAAAAATTTTGAGAACAATTACACTTGTGGGATACAAGTTTGAATTCAAGTTGAATAACGTCATACAGTTCACTGCTGTTTCCATTTCATTAGCTCTCGTGCATTTAGGACACTTTGACTTGATGACTCCAGGAGTCCCACATCCGTAACACTTTATCGGGTTTATTCCTTCAGTTTTATAACTTGGGAATCTAGGCACTGTTCTAGAGGGTCCAGATAAGTGGTATTCATGGGATCCTCCAACAGGTTGATTTTTCTTTAATGGAAAGGGTTTCCTGAATTCTTCTTTCTTCTTTAAAGTCTGATTTGAATTACTTTTCATTCCAGGCCTTAGGTTGTCATATGCGTCCAACTTTTCAGCCAATTCCAGAGGATCGTTCAAATCCGCCCAAATATCCAAAAAGTGCTCTTTGATATTTGATGGAGTTTTTCTTTTTATCTGATCAGCAATTATTAGACTTTTAAGTTGATCAAACATGGTCATCTTCCAACTCTTTGATCCAACCTTCAAAATAAGAACTCAATTCGAAATAAAAGTCTCGCCATGTCGAATATGGTTTTTCTTCTGTTGGGAAAAGTACTGCCTATACTTCTTACTAATATCCCGCACTTATTCTAATTTTCCACATTTTGCTTCCTTTCATTTTGTGGTTGCTATGGATGATAGTGTTATCCGTCCTTAGCAATTGTCCAGCAATGTAGTAAGAAGAGAAGTATGAGTATGCAAATTTTTTTTCCACGTTTGTTCATCACATGATAGCGTTCATAAGAGCTTTAAAGGTTTTGACGCGTGTGGACAGTTGTTGTTTCAAGTCAAAGTTTTACAGGAAAGATTTAATAGACGAACTTAAAATTTTTGGCATGTCTTCCCGACATCACATAAATGATTTTATGCGTGGCCGAATTATTGGAAAGATCGAAGAAGGGCGAAAAATAACAGATGTTGCCAGAGAGTTCGACATCGCTCACAGCGTTGTTTCACGGCTGTGGAAGTCATTTAAAACTACTGGAATGTGTAGTAGACGGCACGGGGGAGGTCGTGTTAGAAGTACGATGCCTGCAGAAGACAGATATATCGTCCTATCAGCAAAAAGGAACAGGCGCACCACAGCTCAGCAGGTGGCAAATCAGTTTCTTGCTGCCTCAGGAAGGCAGATCTCCCGAAAAACTGTTGCCAGACGTTTGAGGGGAGGAGGACTATACGCACGCAGACTTGTTGTATGTGTCCCATTGACCAGACAGCACCGTACTGCCCGTTTGCAATGGTGTCGTGAGCATCACAATTGGACTGAACAGGACTGGGCATGCGTACTATTCTCAAATGAGAGTAGGTTCAGTCTGTCATCGGATTGTAGACGCCAACTGATCTGGCGCGAGAGTGGTACTGCTTATCGTCCAGAAAATATCCAGGAAAAGGACCGATATCCGACATGCAGTATCATGGTGTGGGCCGGCATCATGATCAATGGCCACACCCGCCTACATGTGGTTGCGAATGGGACTATGACGGGCCAACGATACATTGATGAAGTTCTACTTCCTCATGTTCGTCTTTTCCGTGGTGCTGTCGGTGATGTATTTGTTTTTATGGAAGACAACGCAACATGTCATCGAACACTCGCTGTTCAGGATTGTCTAGACAGCGCGGGTATTCAACGTCTCGTATGGTCAGCGCGTTCTCCAGATCTAAACCCCATTGAAAATGTGTGGGATGCTTTGGGGAGGCAAGTTGCTGGTCGAAACTATCCTCCGACAAACAAGAACACCCTCATCCGTGCACTCACAGAGGAATGGGATAAATTGCCTCAACAGCTGCTGGATAATGTTGTGCAAAGTATGGTATGACGTGTGGAATGTTGCATCACACTCCACGGTGGACATATCCCGAACTGATACCTTTCTTTAAGGTGCCTGCTGACTTTTAGATGCATTGTTCCATTTCTCCGTACGCAGATCAAATGAACATTTTTTCTTCTTTCAGATGTTTCACAGCTTTTGTACTTTCCAGAACAATAAATATTCTTTATTCTAATGTCTGAACAGTGTGGTAACTATATTTTATCCTACTAGGCCTCATGTCTCGCTTAATGTTATGCTACATAGCAATTTGTGATCCGTCCTTAGCAATTGTCCAGCAGTGTATATACTGTAACACACAATACATACTAAGAGCAATAATATATAACCGCTGTTCTTATACAGAGTAACAGAGCAAGAGTATTTAGAATAAACAACACTTATCTATTCACAGGTTTTCTGGATGAAAACAATATTTTTTCGCAGGGTTGCGAATTATCTATTTGTTGTCGGGTGACAACGCCTCAACCTAAGTGGAAAAAGCGAGAGAAAGTTGGGAAAATTTGTCGGATCGGCTGGACGTTTGGCGCCAATTTGTAACGGTTCTCATACGTCATTACTGGGTAAACCAAAAAAATGGATAAGATCTCGGGGTAATTTAAATATTTTAATGACATAAAATAACACAGTTACAATGGACAGATATTTAGACACAATACAGGTTAAACATTTAAAGGAAATAAGGGGAAGTTAAACACATTACATAGTCCAGGATTGGACAGCGAGAGGAGTAACGTTTACTCGTTCAAATCTCAACTCTCTCTGGCGGTAATACAGGGCTTCGCTCGGTAACACTTCCGTTACAAGTACCACCATCTACATTTCGGTCTTCGAATTAAACCGTGTGTTACACCAATATATATATATATATCGGATATCTAATATATATATATATAATCCAATATAAGAATTTTTTAATATATAATCATATACATATACATACACATATATATATAAATTTATACACACATATACATATACATATAAACAAAAATATAAAAATAATCATATAGTTATAAACCTAAGATAACTAAAAGTAGGAAGTAGGCACACAGTATAAAGACAAATTCCTGGCCTTAGGAACCAGGATTGCAGGTTTAAACAAGTTTTGCGGCGCCAACCTTCACCTGTTATTTGTCATATTATGTACCAAGAGGAAAGGAAAGAGTTCTATACGTAAAATTTAAATATTAAGTCATTAAACAAGAATATATGAACATAAACATAACCTACTAAAACGGATTTATAACGATGGCCAAGAGTGCAGTATCGTGTTCCCGCCAAATAGGGAGAGCAGAACCACATAAAGTTACTTGCGATACGATATAAGAAACGATTAATTGCGATACGATATACGATAATAAGAAATATATATATATACTTTTAAAAAATCATAAAATTAGCGTAAATTATAAAGAAACTCTGAAAAATATATATTAAAGATTTAAAAAAAAGCAAGCATGTGGCGCCATCTATTTAATAATTGTAGGATAAATTAGATATTGTCTAAATTTAAAAAAATTACAAAACATAATAACAGTAAATAATTACAATAATACAAATTGTATCATAAAAAATCATTATAAATATAGTTACAAAAAGAAAATTAGCAGGGTATCCATGTTCAATACAGTGATTAAAAATTTTTTAAGATTTAAAAAATATTAGCTTTATCGCTAACTAATACTTTATTGCGATAAATATAGTTAAAAATAATATTTCTATATATAGATATTGATAAATTAGAATTCCAGTAAGGCACTTTGATGATATTAAAATTAAAGGCATCTCTTTTATCATAAATATTAGTATGTAGTTTCAAATCCTTAATATACAGAGATACATCTAAGTAATTTGTTTTGATTGGATTATTATTAATTTTAACTAAGTTTAAGTAGGACGGATAAAAATTAATAATAGGATTTAAATAATCATTTTTACCAAAAATAATTAAATCATCAATATATCTAAAAATGTAGTAGTCATTATTAATAATATAACTATATTCATAAAAATGTAAATAAAGATTAGCCAAACTATTACTAGCTGGGCCCCCTTGTGGGAGTCCTTTCTCTTGTTTATATAAAGAACCATTAAAAAAAACTGATATAATTTTCTTTTAAGACAAAATCTATGAGAGTTTTAAATTTGTTAAAATTAATATTAAGGTTATACATACTGTGGTTTTCTAAAATTACTTTAATAATATCATATAAATCAATGGAATTGAAAAGATCTTCAAAGTCATAACTATGAACTGAATAAATATTTTTATCATTAAAAAAATCTATAATCTCTTTACTATTTTTAATTATAGCTTTATTACATTGCTGATTAATAAAGTTTTGTATTATATTATGAAGTAATTTGCCTGCAGTAGTAATATATGTTCTAAAACCATTTGTCACAGTTCTAAATTTAACCGGACTTTTATGGAATTTTGGAGTTAAAAAAATATATGGATACTTAATTTTAGGAATACAATAACCTAATTTTTTATAAATAGCAATAATACGATTACTAATTTCATTATGTGACATCTAATTTTTTAAAAGAACCATTATTAAGAAAGTGATCATAAAGAATATTATAATAAAAATACTTACAAATCACAGCATAGTTACCAGGTACTTTATCAATGTAAACTATGATAAAATTTACTTCGAAAAATTTCTATGGCTTTTTTTTCAAAAACTACCCCTAAAAATACACATTAGTGTGCTATATAATTTCTAAAATGTTATTATTAAAATTAAGACAATTGAACTTTTTTTAATTATTAAAATATATTTAAAGATAGTTTATTTTTAATCAATATTTAATTATTTGAATTGTTCTCTGTAAATTGTTTTAGAGGAAAGATGAGATAACGAAGATGGTATATCATTCATCTACCTGCCTCACCGCATTCCTTATAGGGAGAAAAGAGTCAAATTCAAATATTATAATTCTTTGCATTCCATTTTTAAAAATTTCATTTCAAAAAATAATTCTTCAATTTTTTATGTGTGAATAATTCCTGCTTCGCAATGAGGAAAATTCGCTATCAGAAATTACTGGAAAAAAGAAGGAAAAATTTTTACTATCACTTTTTTTTTGGGGGGGGGACACTAATTAACAAGAAAATGGGAAATAAATGTTATAGAATTTCATTGTTTCAATACTTACTAATGAAATTTTTTTTAATATGTTAATTAAGATGGACATCTTAGTTTTATGATTTTGGACAAGACTTTTATTTTAATCTAGATAATAAAGAATATTTTAATGAAATTGCAATAAAATTCATTCAATAGTTTGTTTTTCTATAGAGAACAAATACAAGTCTATCCTAACTGTAAAACAGACTTACAATATATTTATAACAATTTTTTGTGCATATAAATCCAACATACTGGGATTCTTCATTGACTTCAAATACAATAGATTGAATTCATTACATTAAATTCTTAAGCTTATACTGAAATATAAAATGGTTTTAAAAGTTTTTTGTTTACTCTCTCTCTCTTTTCAACCCCATATAAATTCAGAAAGAATTATAATTACTAAACTCCTTTTTTAGAAAAAATATTAAATTTTCACACAAAGGAAATCAGATAAATTTCTTTTTTAATTTAAGTTTTTTAAAAGTGCCACTTGTAACACTGGCTGCAATATGCTTTGCAACTTTCTATTTTTGGCGTATTTCGTATAATTGGTGCTTCCACTCCTGTTTTGGCTTTTCCATGCTTTTTTTTTCTGGATTTCTCATGAAGACATCATATCCTTATTCAAAATTATAAACCCAACATTATCTAAGATAAAGATTTGATTGTTGTCGATGCAAAGTAAGAGGGAAAGTCGATGGACAGGAATTGAACATTTAACTGACTGTTCATATTTTCTTCCCATTTAAAAGGAAAACCGTCTCCCTTGATTTATGGTCACTACCAGCGTTCGCTGGGGGTCATTGGGAAACTGGGTTTTAAATAAACCCTCCATCTCATATCTAATTTTTGTTTCAGAGTCCTTACTAGTATGATGTCTGTAATTAAAGTTCATGATAATTCAATTCAAAACAGTCCATGATTGACGCAAAGAGTCTTGTTTGTAGTAGGCAGTAAAAGAGTCAATCCCTGATTGGACAGGTGGGCAGTGACGTCAGAGTTGGGCCTCGTGTGATTCTTTTTCGCTGATGTACGTGAGCTGTCACTGATGGTATATGGAGGTGTACTTGTTGACTGGAAGCCTCTTTGTCGACGCGTGCCGGTGGAAGTGAGTCTTGATGGTAGTTAGAGATGACATCTGGAATGATTCATATTTAGTAGGGGAGATACTGTCTGTCAGGCCGGTGATGGATGTGCCTGGCAGTAGAGAGTAGATGCTGGATGTGTGGAGAGGAAGCAACGCCATTGGTCTAGGGCATGGAGTGAGAAACCTCTTTATTGGTTGAGTAGATTTAGGGAAGGGAAGTTTGTTGTTGGGCTGTGGGAGTATTAGATAAGATGAATTTACTTTTGTAATAAAATTATGCGGGGAATATAAGAGAGTTTTAGAATGAATGAGCCAGTCACTAAGGTCATTGGCTGTAAGTAAAACGTATTATTCCTCTTCTTCGAGATATTCTTCGAAGAGTTTAATGATTGCCTTCTTTTTTTCACTTTTACTTTTAAAGGAGGGGGTGTAAGAGCTGACGTATTAACTAAACTTATTTGTTGTAGAAGTAGAGATAGGGCCTGGATTGTTTGTTGTAGTGTCTGAGATTAAAACATTCACTTTGACTATTGTTACTTGATAGCGGGGTGGTAATCGGGTCAGTTTTATTTTTGGTAGTCTGATTTACGTTACTGGGAACTTGTGTGACGTGTGCTGCCATCTGTTGAGGTGTCGCGGAGTGATTTGTTTGTGTAATTTGTGCATATGATGTGTTGGGTCTTACAATGCTGTTTACAGTAGTAGTGTAGTTTGTTTTCAAATATGTGCCTTTGCGGGGCTTGGGGTAAAGGGGGTATCTGACAGTTGATGCAGAACAGTGAATTGACCTTAACGATCTAGCATTCACGAGTCTGGTGATCCTTTCCACATTTTAGACTTCTCGGGGCGAGATGTCAATTGTCTGCCGTATGGTTAAGCTGGCTGCATTTGAAGCATTGGGTTGCCCCTTTGCGATCAAATCCTTCCACTATTATAGTTAAATAACTTAAGGTTTTTAGCTCGAATATTTTGGCATTTGAAAGGTTCCCGGGTAGTGTGACTAAAAAAACTGGTAAAAAACTGTTTTGTGATGTTGCCTATCAGTTGGGTCACACGATCAACTGTGAATCCCAGATCGATCAGGTCGTTTGAAATATCTGTGGGTTTGGTATCGCGAGGTAGTCCTTTAATGACTACTTCGATTGACCTTTTTGTTTTAGGTGTAATAGTATAGTGTGGGAATTTAACGTTATCAAGGAAAGTGTTTAGCGCGTGGTGTTGGTCAAAAGTGTCAGTGTACAGTTTGATATATTGTCCGGCCTTTTTGCTTCTTAAGTAGGGCATTTTTGCTGTTAATGTTTTCATTTGAGTTCTAAAGTCGTCAGTTATTTTTAACATAGTAGGGGGGGGGTAGATTTACAGTGTTGGTGTTTGAATTTAGTGTGGTTTTGTTGGTCGTGATGTTGATGTGGTGTGGAGATTTAGTTGTGTCTGCTATTGGTTGAGATTGTAGATCTAAGTTTTCTAAGGTGTTAAATTTATTTGCAAGTTCTATATTAAAATTAAGTTGCGAAGTGGAGTTCGTTCTTAAGTTTTTGGAGATTTTCCTTTGTGGGGGCTGGTAAAGCCGTCTAAATTTTCTTTTCGTTTGACCTGCGTTGGGTTGGGGAGAGGGGGGAAATCTTGTGGATATTGTTTAACTGGAGAGTTTTTGGGGGAGGTATTTAAAGTATAGTTAGGGGTGTCACATGGGGGGAGAGAGGAATTCTATCTTACCACGTGTTGCATGCTCTTTTCATAAATTGCCTGTAGCTTGAGCTGGTTCTGGATCATAGAACTGTTGGGCTCCACTCCTAGTACCTTGTAGTTGTTGATGGTATTCCTAATGGAGTCTAGAGCAGTTTTCAGTAGTATTGATTCCTCGGTGAGGGCAAGTTGTCCTCTGTAGATTGTGTCTTGTGGCGTTATTGGTCGTGAGGTATGATTTGAAGAAGGTAGATTTAGATCCTTAGGTACATCAATCATCATTTTAGGTGTTTCTTCGAACAATGGTGATATGGAACGATAACTTTCAGTGGATGTGCTGGGTAGCCGCTCAGAGTTTTTACTTCGGTCCGGAGTTTCTCCACCTTT
Organism: Trichonephila clavipes; assembly: GCA_019973935.1. NCBI lineage: Eukaryota > Metazoa > Arthropoda > Arachnida > Araneae > Nephilidae > Trichonephila > Trichonephila clavipes. Next base: position 112,518 of record BMAU01018460.1, on the reverse strand, counting down.
CCAGTGGATTGTTTGGCTTTTCTTGCGGGCCATAATCGAATACTATTTAGTAGAGAAGTACTCAGTGCCAAACTGAAAAATAAATTTTTCAGCTGGCTAACGTTCACCAAGTATACACAAAATTCGTATGCGGGTGTGTAAAACACGACCGTCCACTATCGTGTCTCCTACCAGTCTCCTCTGAATAATATTTTTTGGAGCATAGAAAGCGTAGCGTTCCTCCCTCCCATCACTGAACAGTGAATCGTCACTACCAGCAAACGTTTTACAACCTTTTCTGGAAGGGATTCCTGCATGGGGATCATCCATCATATTGTTCAAGCACTCAAAACTTGCCACTTGTCTCGTTATAGAATGACCTTTCCCCTTTTTTCGCAAAAAATAAAATTTTGAAAATCGCTTCTATTGAATAAATGCTATGGTAAGCTAAGGCTTTGACCAATTATTATATTTCTGTTTTATAAATGAATGCAGAGCATATTACACAGAAGTTATCAATATAGCTGAGTGGTAATGGCTGAGTGGTAGCTCATCGTGTATCCCCGCCATAGATCCGGTGTCCAAATCCTAGGATAGGCAAAGTAGACTCGGTCTTTCATCCCTTTAGTGGGTTGATAAATTAGTACCAAGCTTGCTTGGGAACTTAACTCTGGGGATTTCGCGTCAGAGTAACCACCTGAACAAAACATCTACTGATGCACCTCAGTGCCCAAGGTCAGGAAAAACTGAGACGGGCACAGTAGGCCTTGGCCCTCATGAGCTGTTGCGCCTTCGATTTAAGTCATCAATGCAAACCATTATTATACAGACTATTGCAAAAAAATTCAGGTTTTTTATATTATGCAATCAATCATATTAAAAAAATTAATGAACAAAATTCCTTGATCATAAAGAACATGAATATTTTTAAGAAATGCATCTTATGTATCTTGAAAATTATAAATCCACTTTAATTTTTTCTCATTCTTTTAATTGATAATCATAACATTCTCAGTAGGCTATATATATTGATGTGAACTCTAAATTATTTCACACCCTCTTTTGCAATACAACATGAAATTATAATTCCATGAATTGATTCCATTTATTTAATACCTAAATCCTATATATATAATGAGGTATTTCTTAATTATTTAAATAATTCCAAGAGATACCGACAATTTAAGATTACTCTTTCTTATACTCTTCTAGCTCTCTCTCTCTATAACCCCATTATCTGTATTTTTCATTCCGGAAGACGAGTTTAAAATAAACTAGGTTTAAAAAATTTGCGGTATTTAAATACATTTCGGCAACAAGTGAAAATAATAACGAGTGGAAAAAAGAAAAATTGAGAAAAATAATGTCTCTACCAGCAGGGCCGGCGGTAGCAGTTTCGCCGCCCTGGGCAAAGAGGTAAAATGCCGCCCCCGTTTATAACAAGAATTAAATGATACAACCTAAACCTTTCCTATGCTTAATGGTAAAATAAAACGTGAGCAAAAAAATTGCTATCAATAATGTTGAAGTTTTGATTAACAAAAAAAAATTATTAATGTATATTTTTGGCACTAAATTAAAATAAATTAGAGTTGCACAGAAAAAAAGAAAAGAGTCATTTCTAGTGTATAATTATAAAATACAGAAAACAACTAAAACAATTTAAAACCACTAAATATTAAAACTTAATTACCAAAATTTGCGGTATTTAAATACATTTCGGCAACAAGTGAAAATAATAACGAGTGAAAAAAAAATTGAGGAAAAGAATGTCTCTGCCAGCAGGGCCGGCGCTAGCAGTTTCGCCGCTCCGGGCAAAGTAGTAAAATGCCGCCCCCATTTATAACACCGCAAAAATTTGCGGTATTTAAATACATTTCGGCAACAAGTGAAAATAATAACGGGTGGAAAAAAGAACAATTGAGAAAAAGAATGTCTCTACCAGCATCTATTTTACATTAATTAATTCCTTGCACGATCTGGAAGTCTCTCTCACACTCACAAGCTAGACTCGTATACAAAAATTCTTCCAGTTCCGAATTAAGTATTTTTATATAAATGTAATTTTTATCTTACTTATTGCTATAATTTCCCAAAATAGCAAGCTCGTAATTATGTTCCAGCCTTGTTTTCGGGCCCGCTTTCATGAAAACCCTATTATTGGATGTATAAAGGAGTTTATGCACGTTAAATCAGATGAAATTTTTTGTCCTTATGTTAAACTGGTGTGGAAGTTTAGAGAGAGAGTCTGGTGCCAATTCAGGTGTTGTCTTCTGCACTAGGCGAAGGATCGGAAGAGCTTCAAGAGAGAAGTTGTTAGTGAAACAAGGTAATGAAAGTATTACAGGATGATTTATAAGCATTCTGATACCCCCCTGCCTGGGCGTAACATTTGTTTATCTACGCGACCTAGATTTGTGGGAGGAAATGATTGATCACCCAAATTAGCCATAACAAATGCAATTTATAATTGTCTAAATATATTGATCAACACAAGTCTTACTATAAGGAGGCAATCAGGAGTGATGTAACGTATTCCGAACTTCTAAGTAAATAGACGCCTGGAACCCTAACCACTTACCTTTAAGCAAAACTATCCTATGAATCTTTACCTTCCTTAATTTCTTTAACTCGCTAAAGCCTGTTCTATAACTGTGCTTCTAAGTTTAATGTCTTACCATCAGCTCACGGCTTTCAGCATATCAGCTTCCTTTCTCCTCCTCCTTCGCGATTACAAAACCTTCACTATATGTCTACTAACTAATCTGAATATCATGGTTTCTTCTTGAGAGGATTGGCTGTGAACTGACTCAATGCTAACCCCAAAGATTCCCCAAGATAATTAATAGGAAAAACGTGGTAAAGCCCCGTCACAGCATACGAGTGCCCACTAAGGAGGGGACGCATTACTATTTCGGTACTGGTCTTGATTAAGACAATCGTGCTCTAATTAATATTTTTATGGTAGAAGTAATTGTTTCTTAATAATACGAAGAGACGGAAGTTAGAAGAGCAGCAGCTGTTTTTGTAAAGAGACACAGACCTCTACTCACATACTAGACCGTGGTTCAAAAGGAAATCGTACTTCACTCACAGTCCCCATGTTCATAAATGCAACAGTAAAAAAACTATCAACGTATCAGTTTCAATTGAGAATTCAATTTCAAATTAAATTATGCTTTTCTACTTTTTATTTGAAATGAAAATAATTTAAGATGAAATTGTAACAACTATTCTGAATAAAGCATCAAATATATTTTTGGGTCTACTAAAGGGTGTTTTTTTTAGAGGTATATAGAGCTTTAAATTGCAATAAAACAACGATGTATTATTCGATTGACATGAATTTTTCTTTATTCGAAAGATAATCTTGTGGCATTAAATTTTAAATATGATTTCTGGCATAGGACTGCCCCGGCTGGCTCGGATGTAGTCCAATCTGGATGTCCAATTTTCGATGACTTTTTCCAACATTTGTGGCCGTATATCGGCAATAACACGGCGAATGTTGTCTTCCAAAAGGTCAAGCGTTTGTGGCTTATCCGCATAGACCAATGACTTTACATAGCCTCACAGAAAATAGTCTAGCGGTGTTAAATCACAAGATCTTGGAGGCCAATTCACAGGTCCAAAACGTGAAATTCGGCGGTCACCAAACGTGTCTTTCAATAAATCGATTGTAGCACGAGCTGTGTGACATTTTGCGCCGTCTTGTTGGAAGCACAGCTCCTGGACATCATGATTTTTCAATTCAGGAATGAAAAAGTTAGTAATCATGGCTCTATACCGATCACCATTGACTGTAACGTTGTGGCCTTCATCGTTTTTGAAGAAGGATTCCACCAGCCCATAAAGCGCACCAAACAGTCAGTTTTTCTGGATGTAACGGTGTTTCGACATACACTTGTGGATTAGCTTCACTCAAAATGCGGCAGTTTTGTTTGTTGACGTAGCCATTCAACCAGAAGTGCGCTTCATCGCTAAACAAAATTCGTTTATGAAAATCAGGAACAATGGCAATCTCGTTTGGGCCCATTCGACGAATCTCTATGTGAGTGAGTGAGTGAATTTTGGGTTTTATGGCACAAGAGCCAAATTTGGCTATACTGCGCCACACGTTTGTTAAAATATTAAAATTATGTTAAAAATGCACAAGAAAAATACAATTACATAAAAATAATTATGAGATATGTGCATGCCTGCATGCACATATATATATAAAAAAATAAAGTTAAAGTTAAAACATTTTAAAAAGTCAAATTAAATATAAAAATCCAATTTTCTTCATAAAAGCAAAGAGATTTTGGTGGGGAGATTCCCCCACCAAGTCAGATAAGGTTAAAACAGATTTATGAAAAAAGGTCATGCGATGATGGTGAAAAACGGGACAATCTATTAAAATGTGACACACAGTGTAAGAGACCTTGCATGACGGACATTCAGGAGCATCTTCACCCAATAATAAATGCCTGTGAGTGAAGCGAGTATGACCAATGCGAAGACGAGTCAATTTGACATCAGTTCTTCGCATTGGCATCACAGACCATGCTCCTATGACAGGTTTCACAGAGTGCAGTTTGTTTTCCAACTGCTGACTCCATGATTCTTGCCAGATCTTAAAAATATGATGCATGATGACGCGCTTCATATCCGATAGCGGAAAAGCTAGCGGCAGATGCGTCGTCGCCGACTTTGCCGCGCTGTCCGCTTGCTCGTTTCCTATGATTCCTACGTGACTTGGTAGCCAGCAAAAAACGATATCGAGACCCTTGCTGTACAGTCGACTCGTAATGTCGAGTATTTTACAAACCACTGGATGGCATTGATCGTTATAGTTTTCAAGCGCTTCTAGTACACTCATGCTGTCAGTATAGATGCAGTATTTACGGAGCATATTGGAGTCGATTAATTGAAGTGCACGGTAAATGGCGACAGCTTCGGCAGTGAAAATGTTGCAAGAAGTGTCGAGCCTATAACAGTGCATAATATCTTCAATCACGACTCCACAGCCAACGTAATCTGCACGTTTCGAACCATCAGTGTAGGTGGCCGAATAACGACTATACTGACTGCGGTGGTAGGCGAAGACGCGTTGAAAGACGACAGGCGCTACAGTGGATTTACTGTAAGTGGCAAAAGGGTTGATATAATGGAACCGTGGCGTATTCCAAGGTTGGAATAGGAAAAGGTTCCTTTGCTGGATATGCACGTTAGGTAGGTCGAGTTCAGAAATATGAAGCTTCATCCTATCCATAAACGGCCGTGCATCATAAAGTCTCTTCATGCTGGTACTCATATACACATTCTGCAGAGGATGTGAAGGCACGGACAAGATCTTAGAATAATACGCATGAGACAGCTTCCTCCGTCGTAGATCTAGAGGAAGCTGATTACAGGTAACATAGAGACTCTGCACCGGTGATGTGCGAAACGCACCCGAGCACATTCTCAATGCCATATGGTGGACGGGGTCAAGTTTTTTCAAAGTAGAGTTGCACGCTGATCCGTATACAACACATCCGTAGTCGATGCGAGAGAGTACGAGTGGCCGCGGTAGCCGAGTGGTATAGGTATCAGACTGTGGCTTGCTTTGTCACAGGTTCGAGCCCAGTACCACTAAAGACCCGCCGAGTAGGGCAGCGATGCACGTTAAATTTGTCGAGAGCTGAAACGTCCTCCCGTTGGTGTGGTGTGGTAGTTAGGAGAGGGGGGTGCCAGCTCAGGTGTCGTCCACGTCACTTGACCATGGTTCAAAATTACGTGGTCCGTCGCCAAAAGCCGTCGTGTAGCTGAACAGTGCGACGTTAATATTCAATCAATCAATCAATCAGTGAGAGAGTACGATTGCCTGATACACTCGGAGTAATGATGTTCGATCCGCCCCCCAAGAGGTGTTTGACAACACCTTCAAGAGGTTTAAAGACTTTTCACACCTCTTCCGCAATTGTAAAATATGCGGAAGGAAAGTGAGCCGGCGGTCGAAAATTACTCCGAGGAATCGTACGTCGGGAACTACGGGAATTTGTACAGCACGGATGCGTATTTCGGGGTCGGGATGAATACCCCGTTTGCGGCAAAAGTGCACGCAGCAACTCTTGCTCGCAGAAATACTATGACCGTTGCTGTCGCACCATTTTACAATGTTGTTGACGGCGGATTGCAACTGCCGTTCAATCATGCGCATGTCCGAACCTTCACAACTGATCTGTAGATCGTCCACGTATAGTGAAGCCTGTATAGAAGGCGATAAAACATGTAAAATGTGAGAGATATGACATATAAAAAGGGTGACACTCAAAATACTCCCCTGAGGAACTCCCTCAGCTTGGGTAAAAGGAGCAGAGAGTGCCACCCAGTCTCTCTCTAAAAGTACGAAGATTTAAATTTTTTTTAATAAAAGTAGGCAAATTGCCTCTTAATCCAAAATGAAATAAAGTGCATAGTATCCCATAGCGCCAAGTACGATCATATGCCTTCTCGATATCGAAAAAGATAGAAACTAAATGATTCCTCCGGACAAAAGCGTTTCTGATTTTGCTGTCCAGCTGAATAATATTGTCGAGAGTGGACCTTCCTTTACGGAAGCCACTCTGAAACAGAGGAATGCATCGGTTCTTTTCTAACTGGTAAACGAGACGTGCATTGACCATACGTTCCAGTGTCTTACAAAGGCAGCTCGTGAGTGCTATCGGTCGATAGCTTAGAGGATTCTTTGGATCTTTTCGAGGTTTGAGAATGGGGATCACTATGGCTGCTTGCCATTGAGTAGGATACACCTGCTCCCTCCATATTCGGTTGAATAGGTAAAGGAGACTTACTAGTGAATCCTCGTTCTAGGATATTCCATCAGGACCTGGACTAGTATTGTGGGCCGATGATAAGGCTCTCTTCAATACAAACATGTCAAAGTCACAGTTATATGATAAAGGTTGTCTGCACCTGAAGTGGATAGGTGTCCGCTCTAAACGATTCTTAGTCGCCTGGAATGCAGGGCTATATGAATCGGAGCTGGACACACTAGCAAATGTTTTGCCAATCAAGTTGGCCACATCTAAAGGTGACGAATACAAAGCAGTAGAAGTTTCCAATATCGGAATGTTAAACTCCCGATAAAGGCCATTCGCTGCTTTGACCTTTCTCCATAACTGTTGGCTGGTAGTTGACGATGTGATTGAAGACACATACTTGATCCAAGATTCTCTCTGGCATTGACGACGTATTCTACGAGCTAACGCTTTCGCACGTTTGAACGCTATGAGATTATCAGTAGTGGGGTACCTCCTGAAAATACCCCACGCCCTCCTTTGTTCCTTTTTGGCTTGTTGGCAGGAAGCGTTCCACCATGGTTTGCACAGCTTTCGAGGGGAATTGGATGTTTTGGGAATGGCTGCATCGGCAGCATTCCGAATAGCTTCAGTGACATGGAAGACTGCTTCATCAACTGCCCTTTTATGGACCATTGTGCCTGTGATAATCGCTACCCGTGTGTATTTATCCCAGTCTGCGCGATGAAAATGATAAGTGGGGGGACGAAAACGTGTCCCCGCACCATTAACATGCGAGACTAGGAGAGGGAAATGATCGCTGTTGTGCAGATCGTTTGCAACCTCGAAATTCAACATCGGTAGCAGAGTGGGCGAGCAGATGGCAAGATCGAGGGAGTGGAATGTCCTCGTGGGAGCATGGAAATAAGTCTTCTCGTCGTGGTTTAGCAGACAGAGACAGTGATCCGAGATCAACTGTTCAATCTGTCGCCCACGAGAGTTTGTATCATGCCCCCACAAAGGGCTGTGTCCGTTAAAGTCACCGAGCAAAATAAAAGGAGCTGGTAATTGACTGACTAAATGATTCAAATCCACTTGTGGCACAACATCGTTGGGTGGTAAATGAACACAACAGACTGTGACTAAAGAATGGACGTGAATCCGAACAGCCACAGCCTGTAATGATGTGTGCAGTGTGACGACATTACTGGGATATAGATGGGACGCGGAAAAAGGCATACACCTCCGTTTGGAGATATATCGCCATCCACATCCCGTCGTACACAATTATAACCACGCACTTGCATTGTCATGGTACTCTTCAGAAATGTCTCCTGAAGAGCAACGCATGCGGGCTGGTACGTGGATATGATGGATTTGATTGAGATCAGCAAGTCGAGTTCTTAGACCACGGCAGTTCCAGGAGATAAAGGAGGTCATCAAGTCTTCGCACGTGCTCCCCGCAAGGAGCCAGAAGACGAAGGTCTGGGCGACAGATCGTCCATCAGACTTTCGTCGCTTTGGGATGCATGAATTTCCATGACATCGTCTCCCATGTCATGGGGTTTTTTAGAGAGGTTCGACCTCTTTTTTTTGTGAGCATGCACCCCGATTTCTTGATGCGTGCTTTTCTAGTCTTTTTAACAGTGGGTGGAGTGGATACAGTCGTACGTGTATCCACTGCAATTGTCTTCGGTTTCACAGATTCGGACTGTGCAGATTTTGGAGCCGTACTTGCATCTACCTGAATGGCTGTTGATACGTATGTTTTGCTGGTTGCCGACGCATAGCTTTTTCCAGAAACTGGCGTGCGTGACGATACAACACGCCGAGCCTCCGGATAAGAAAGTTTATTTTTAATTTTAACTGCCGTGATCTCCTTTTCTAATATCCATGTCGGACAAGATCGAGAAAACGATGAATGATCCCCATTACAGTTGACACATCGTTCCTTTGCGTTACAGTCTGAGCTATCATGGCCCACCTCTGCACATCTAGAGCAGGTTGGCTGGCCGCGGCAGACTGTTTTGGAATGACCAAAGCTTTGGCATTGAAAGCAACGGAGCGGATTTGGAATGTAAGGTCGAACCGGACAATGGAAATAGGCGGCCTTTACGGACTGTGGGAGTTCAGGCGTCGAAAAGGTCAGGATGAGGTGCTTAGTGTTAAGCACCTGGCCATCCCGCCGAATCGTAATTCGCCGAACATCACAGACCTTTTGATCCACCATATTCTCCTTGTATTCCTCTGTAGACACATTCAACAAATCCGCTGCCGAGATGACGCCTCGCGAATAGTTGAGGGTGTTGTGCGGAACGACAGTGATGTCAATATGGGCCATTTTACGTAGGGTCCTGCGGGCGGAAGACTGTTCCACCGATGCTACTTCGAGGAACAAATCCCCGGAGCGCATCTTTCGAATTGTCTTGACCGGCCCAATGCTACTCGTGATCGCCTTCTCGATTAGAAAAGGTGTTACGTTGGAAAAGGTGTTCGGGTTTTAAGAACAAAGAATCTAGCACAGAATCGCTAAATTCTTGTTGCTGTGTATTAGATGGAATGTCATTCTTGTCAGATACAACTTGTTGCTCCACTGAAGGAGAGTTCCTGCTGGGTTCCATGAGTGTGTTTCTGTGTTCATCCCAGTACGCCTCCACCCACCATGGAGCCCAACAAGGGGAGGCAGCCCGCCGGTCATCTGACATGCGTCAGGCACGGCACTTACCTCAGAGGTGGTACTGGAGTATAGTATTACAGGTTCGGGATGTGATCCGCCAGTTCACCCAGGGCACCCCTAACTGCAATACTAACCCTAAAGCAACCGTCTTTGGTATTCCAAAAGAACCCGTATTGGAATCCGCAGAACTAATCACTAGCCGATTGACAGGAGCGGGCTCACTCCTGCCTCCCGTCTACGGAGAAGCATGGGCCAAAGGGCACGCAACAGGAACCCCAGACTCCACTTTCCCCCGGTAGGGTCGCCGCACACGGCAAACATGCGGGTCAGACTCAAAAACCAGTCTTAACATTACGTAAATCGAAAAGTAAAATTCATTTGTTTTAAATACCCCAAAGAAATAAACCAAAATTAAAATAGTAGAAATAATTAAACTCAAAATATCCAAAATAAAATTAACCACAAAACAACCCCTAACTGAACTAAATATAACGTTAAATATGGACCTGTAACTTAAACACTAACTAAGCAAATATTTTTGGGGGTTTTTCTTTCTTTTCAAAGTTCACTCGGGTACCTCGGGGACGTGGCCTCCCGTACTCACCCGAACGAATCTATGAGGCGTGAGTCTATTCATGATGAATTGCCAAACCAAACTGAGAATAAATCACTTGACAGCTGTTAAATCGGTCACCATCTTGGAAAGCAATGCCAACTTAAACTTCTATACCTGAAAAAAAAACACTCTTTATTGGAAAGAAACATTTCATATTAATGAGTATGGTATAGATGCTTTTAGAGATATTTTCTTCTTCATTTCCTCTTTTTTTCAGTGATTAATATTTCCCCCCGTTGCTGAAATGTATTTAAACATCTCAATTTTTTTAAAAAGTGTGCGTTTTAAGCTCTCGTCACTAGATGTGAAAAGAAATATCGTTAATGGGATTAGAAAGAATGGGGTCACACAGTGAAAAAATTTTAAATGCTATATAAATTATTTAAATTTTTAAGCATTTTATCGCTCTCTCTTTGTAGGAATAAGATATACGTATTAAACAAATGATTATAGTTCACATCTTATTATATGTACACTTTTTATTGAAAAAGATGTTGGAAAACAATTTAGACTTCACATAAGTAAAACAGAGTTAAAAAAATGTTACGATTAAAAGTTAAATAAATGTGAAAAAATTGAAGTTAATTTCTTATTTTTCAGATATATTAAACACATTTTTCAGAAACACTTCTGTTATCCCTGATCTATGAAATTTGTTCATTAAAAAATTCAATGTTATTGACTATAAAACACATGAATTTGTTTGCAATAATCTATATAATAAGGATTTATATTGATGATTTCCGTATAATATGCTCTGTGAATTAATTTAAAAGACAAAAATGCACCAGTTGGTCAAGAGTTTAGCTTACTATAGCATTTAAACTGTAAAAATTATTTCCATTGAATTATAGATTTCTGCATGCATTTCCTATTTATTAAAGATATTACCGTAAAAGAAATAAAGGAAGGATTCAAAATCATGAACAAATATAAATTTTAGTTTAGGTACAGGGGACTGATCTCTCCCTCTCTCTCTTCGCGTAGTTTTTGTGTTTTAAAGACAAGGATGACACCAGAGCTCATTCCTCACGTTCCTAACTGCGGAAGAAATGCGAGGATCATTTCCATTCAATATTTGATATGAAGGATCTTTCATGAAATAAAAACTCGAAGCTATGGCTCAATATTGGAAGCCCAACGTCGTGACAATGACCACTGAGCTTCCATAACCTAAATATAAATTCAAATACAACCAAATAAATTTGAATTAAAATAAAAATGTAATGCAAATATTTCTAATTCGGTTGATCAAGATAAGTAATAAATAAGAAATCAAATTATTGGTAAAATTATGCAATTAAAATATAACATAATTTGTCATTCTCAAAGCAGGCCATTTGTTCAAGGGAAATCTACTACCCTTAAAAGTACTGAATTGTCTAATGCCTTAAATTTAGTCATTTACATCCTCCACCTTTCTCTTATAAACTAGGAAACTGCATTTCATGAGAGGTTTCTGTAATATACTCCTTGACAATAAAACTACATTTTGAGGAACAATAATATATATGTTTAGTTAGAACTTTAATTTTGATTTTATATTAAAATATTTTTTTTAGCAGCCGCAGCTGAATAGACAAGTTGTGATTTGAGTCTTGATTTTACCAAAGGTCTATTATGTGAAATTCTGCAGGTACTATTTGTTATATGAAATGGGGTCTCAGGTGGTGGGGTGTACAAGGTAGGAAAATACCAGTTAGCGTATCAATAGATGTACCGTTATCTAGCCGGATAGAATTATAACTATAAAATATTTGTGTGTGTGTTACAAGAATACACATGTTACAAAATTGAAAGTGAAAATAATTTTTTTTAAAAAAAAACCCCTGTCATTTCCAATTTTTATTTCATTTGGAAAACCTTTTTGAAAGTTACTTTTAAATAACTAAGTTTTGTTTAATAAATTTTCGTGATGAACGCTTAAAAAACATGACAGTATTCAAATACATGAACTACTTTTACCTCATTTGGATAAATTAGTTTATTACAGCATTTTTTAACATTAGAGTATATTTATTATTAAAATTGATCATAAATTATATAAAAATAATGTAAGCATTTTATGTTCTAAATTTTTTGTTATTTTAATTGATTTTCTCTCAGTATCTCTCAAATTTGTTGCCCATTACTCAAATTTTATTTTAAATTAGCGTTTTCAAGATCTGTGCTTCCTTAAATCTTAAAAATTATTCTATTTTTTAATGAGAATAGCAATTTTAAGAGTTTAAATAAGTGCATTTTTGAACTTCTTTCTTTCTTTTTTGTTTTTGTTTACTTTTGTGTTAATAATAAAATTTAAAATATTGCTGATATTTCTGACTAAATAATAACAATACCCCCAAAAAAAATCCAAAGTTCATAAGCTTTTTCTGACTAGGGTGAAAATTATACTATTTGATTTTAATTGCAATAAATATAGATATACATACAAAAGTTTTAAATACCAAAAAATAAAAAATAAGCTCATCTTTAATTTTTACAAATTGAGAGAAATATATGATTGTTTCAGAATTAAGTATGCTAACTTGATTGAGAGGATATCACCTCTCTCTTCGGCACCTAGATATGTGGCAGGAAGGGAAGAAACACTCGCCATGATCCAATCAATCTATTTATTTATCACACAATAATTCAATTAATAATAATAAGAGAATGTTTCGGTGCTAACCGTGAAAGTGGAACAACGACGGTATTACACGAAAGATTGGGAGACTACCAAACTCGATCCTTACTTTATACAGGATCTAATCTATCATCCGATTTAATCTAATACAAATTTAATCTCAGAAAACAATCGTCATTTTAAATCTTCTACCTAATAAGTCTTTAATCACAATAATTCAAATATGATACCTGTCAGTAACAATCTCACCTGAATCGGGTTTATCTTCTCTCCTACTCTCTATTATACCTAGAAACCTTCGACTCATTCCAAAAGGTTGGTTGTGAATAACGCGAATTGATAGCCCAAAGATTTCCCAAAAAAGATTAGTTCAAAGATCGCGGATAAATCCGTCACAAACTTTTATCAATTTTTCTCATTTCTGTACCCTATCCGTAAAACTTAACGATATTTTAGTTCCTCGATGTTATATGCGACAGAATCTAATATGATATGTATAATTTTTGATATTCTGTTATTACTTATTCTTGTTCTAAGTCCTGAAATTAACCAAATGCTATTAATCATGATTTTATTGGCTATGATATACAAAACAAATCTAATTCTAATGATAACAGTTTTTAAATATTGGCTACGACCAAGGAACAAGTTTTAATTCGGAGTTGACTATTATTGTTTGAAAGGAGAGAAAGGATTTCTTAAACCATTCTTTTTTGAATATTTTTACATTCTAAAATTTCCTTGTTGAAACAACATTTCATCTTTAATACTAATAAAATGTTTTTGTATCTCCAAGTTTGTGATATTTATATATTCTTTATTATCTTCTTTTTAGAAAACTATGGGTTGAGAAACACAAAATTGCCAATATCTTCCATTGTTTGTATGCAAGTTCTATTTTAAATTTTACATCGATATTCGAAATATGCGAATTTTAATTTTGGAAGTTGGTTAAATTATAAAAATATATTGTTAAATCTTGCAGGGGCGCTTAGAGTGATAGCATTAAAATCGACTTTTTTCTCCCTGAACCTTCCGCTAGTCAAGCGAATCTCTGAGGTTCTTAGTAAAAATAATTTTGGTGTCACGTCCACACACACGCGTGGTGAGCCGGAACGCTCCTCTCCTGTCTGTTTTCTATCTCTCGCACTAGGGTTTAGTGCTATTGCTGCTTTACATTTCGGGCGGCAGGGGCTCTTGAATTTGATAGATCAGGGGTGTTCAACACGCGGCCCACCAGCACGTAAGTTTCGGCCCGCCGACTCTTTTTAAAACATTTTTAAATATCAGGTTCTTAAATTTTTTTTTCATTTTGAAATTTATTTAAGGGGAAATTTATATGTATATATAAATCTACAATGTAATTGCCTGTTCTTATTTTAAAATAAATCCTTTTTGATAATAGATTAAAATAGTTTTATATTTTATCAAACAGTTACGTTTGATTTTACTATAACCAATTACTTTTTTATTAAATTCCGAATTGCATTATGCATATCCTTCACTATGGATGGTACATGATTCTCTGTGTGTGCGACTTTCATTTCTCCTCCTCCTTTTCTGTTTGGAGTGCCCAAAGAGCAAGAGGCTGTCAGGGGTGTTTTTTTAAAGTTTAAAAAAATTATTCAGAATGGTTAAGATAAAAGGCAACGTATATACTTAAACGTTTGAGAATGACAGCACTATCAAATTTCAATAATGAGTAATGAAAGATCAATTCAAAAGGAACGCCATAATTTTCAAGAAAATGGCCACTGTAATATTTTAAACATTATTTTATTATTATATTATCTGAACATTATTATATTATCTATGTCTGAATACATGAAAAATAATGAAAACAATAATAATAGTTCATTTTGTTTTAAATTTTCATTCCAATGTTTTTTTTTTTGTTTCCAAATCTGATATATAAACGTACATATTTTTATGCGCGACCCGTGAGATTGTAATGTTTTCCCGAAGTGGCCCGCAAGGTCATTTGGGCTGGACACCCCTGTGATAGATGCAGTGCACCAAACAACGTCATTTTTAGTATTTTTACAATTTTTCGTTAATTTTCATGTTTTATGTAACATAGAATGTAGTTTTCAGTTTTATACTAAAATAACTCGAAACATGTATTTTGGAACTTCTTTAAGATGGTTTATGTGCTAGGAATTGGGATGCATCTGAGAGGTGCCGTGCGAAAACGGCACGAGAGTAATGTTCACATGCCTCGTTCATGACGACAAAGGATTAAAGAAATATCTGATGTATACCGCCCTGTTCAAGACGAAAAACCAAGATGATCAAACCAAGAACTGAGAAGAGGAAATACTGTTCCCCTTGTACAGTACTTCAGTACAGTAGGGGAGCAGTATGTCCTCTTGTCAGGAGATCTAGAAAAAAAGACTTAAAATTTTGTTGTGCAAAATGCAAAATATTTATGCGCATTGAACATTGTAAGCTGATTTATGAAGACTGTAACAAAGGATCTCAAAACGTAAATAGGCGTGGAGACAGTGATGACCAAACATTATCCTTGTGATGTGTTTTTTCCCGTTTAAACTGAAATCGCTGGTTATATCTTAAATATTATATTACGAAGTGTATACCTTACGTATGTACCTCCTGGAGTCAAACTTTTGGAAAATAATTTATTAAAATTGCTTTCAGCATTATGTCTATAAAAAAAATTAAAAATACGCTTAATTAGTTTTATTCATGGTGATAGCTACCAAAGAAGGTCTAAGAATTATGTATTTATATTGAAGAAATAAAGTGTGTGTGCTCCCCTTTAATTTTCCTTTTTGACGATATGAAACTATCGCACTTGCGATCTAAATCTTGTGGTTTATACAGAGTGTTTTTTTCCAGGTATAGAAGTTTCACAGTTGGCATTACTTTCCAAGATGGCGACCGATTTAACAGCTGTCAAGTGATTTATTCTCAGTTTGGTTTGGTAATTCATCAAGCAAGGCGTAGATTCGTCGAATGGGCCCAAAACGAGATTGCCGTTGTTCCCGATTTTCATAAGCGAATTTTGTTTAGCGATGAAGCGCACTTCTGGTTAAATGGCTACGTCAACAAACAAAACTGCCACATTTGGAGTGAAGCTAATCCACAAGTGTGTGTCGAACACCGTTACATCCAGAAAAACTGACTGTTTGGTGCGCTTTATGGGCTGGTAGAATCATTGGTCCGTACTTCTTCAAAAACGATGAAGGCCACAACGTTACAGTCAATGGTGATCGGTATAGAGCCATAATTACTAACTTTTTCATTCCTGAATTGAACAATCATGATGTCCAGGAGCTGTGGTTCCAACAAGACGGCGCAACATGCCACACAGCTCGTGCCACAATCGATTTATTGAAAGACACGTTTGGTGACCGGCAATTTCACGTTTTGGACCTGTGAATTGGCCTCCAAGATCTTGTGATTTAACACCACTAGACTATTTTTTGTGGGGCTATGTAAAGTCATTGGTCTATGCGGATAAGCCACAAACGCTTGACCATTTGGAAGACAACATTCGCCGTGTTATTGCCGATATACCGCCACAAATGTTGGAAAAAGTCATCGAAAATTGGACGTCCAGATTGGACTACATCCGAGCCAGCCGTGGCAGTCATATGCCAGAAATCATATTTAAAATGTAATGCCACAAGATTATCTTTCGAATAAAAAAAATTCATGTCAATCGAATAATACATCGTTGTTTTATTGCAATTTAAAGTTCAATACCTCTAAAAAAACACCCTTTATTACGTTTCGTCTTGTTTAATGCAAATATGTGTACGCGCGTAATTCTCTATCTAATATCTCCACATTTTATCTTACTTGATACAATTAATTCGCAAATTGATTTAAAATCTTTTACATCCCACAATTGACAATTAAAAATTAGACAATTAATCTAGACGCGTACTGAACATAACTTTCATTATATAATTTTTGTGCTTTTTTAAAGTAAATTTAACATTTATAGGGAGTTGATTGAAACTCTTAACACAGTAGCCTTTAGTTTATCATAGCCACTCAAATCCTCTTCCCGTAGATAAACGAATAAATTATTAGCTTTTTCTCCGAGAACATTCAGAAGAAAACTTCGGGTTTTAATTTCTCATGAGAACTTTTTTGGTTTAAAAAGCCTTTTCAACTGACTGAAAAAAAATTAAAAAACTCTGCTCCTTGTGATACTGGGACATATATAGTTAGGTTTTTTTTAAAAAAAATACTCTTAATTAAAGTTTCAATATTACACTCGGTTGTTATTGATTGATTTTCATTTTATAAATGCTCACTTTATTCAATTGATTACGTTATTCGGCTATTTCTAATTTTTTCTATAACTATAACAGTTAAATTTTCTTAATTTCTAGTCTATTTTCGTTTTCATTCCTTCTGTCATTTATTTCGTATAACATACAATTAACAACAGTCTGAAACGTTTCTTTATCATTTTTATAAATCTCACTCTCCTGTGTTAACTCTTATGTCTTAAGACTTTAGCATAATCTGGCATAACTAATTTTAACTCCTCTGCACACACAATAGCTCTTAACTCATCTTTTTTAAATTTACCACACACACACTACTCATTTTCACAAAATAAAGTTATCTCTATCACAAATGAAACATAAAAATCGCAAAATAATTACAGCATAAAACAAAATATAATAATTATTAAAAATACATGACTATAACCTCTCACAAAGCGACCATATCCATTGAATCTCCATGAAGGGAGACTCTAAACACCAAGTTACAACTTTCATTTTCAATTTGTTACCGATGCGCACAATTTAAAATTTTTATTCTTGGGTCCCGGCCAGTTCAGGCTCTGACGGACCATGTTTTTTCGGTTGTTCAAAACTCATTATTTTCAATAATAATTCACGCCAAAAATTAGTTGGCAGATACTCAGAACAAGGCTTTTATTGGAGCATTCTCCGTGCTCTTTCTCTCGACACTATACAGTGGGCGATCGGTTAACGAACAGATCGGTTAACGAACAAATCGGTTAACGAACACTTTCAAGAAAGATTTTTTGTGTTAGGAGAACGAACACATATTCGGAGGTGATCTGGGAGACACCCCTGAAAGTATGGATGGAATTTTGACAACTGCTAGAGATCTGGAATTGAAGGTGAACGAGAATGACATAGAATAGTTTATAATCGGACATGAAGATGAACTGACGATAGAAGAACTCCAAGAAATTTTGAATGAAGAACACCAAGAAGCACAACGAAATGTGTCTCCTGAACAAGAGGAAGACGAAAGAGGACCAATGCCGACATCTGCCATTAAAGATCTTTTTAAAAAGTGGGATGCTGTCAGAGCAATGGTCTTAGAATGGCACCCAAACCAAGCTGATGTCAGTAGGGTTGGGGATCTTTACAACGACAATGCTATTAATTCCGGAAAATCCTGAAAAAGAGAGAAAACAATCGACATTGGACATGTTCTTCAACGCCCCATAATCAAAAATTGAAAAGGACTGATTAATATGCAAGACTATATGTATGTATTATTTTTTTTAAAAACTTACTAAGAAATTATACATTTTTAAAAATTTAATTTTTAGGGTCTCCAGAATGAATTAACCGATTTCACACAGAAATCTATGGTGAATCGATGATCGGTTAACGAACAATTCGGATAGCGAACATAGTCTTGGAACAGATTATGTTCGTTAACCGATCACCCACTGTATTTATACACACATTAACTCTATACACAAACGCCCCTAGCGACAAGTACTCACTCATTATGAAGCGTCACAAGAATTATTTACACAACAATGAACAATAATGATACAAACTTAAGCTAGAAATCACCAAGTTTGCAAATATCTAACTTGTTTTCTTAGTTTTAAATCGGGGCAGTTTAGCAAGTTTAAGTTTTTGCAGCGTAACTTTAACCCTCTGACCGGAGCATCCATCTCTCAGACGGGGATGATTTTCTTTATACGCTGCGGTGCGAATTTTGGGTGGGCTGCCTTGACATTTTCAGTTGGACTGTACCCTGTGAGAGGATCACGGGGGAGGGGTTACATGGCGATTTCTCTTATATATCACATGGATATTCCTATAGTTTTTTCATGTTTGGTATTAATTTTAATTAGTTTTGCATGAATATAAAAATATAATCAAATCCAGAGATAAAAAATGTAATCAATAATGAGATATTTTCTTTTCATCTAGTCATTCTAAGTATGTGTGTAAAATTAAAGAGTTATATCTGTATTATTTAAAAATGTTAGATTCATGACTAGACCGTAAATAATACAGCCATGGAGACTTTTCAGATTGTTAAAGAAAAAAAAAGACTTGGAAAATAATTAATTTTTTTCTACCACATACAAACATGAATTTAACACAATGGCATTTAAGGACAGAAAACTTTTAAAGTGCTATTTCTCCATGTTGAATTTTTTTCATATATTACTTTTCAAAACCCTAATGCCCTTTTTTTTTTTTTTTTTAACAAATGAAGTCAGTTCAAAATTTTTTTAAATATGTGTGTAAATTTTCAAGATGTTTAGTAATTTTTTCAAAAATCAAAATTCCTTTTTCAGAAATTTCAAAATTAAAAAAAATAGCAGCAGCAAAATGAATCGCATTGCAATTAGTATAATATGAGGTAATTGAAAAAGAAATTTGTTAAAAAAACACATATGCATATTTAAAATTTTCAGGAATTAAAAATTTAAATTTTACGAATCAGGAGTATACATCAGGGCGATTTTTTAAAAAAATTCTTTAGTTACCAAAATACAACTATAAAATGATATGCCATTTTTATTGTCATAATTTTGTTCCCAAGCTGAAAAATGCAATCCTTTTTTTAAAGTTCAAACATGCATTTCTGGATCATAGGATAAAAATTGGTAGCGAAGCGAATTTTCATTCAATTTGTAGGAAATCAACAAATTCTTTAAAAATATTGGATTCTTAAAATAATCATACATCCAGTATTTCTTTGAATGGTGGTTTTAGAATAAAAGAAACTCATTGTGTGTGTGTTAGAATTTAAGGAATGCCATGATGATTGATCAATTTTTTTAAACCCTAATAAAGTACATTCAAAGTCCTTATGATTACTTATACAAATATATTGCAGAACATTGGTAACTTTCTTCAAAATCTTTTTCATAACTAGATCGCATCGTCTATTACATCGAAAGCTCAACGATTGAATTGTATTCAGTTCGAAGGGTCTTGTAAGAAAAGCATCTTCATTTCTGATCAATATTTCAAGTCAGACTATTGAAAAGCTCCTAAGATACCTAGAAACTAAATAACAAAGCTGGTATAAAAATCAATTAGGCTTAATTAAGGGTGAGGGCCATTAGCTATTAGCAGTGGATCTCACAATTTTGAGCTTCATTCAAGTGACGAGATCGATTATATACAGCTCATTCGAGTCCTTAGCCGAAATACTTTTCTTCAACCTTCCACGACTCTCCAACACAGATGTCTTTTAGCCAAACTAGGTTTAACATCCAAAAGCTCTTCTACACGGGAGATCCGTGGTTGGATATGTAGATTCCTTGACTTGATATGATAACCGCGACTATGGATGGCGAATATAAAGAAAAACTCCAAGTCAGCGTTTCTCAAACTGTGGGGCGCAACCTTAGAGGGACGTGATAACCCTACAATGGGGGGGTCGAGCATATTGAAAAGTCGAAAACAAAATATTAAAAAAAGTTTACTGAAGGTAAACAAACACAGAATGCATTCCAACATAATAAAAAAATACTCGTATACGCCGATATAATATACTTATATAAATATATCAGTTCTGTACACAATGTATTTCATAATTAATATTGAGTAAAGAACCAGTTTAATAATTACCAGTGACCACATGGGCTTGTCGTGTATAAATTTATATACAAAAATTGACACTTATCTTGATAATTTGTAGGATTTATAATTAATCCCTAATTGCCGATTAAAAGTTCCGCGATTTGCTCCCCAGTGCCACTCTTTAGCACGCAGGCGAGCGTATGGTGTAATGGGGTGGGGTAGAAAAGGAATAAGCAGATCCTTTGAAATAAGCTAACTCTTCGCAAACACTGTCAAGGTCATTTTGTTGCATTACAAAGCCTTCGGAATAATTTTTTTTTTTTTTATGGGCATCAATGCACAGAAAAAATCGTACTGCATAAAGTATGTAAACGTTGAGGGCAATTAATGATTTGTCTGAGCGAGACGTTTATATACGCCGGCGGTATTTAAAGTAGTATTGTAGGTTTAGCATTAAAGTATATTATTGAATTCTTATTGTCTGGAAGAGGGGGAAGGGTGCGATGGAAATTATGAATGAATATTGTGTCGCAAATAAGGAAGATTTGAAAAGCACTGCTAAAGGGTGTTTTTTTAGAGGTATAGAACTTTAAATTGCAATAAAACAACGATGTATTATTCGATTGACATGAATTTTTTTTTATTCGCAAGATAATCTTGTGGCATTACATTTTAAATATGATTTCTGGCATATGACTGCCACGGCTGGCTCGGATGTAGTCCAATCTGGACGTCCAATTTTCGATGACTTTTTCCAACATTTGTGGCCGTATATCGGCAACACGGCGAATGTTGTCTACCAAATGGTCAAGCGTTTGTGGCTTATCCGCATAGACCCATGACTTTACATAGCCCCACAGAAAATAGTCTAGCGGTGTTAAATCACAAGATCTTTGAGGCCAATTCACAGGTCCAAAACATGAAATTATGCGGTCACCAAACGTGTCCTTCAATAAATCGATTGTGGCACGAGCTGTGTGACATGTTGCGCCGTCTTGTTGGAACCACAGCTCCTGGACATGATTGTTCAATTCAGGAATGAAAAAGTTAGTAATCATGGCTCTATACCGATCACCATTGACTGTAACGTTGTGGCCTTCATCGTTTTTGAAGTACGGACCAATGATTCTACCAGCCCATAAAGCGCACCAAACAGTCAGTTTTTCTGGATGTAACGGTGTTTCGACATAAACTTGTGGATTAGCTTCACTCCAAATGCGACAGTTTTGTTTGTTGACGTAGCCATTCAACCAGAAGTGCGCTTCATCGCTAAACAAAATTCGCTTACGAAAATCGGGAACAACGGCAATCTCGTTTTGGGCCCATTCGACGAATCTACGCCTTGCTTGATGATCGTTTTGATGAATTGCCAAACCAAACCGAGAATAAATCACTTGACAGCTGTTAAATCGATCACCATCTTGGAAAGTAATGCCAACTTAAACTTCTATACCTGGATAAAAAAACCACTCTTTACAAGCCCTTGGACCTCTAGCCATTTCCTTTCAGTGCTACGCGTTTATTAGTTGGAGCCAACATTATGTAGTGCATGCCGTTTTAATTTTAAGTTTAAAACTAAATTGTTTATTTAATTTCTTGGCAGTGTTTTACCTTTTGATATAAAGTCCATCTAATTTCCAAAAGGTTAAGTTATTTTATGTAACAAGATTGTATTTAGTAAGCGTAGATAAGAAAAATGTTTCATTCTAATATCTCATTTGTATTTTTTAAGGTTACGAAAACCAGTTTCTTTGTAAGGTACTCAACACGATATTCTAAATCAATTGAACGTAATATAAAGTCAAAACGATTTGTAACAGTAAATAAATTTGTTATACTTCAATACAAGACCAACTGATCAAGATTTTACTGTAAATTATAATCTCTGAAAAATTAAATTTGTATTAAATCTAATTATTGCCCACACCCCGCACGAATGAAATACCCATACATAATTAAATTAGTAAGAAAAATCTGCCATGCTCAGTAACATGTAGATATGCAATAATTATGTATTGGTGTATAATTAAAAACACATACTAAACTTTTAATTTTACAGCCTTTTTATTTCAAATGCATCTAAAACG
This sequence comes from Trichonephila clavipes, assembly GCA_019973935.1. Lineage (NCBI taxonomy): Eukaryota > Metazoa > Arthropoda > Arachnida > Araneae > Nephilidae > Trichonephila > Trichonephila clavipes. Next base: position 89,964 of record BMAU01018460.1, on the reverse strand, counting down.
AAAGGTATTCAGTAAATTCATATTATAGATTCAATGCATTAAAAACATTTCAATACAAAATAGGTTTCAAAGAGTAATTCTGTCCAAGTTCTAAAGCGTCACTTGAATGATTGACCAGTAATAGCTGCATTAATGAGTGTAGGAGAAAATAAAGATTTCTCTGAACTTTGCTAACAATAAAAAGACCATCCCAATTTCAGTTAAACTATTTTGATCATGCCAATCATAGGAATCACCTTTCCTTGGTAACTTCTTTGAGGTTTTATTTAATTGGCATTATTGGATGCCTTTATAAGAAATAGCAAAATAATTTGAATCAAAATTGAATGGTTAACTATGGGAAACAATGTAAAAGTCAGAAAATTTTTTATAACATTTTAGTTGCGACAAAAAACTGGAATAAAAACTAAGCTTAACATAGCTCATAAAAATTCCCCGCAAAATATTGATACAGATTTTCTAATTCCTTAACATGTCTGGTTGATCAGATTGATAATGAAAATTTATTGAGTGGAATAAGGAACAAAATATTTCTACGATTTTTGACTGCATAACTTGAGCATGATTTTCTCAATATTCAATATTTCATGCAATAATCTTCATAAAGTTTTGGATTGAAGAACTATATCAAAAATCCAAAAAGGTAAAAATTATGCTATGCTAAAATTACTTCTTTTACAGTTGCACAAATATTTATATCAACATTTTAATCTAAATGTTAACTATGTTTTTAAGACTAGGTAAATGCATCTTTTCATCAAAAGGCTTTGAAAAATTCAAACAAAGTACAAAATTTTCTATTGTTAAAAATTTGAGAAAGTGGTTCAACATATTGAGCCTTAAAAATTAGTATCCATAACTCGAAAATCTTCAAGCAGAAATTTACGAAAGATCAAATGTAGGTGAAATATAAGCTTCGAAGTTTTGTTTTAAAGGAGGATTTAGTTCAACACATGGATTTTGTCCCTTCAGTTGAGCTTCAAAATACTCATCAGCAACAACATTAAGGCAGCCTTCTGTAAACAAGCACTCTAGTTTTTGAAACCGAATAGCTTCGAGACAACCAGCGGTTGTTATAGAGAGAATGGAACGTAAATCTAAATGCCTGAGATCTCTTAGATTAGACAAGGGTGTTGGAGCTTGGGGATCTTCTCCAGTTAACCCAGAATCCGATATTGATGTACATCCCTCAAGTACTAAATATTTCAAAAGAATTAAATTCTTACTAATCATGTTTAGAGTTTTATTCGAAATACAAGTGTGAGAAACATCCAAATAGCGAATGTTCCGATTGCGAATCAGCAGTTTGAAAAGATCCTCGTCACCTACTGCAGCGGATTTCAAATCCAGATACTCCAGCTGAAATGCCCTTAAATTAGACACAGCCAGTCTATAACTGGGTTTTGTAATGTTTAAACATTTTGTAAGATCTAATTTTACAAGGTGTTGCAATTGGAATACTTCAATGATACCTTTGTCAATCTGTTCATTAGATCTCATGACCAATTCCTGAAGATTTGGTAAACACTCGCAAACCCCATTAATAGCTTCATTGTACCAAGCTTGCTGATTTGTCCTATTCTGAAAGGACAAGTTAAGAGAGGTCAAAGAACACTGATTTTCACAGAACTTTCTTAGGTACTTCGCTTTAAATGTCTTGGGAAATACTACACTTCTTAGTTTTAAACCACTGATTTCGGAAATTGCTACTACGGTGGATGATGACAATATTACATTATGCAAATCAATGGATCTTAGCGAGTTCCTGTTTTTTTCTAATAATCTCTTAACGCTTTCAAAAGTGAAAACTACTTGTGAAGGGTTAGTTTCTATTGCTGCTTCATTAACGTAATACGACTTGTACTCTTGATCTTCACATACTACGCAACCACTTAATGACAATGCCTCTAATTTTGATAAAGATTCTTTGAGCCGAGATATGATATAATCTGTCAGATTTAAATATAATAGCTTTAATTTGATGACATTAGGAATAGTGGCAAACAAATATATAACATCAGAACTTTCAACATGTAAAGTCTTCAAATTATTACACTCCAAGATTCTATCTGGAAATCTGGGATCGGATCTGTCATAAATTAACTTACATCCATGAAAAGATAGAGTGACGAATTGCCCGCTGCGTTCCCTCAAGAATTCTATTACAAAGTCACTAATGGGGACTTCATTAAAGGAAAACCATTCAAATCTTCGTTGCATGTTATAAAATAATTTTACATCAATTTCTCCCGAGAATTGAATTTTGATGTCACACAGTAGATGGTGGCAATTAATGGCATGCATCCAGCCCTTACATACTTCAGAAGCCGTCATTCTGTCTCTATTATTTAGGAATCCGAATATTTGTTTCAGAACCTAAAAATAAAAAGCATAAATGTGAAAAAACTTATAGCAACACTATAAACACAAAATGAATAGCAAGTATTTTAAAAAGTTCTTAGTTTGAAGTACAAAGAAAGATTTTTTTTCATTTTATCGCTCAATAAAAGAGTTAAACTTTGCCTAACTTCAGTGCCGGTTTAAGCTTATTTTGGGCCCTGGGAGCAGAAGATCTATGGGCCCCTTTAGCACAGGTGGATCTAAATTTATTACTAGAAAACCTGGTTAAGTCCAGCTTATCCGGGCACTGGGCGCCCAATAGATAAACCGGCACTGCCTAACTTCACTTGTATGTAACGGAATCTTTGAACTCAATTTTTACCCACTTTAAGAGGTCAGGTTAATTCTAAATTTTGCTCACTTGTCAAGAACCGATGACAATATAATTTATTCCATAGGATTTATATAGTTTCCATGGGATTTATATAATTTTTTTTCCATAGGATTTATTCCTGATCAGGATCAACGATTTCCCATTTTCAGATCCCATCCCGCATTTGGCGACTAATTCCAGATCCCATTTCCAGATTTGGCGACTTCAAGATTGTGTTTCAAGTTAGTTCGATTAACTATAAAAGCCGTGCTTAGTTTTTTTAAGCTGTAAGTTTTATTTTTAAACAAGTTCATATTTTAAAAAGTGTTGTCAAATTTTTGAAATCTATGAAGAGATAATATGCCTTTCTTCTATTACAATAAAAAACCGACTTCATATACCATTGTGAAACTATAATTTGTTCGCGTGTGTGTGTGCAAAACATAGTATTGTTTGTTTTCAAAATATTAGAGATTTCTACATAATAAATTTCAGGATATGTTTATTATATTGTCGACAGATTTTGCCCAGTTTAAGAATGTCGCCAAATGCCTAGATATGCCGGCCAGTCGTAGGTTGTTCCCGCAAGTGCTCAAACTCAATAATCCTATTCACGCATGCTCGAAAATAAAATTCTATAATTTGTAACATTTTTTAATTTTATTTTGAAGTATTAGATTTTGGGATCATTTTTTTTCTTAAGGAAGAGAGAAAACTGGAACATTTTCAAACGTGTGGTCTAATACGCAAGTAGCCGATTATGGAGTTTGGCGAAATGAAAAACACGGGAACTGCATGATTGCATTTACATTCGTACTTTTCGAAATTTACGAGGCAGCGTCTACATAAACTACTCATTTGGCGCGATTTTTAATGCAATTACCCTCTTTTGATCACCTAAATATTATAGTTACCCCCTCCCCAGGTTTACATATTTTTTCAAATACAGTATTATAAACTCTTTTAAATATTGGTCATACTATTTGTCGTTGGACGAATACTGAAAGTGTATGTGGGGAATCTAGAACAATCGGCAACGTGTTGATTTAGTGATATCTTCAGGTATAGCTAAATTGGTGAACCGTATACACCAGTAACGAAATTTGAAAGGGAAAATTGAGAACAATTCGGATCCATCCTCTTCAAAATCTACACATTTATACTAAAAAAAACACACACGTAATAGGACATATAAATGATACTGTTCTATTAAAAAAGTTGCATTGTTAGGGAAAGTCATATTTTAGTGCACCTCTTGACGAAAATTATTGGTTGTAGTAGCTTAGTAGTCATTGACTCGAGTTTGTGTTTAGTCACGGGTTTAACTAGTGCCAATTAAGACCCCCTTTGTATATGGGATGATGCGCATTAAACCTGTCAAGACTCAAAGTCCCCCCCCCTTGGCATGGCCTTTCTTAATCACAACAATCAGCGTTTGTTGTCAAGTTAGTGGAATCCAAGATGGTGGCGTAACAAGTCATCAAGAAAATTGTAAAGAACCGTTTTGAAATATATATTTCAAATGAATATAGGAATAGATTAAAATAACCAAAAAAATATAAATGTAATTAGATATAAAGGCACAATATCCATGTAACATTACGCACAATATCCATGTAACATTACTCACAATATCCATGTAACATTACGCACAATATCCATGTAACATTACGCACAATATCCATGTAACATTACGCACAATATCCATGTAACATTACGCACAATATCCATGTAACATTACGCACAATATCCATGTAACATTATCCATGTAACGCACAATATCCATGTAACATTACGCACAATATCCATGTAACATTACGCACAATATCCATGTACGCACAATATCCATGTAACATTACGCACAATATCCATGTAACATTACGCACAATATCCATGTAACATTACGCACAATATCCATGTAACATATACGCATGTAACATTACGCACAATATCCATGTAACATTACGCACAATATCCATGTAACAATACGCACAATATCCATATCCATGTAACATTACGCACAATATCAATATCCATGTAACATTACGCACAATATCCATGTAACATTACGCACAATATCCATGTAACATTACGCACAATATCCATGTAACAATTATAAATGACATAAATATTTGTAATATTTCTAAAAAATATCCACGTTCGAAAATGGCACAAAATACAACAAAAGACTGAAATATTAGCTTTTGAACAAATTGAATGGAAATGGTTAAATTTTTTTTTAACGAAATCGAAATAAAATAGTTTGAAATTAATAAGGCTACCGAGGAAAAACTCCAATAAAAATTATACGTTATCCCCATGGAAACCACATGATAAAAATATCAAGTTAACCATATTGTAATGTCATCGCCCCTCTGGGCGATCATAAAGAACTTTGCGCGTAGTACTCCTATATCAAATTAGCACCTATAAAGGAATTACGCATTCTTGGCCAACGGTATATTTCGTGTTGCGAGACTTTGGTTTCTTTACACCATAAACCGAGATTGTCCTCGTATCTTCAATTAATGAAGCGGAACACAATCATCTTTCAATGATGTTTCAAAAGCTCGAGGACAATAAAAATCAATCATTGATAAATTACAATGCAATTGATAAATCTTGCATTTATCAATGTAATTGATAAATGCAAGGTTAAAAATTCTATATTATAATTACAAGTAAGGGAATTAGACCATTCGAATACAAAGTTTATGCTTTTCGTAATTTTTCCAAGCTAACTATTGTTTCAGAATAACGGAGAGCTTTTTGACCGAAGTATGCCAAAGATTCATTACTTATGCTGCTTATATTGAAACTTATTCCAATTTCTGAAATGATTTACCAAAAGAGACAAGAGGCTCATTACATGGATAGACAGGCTGATTTGGACAATTAAAATGGAAAAACCATCTCGCTAGCCTTCACACCCCACGCAAACACAAATTACCTTAACTTTTCTATCATCTACTACAGTGCTCCGCAACCTTTTATCGTTGCAGACCGGTCAACGTTTGATAATTTTACCGCGGCCCATCGAGGGTGAGACACGTTGATTGTTTATATTTTAGATTGTTTCGGTTTAACAATTTTAATTTAGTTACATTTAAATTTGCCTTTAGAATAAAATATAGTTACACCAAAAATGAATAAAAATGATTTAACGTGGAATATAAAGTGATTTCCGTGGAAAGTTGCGCAAATCCGAGAGAAATGCAACATTTTAAATAAAATGGCAATAATTTAATGTTCTTTAGGCGGCCCGCACCTTATGATCCGCGGACTGGGGGTTGCGGATCACTGATCTACTACACTCATACTTTAATGGAAGTTTGATATAGTTATGGAGGGGGTGGTACTCCAACGGAACTCACCGCAAAGATTATAGTCACTTTGTTTCTTTTCCAAGAATTTACACAATTGTTTAAAAAATACAGCACTTGCGAAATCAGACATGTATAGCCATAAAAACACTTTCCTAACATGCAAAAATACGTGCCCTAAAAAAATACGTGCTTTACAGACCGTATTGGAAGCAAAACGAGAGGAATTCGTGGATGACGCTTTAATATATGATGAACGTTTATGTGAAGAGTTTAAAATTTCTTTTAACCCCCCTCCCCCTCAAGACGAATCAGGAGGAAGCATATATTTGGCGACGGAAGTAAAGATGTTCAGTTATCGTACGAAGATTTACTTTAGGCGAACAATATTTACTTCAATAAACAGTAATTGCTGAAATTCGAGAAAGATTCCAAAAGTTGCAGAATCTAGCGCAAAAAGGCTTTTAAGGCCTGAAGTGATATTGAGCATGGATGAACTTAACTTAGGTCAATTTCTGAAGACATTAATAAAGAAGAATTCCAATTTGAGCGCATACGTCTACAAGTTTTCGTAGCTGCAACAGGACCAGGCTGTAAAAAGAACTCATTAGGTCCGGCTCCCTTGGTTTATAAAAATATATTATTGAGTCCTATAACTTGAAGATGTCTTACCAAACATTGTCATGATGTTGAGGATTTTTTTTTAACTTCTGCCATCAGTAATGTCAGTTGCAAGAGAAATTCTCCAAGCTAAAATTAATCAAAAATTATCTTGATCGACTACGTTCACTAACAAATTTAGCTATTCTGGCAAAATTGAACATGACATACATCTTGATAGTGACAATTATGTAAAAGATTTTGCTATGAAAAAAAAACACAAAAAGTACATTTTTAATCATTAAAGAAATTTAAAGCTGCTTTTTTTTTTTACTTTTACTAATTTTCTGCACTAATTAAAATGGAGAGGCGGAAAATTTCCGATCGGCCCTAGGCGGCAAAAGCCCATGCTATGGCACTGTTGCTGCAGATTTCATGGTAGTTTAAGAACTACGTTTTTGGAACTCCTTTACCATTAACCAAGGAGAGAAAGATTGGCAATTTGAATCAATCTTCTATAGTAGCTACCTTCCTAGTTTTAGGTGTAAAAATACGATGCATATTGCCTTTTCTCAAAGGATTAGAAATATTTAAAAGAGAAATTTGATACCCTCCCTTATGCGTTACTGCGGGTATATAAAAGGTGGACGTTCTTATACTAAAAGGGCAATACACTATTAAGGAAGATCTTGATGCTATCCCAGCCGAGCTCCCCACTAGTACCAACCTGAAATTACTCTGAACTGTTTGCAACATTTATAATATTACTGTATATCCTTTTACTAATGTACGATGATGATTGCATTGTTTGATGGATTATACATCCAACCTCTCCAAACTTCAGATTCAGGACCCAACGGTGTTTTATCATTAACATCGTACACACGTCACTTCTATACTTGTTCCTCCAGATATATATAGTCCGATCACTGCAACCTTTTCCTCGCGAGATATTGAGCTCTGCCAGGGTTTATCAAATTATTAGAGTTAAGAAACTAATAATTAAACCTTAATTAACATAGAGTCAAGGCTGTATTTTAAGAATTCAGAAGTAAATCCATCAAAGGCAATGTTTCTCAAACTTTCAATGTTTACGACCCAATGTCCAATCATAGTCTTCATGGCTCCTCCCTCCCTACAATAATAGTTATTGAATTCAATAATACTTTGACGCTAAAGCTTCAATACGACTTTATCTTGATAATTCGTCTAGTTCCTCACTAAGCATTAAATTTTGGCATAGTTTTGTATACGACAAGCTTATGGGGTGAATAGTTAGTATTAAGCTTGTTCTTAGTATTGATGAATTAATCAAATACATTATGCAGTACCGATACATTTATAAGCATATTATTATAAATGTGCATTTTTTTTATTATCTCTGAATGTATTTTGTTTTGATTCCATTCAGTGAATTTAAAATCTTTCATTTTTGACTTCTCAATATGCTAGCGCTCCCCCTGGTAGTATTATCACGCCCTACAGTTTGAGAAACGCAGATCAAAGGTCTTATCCATGTTAATAGAACGAAAATAAACTGAAAGTTTTACTTAACACTGGAGAGGAGTATTAACGAAAACCAGCTAAAATATATACATTAAGAGCTCGTAATATATATATATATATATCTCAATTTAAAAACTTTAAAAACTAACATTGAAGATTGAAAAAATGACTAAGCCGTTACCAATGAGTCTAACGTAATTTATCATGCAATCTCCTACCATCGTATTAAAAAGTGAACTTGAACGTCGATTCAAATGAAATGCGAAATGAAGATGCGTCGGTTCAAATTTTCTATCGTAGAACCATTGTACTTTGGAATTAGTTTTTCCCACGTGTTACAATCCTGCAATATAATTCATTTATTGTTCCAATCCCTTAACTTTACATTTTGATTTAGGTTTACGGGATAACGAATATTAAAGTCTTAAATTAAGAATATTAAAAAGTAGAAGTAAATCTCATTTCAAAGAGTTTGGCTTTATTTTATTATTAATGCTTTTTCATCTAGGCGCTACTACCACCAGACATGAAGTAAGAATCGAATTTGTGAAAAAACTCCATGTAAAGTCACCCAACTGGTAAAGTAGTTAGCGATGCCGACTGGGGTGCCGTACGGACCGAGTTCGAATCCCGGAGAAGGCATGGATGTTTGTAAATGTATAGTGCCTTTGCGGCATGGGGGTGCTCTAAATAACCATCGAGCCGCAAGTACTCTCGTGTGGTTGGTGGAAGGGGTAGAGGTGGGAGGACCCTGACTACCCCCGGTGTCCTCCCTCAAAATTGGAGTGGAAACGAGCCAAATCGTACTGTCACCTGTATGGTGCTCAAAGCTACGCCTAACGACAGGCGTCTCTTAGCCCTTTGCCATGAATTTCGTGGGCCTCGATCTGGCCTTTGCTGATCGGGTGACATCAGTAACAACTCCATAAAAAGAACGCAAATAGAAAGATCAGTGACCTTAGTAACATGTGTATTTTCTTTTTTCCTATTACCGAGTGAATATTAACGTAGCACTGTTCAGCTACACGAGGGCTTTTGGTGACGCACCTCGTAATTTTGAACCACGGTCAAGTGACGAGGAAGACACCTGAACTGTCACCCCCTCAACTACCACACCAACGGGAGGACATTTGAGCTCTTTATAAATTTAACATACATCCTCCCCTACACGGCGGGTCTTTAGTGGTACTGGGCTCAAACTCATGAATTGCGAGCCACGATCCGATACCTCGACCTCTAAGCTACCGCGGCCCCTTCCTATTACTGAAGTTTAGCTTGAAGAATGGTGGAATTTTCGTCTTAAGTTTTACTATTTCCCCACTTTATTGTAGATTCGTGTTCCAGATTTTCAGAACTAATTCGTTATTGGTGCTCAACGTGTGTTTTATTCCCCTTTGAGAAGTTTTCAAATCGCACCGATAAGATTGACATCCGGTAATTTTCAATCCAAAATGACGGCCTAGCACTCTGTATGAAAGTGATTTAAAAGAACTGCTTACTCTTGCCGACAATTATATAGATTTTAAATGAATCAAACATTTACTTTGAGAAAAAAAATCAGCAAAATATGAATACCAGGATTTTAAATATAGGAAAGAATTTAGAAATGCTCAACAAATATTAAGAACTGTATTTGGGAAAGAAAAAATAAAATATAGTTAAAAAATTTAAGTTCTTAATGAATTTTACCGAACGAGAAACGATTAAAAAATTAACAAAATTAAAATAAAGTAAAGTAGAAATTTGGAATTTGTCAGAAAAAAAACGAATTATGGTCAAGATTTACCATCACGGCCACGCAAATTTGTACAGCAAGATCCGCAACAAAACGTACGGCCATCGAATTCTTTGCTCTATCAATATTTTCTTATTTCTCTGGTTTACTTATATTTCATAACGGCCAAAATGAGCGAAGTCTTAAGAAATGATAGGAACTTGCAGAACTTGGGAGATAGAAAAACAGAAATTAGGGAATAAAATGGACAGAAAATGCGAATTCGCAATTTTTCTGGTCCATAAAAACCTAAAAGCGGATCTCCAATGCTTGAAAATAAGAAAGGGCCCTAGTACTCACTAATAATGCTCAAAAAAAACGACAGAGGATGAACATAATAAAGTATAGAAATTGTTAAATTTATAAGAATTTGAATTAAAATAGCCCGAAAATACCGCTATAAAAATAAATTAAAAAATTTATACAATACTCCGAACTAACACGATAGGTAGGACTGAGTGATAACTGCGCAAGCCGCGGGATGAAAATTCGCATATATATATATATAAATTAATTTTAGTTTGTGCTGGAGACTAAATTTCGAAAAAAAAATGTTTAAAAATCTTAAATAACACGATTGAGGTAGGTTTCATAAAGTCTAAGAAAGTAGTCTGCTAGATCAAAGATTTCTTTTCCTCCTGCAAAATTTCCTCGTTGCATACTAATAGTTTTTTTATTCCTTTGTTTTTTGCCAAAATGCATTCTTTGTTGGAGTATTTTCCAAGATTTGCAACCCTTTTCCAATTTAACAGAGGCCTTCCGTTAAATTCCCAACAGTCATTCGATCTTCCGATTGAACTGGGTCTAAAGACTGTGTCTTGCTCTTTCATTTCTATGAGCTATCAATTGTCAGCTCCTAATTGTGGGAATGCAGCAATTCTGGGCCATCACTCTACTTCTAAATTTACTTGCCTGGCAAAGATCGACAACTTCAATTTCATCAAGCTCTGGCACCGATTCCACCCGAGTTTCAATGATAAATAAAATGCATTCATTTTTTTAGACGCCATTTAACGTTTTTTTTTTTGGGAAACTTCATTCCAAGTTTGTCCGGCGATCCTCACTGCATCTAAAATATTACATTGTTTCCAAAAGTCTAACAGAGAGTTCATTTTGTAGAGCTCAAACAAAATAGACGAGATTTAAAAATCGCGTAACTCCGGGTTCGCGTAAGTCGAGACGTTATTATATACGTAATAAGGATGGCAGTTACAGTACCAAAGTAACAATATTATCCCTTGACTTCGGGAATGTCAATCACTTGACGCTTAGCGTACCTATATGAAATTATAGCTCTTCCTTTGTTTCAGAGGAAGTTTGTGACAGCAAATCATGTTCGATATTTTGCAAGAGCAATGCACAAGTTTATGATACCTAGTAACCAAGCACAGACGCAATATCAGGCCAATCCCGTAATGCATGCCTCCTCTGTCTTTGCCAAAGGATTCTATTCAGGGTTGGTGACTTATCTCCCATTCTGAAGAACTTGCGCAATATACAAGGATTGTATTAAGAAAATTTTCGTTTCAGTATGTATAAATACATATACATTTGAAGCGGATTGCCACAGTACATAAAAATAAAACAAGTCTCGTAAACGAATTTTTTGGCTGCCAAGCTTTAAATCCAAGGCCATTCGTACATTACATTGAATCTATTTTACAGTTTGACTTTAAACTAAAGAAATATTGCAGAAAGTCATCTTTAAAAAAATATGATTCAGTATGTAACAAAACATAGTTTAGAAGAGTTTAAAAATGCATTCGAGAAGCAAGAATTACTAGAAAGTACTTCTCATCCGTCAATAAAATAATTACAGTCCGTTTAGAAATTTGTTGTCAAAGAACCAATACAATGCTTTCTTGTATCAAAAGTAGTTTGTCAACCAAACTAATCAATGTATCTTTCAGTTATGAAATAAAAATATTCCTTACACATACAGACGTTTAGATATTAAATTTGAGTAAGAAACAGGGGCATAGCTACCATAGTATCAGTGGTAGCCCCTCCCCCAAGCTACATATCTAAAAAGGCCCTCAGAGGAATTTTGATACATGGCCCCCTTAGAATTAGCTACCCCAATGGTGAAAACCATAGCAGTCTACGTATATTTTCCCACAATATTCTATTAAATTAGGCAATATTTAAAGTATCACTTACAGAGCTAATATTCGCAATACATGCATTTGATATAATAAAACAAATTAATGACAAAAATTTGTCACATATACGGCATCGAGTTCTTAATATTAATTTCAAAGTTAGAAAGTTTGTCAGGAATATATTTTTACCTATGGAGAAAATGTTCAATACATTAAGACTTTTGAAAAATAAGTCTACACAATTACATTTAAAATTTGCACCAGGCATCCAATTCAGAAATATTTCGGTTCCATTCGGGGAAAAAAAGGCTAATAGGCACCTCGTTTAAAACGTACCATGCGAATTATATCTTTAAGAATCTTATTTACCTCCCGTATATCGGTTTCATAAGTAAACATTAAAAATTATTTTTGAAAATATCGATTTAAGGTGACAAACTGATAATGTACAGTCGCGAGATATGGCCGACTAATCAATTTACTTTGGTCTTCTTTATTAAAATACTTCATTTGCGGAATTATGCTTCAAAGACTTCATTACCACAGACTAATCCGAAATTCTAAAGTTTTTTAAAAAGAAAACCTTTGCTTCTCTTAAAAATTATGAAAAATTTGCATTGGACTAGATAACTAACAGATTTGCTGTGGAAGACAACTTCCAAATGTCTCTTGTGTGTTAATGATTAAATTTTTCTACGTTTCGTGAGAAAACACTGTGCAATAACTTAAAATCTGAAAGAACGCTTGAAAATTCTACATGAGCCGTTTTTTGGTTGCAAATTAAACAGAAATTAATTTAAAACAGATTTTTCATAAACGGGCTAAAATGGTATATTACCACTAGAGGTAATGTTGATACATCGGTCGCCATTTTAAATTATACCACGCTTCTCCAAAAAAGGACCGGGAACGACACCAATCGGGAATTTCTGTCCCAGACAAAATCAGCGCAGCCAAGAGCACCCTATACATTTTTTAAAAAACTGACCGCTCATTTAAAGGTTTCATTTTACGCACAAAAGAAATTCCTGACTTCAGATCATTTCCAATGAAACCATTTTGACAAAAATTGAGAAGTTGTATGTACCTAAGAAAGTCCACCAACCTTTTTTTACTTTTTTTTGAAAGGCAAATTACAGTATTTTTGGAGTTTTAAACACTGATACGGACAAGGAAATTACATTATTAATTGTTATATTTTCAAAAATTAAAAATTGTATGCAACATTATAATGATTTTTCACATTATGTGGTTCAAATAATTGAAAAATGCTGCTGCATAATCACTTCTCAAAGTTTTTTTATTACTCCATTATCTCCCCTCCCCCCCCATCATACAAAAATCTTTAATCATAACTAGCCCAGTATCTACCATCAAATGATACGCCGCGGTAGCCTAGTGGTCAAGGCATCAGATCGTGGCTGGCGTGTCATGAGTTCGAGCCCAGTATCACTAAAGACCCACCGTGTAGGGCAGCGATGTACGCCAAATCTGTCGAGAGCTCCAACGTCCTCCCGTTGGTCTTGTAGTTAGGAGAGGGGGGCCAGCTCAGGTGTCGTCCTCGTCGCTTCACCATTGTTCAAAATTAAGAGGTCTGTCAACAAAAGCCCTCGTGTAGCTTAACAGTACGATGCTAATATTAACTCACTCACTGACACTCACCATCAAATGATGAGGTCGAAACCAGCGTTGGTACACTATTCTCAGCATCCATCCTATCCTTACGATAAAATGTTCGTGCCCTATTGATTTAAAGCACGTTTACTCCTCTAGCGGTTTTTACTTTTGATCGCCGTGCCCCTTTTATGTATCAGCCTGACATCGCTGACCCCAAAGATTTTGAATCCCCCCCCCCATAACTTCCAACATATAGTTGAGCGATTTAAAAGTTCTTCAATAACCATAAGGCTGTCTCTGCTGCTTATGGAGACTTATTTGCACATATTTTTCAACTATTTCTTTTTTAAACTATTACGTCGTAGTAATGTTTAGTAGTTCCAAACAATAAAAACAACTTAAATTAGAATTCCTGGTCGAAATACTTGTTCTAGTAGAGTTTACTTATTGGGGCAAATTTCGTGATCTAATCTAGGGTGGCACATCTTTCAATTTTTCCACAAGATCTTTCAGAGTCTGTAAAAAAGAAGAATTTTAACATTAAATGAGAGACCTTTGCGGACCATTAGAAAAGCGCCGATTACCCCCTGGAAGCCCCGGATAACATTTTAAGAACTACTATTCTAGACGATAGTTCTTAAGTACTAAGTGAATTAGAGCTATATATCACTAATCAAGAGATAGCTGACATACCAGACGTCTATCACGACTTGTCAATTACCCTATTTAAAACAATTTTTTTAAAAAAAATTAGACTTTGAAAATTTTTTCGAATGAATTATTCTAGATGCAAACCATCCATGTTAAAGAAAACTAAAGAATTTTTTAAAGTCCAGGTTTGACGCTTTTCTCGGCCGCGGTAGCCGAGTGGTATAGGTATCGGACCGTGGCTTGCTTTGTCACGGGTTCGAGCCCAGTACCACTAAAGACCCGCCGTGTAGGGCAGCGATGCACGTTAAATCTGTCGAGAGCTGAAACGTCCTCCCGTTGGTGTGGTGTGGGAGTTAGGAGAGGGGGGTGCCAGCTCAGGTGTCGTCCACGTCACTTGACCATGGTTCAAAATTACGTGGTCCGTCGCCAAAAGCCCTCGTGTAGCTGAATAGTGCGACGTTAATATTCAATCAATCAATTAATCAATTGACGCTTTTCTCCTGCCAATTCGGTTGATTCTTTTTATTAAGTTATGCATTGGATTTCCACAACGGCTATTGGTGATTGAAGTCGTAATTTCGAATTTCGGTCGAGTGACATTCATTAAAATATCCCTTTTCCCAAACTTCCATAAAATGCCAATGTGAGACATTTGAGAATTAAAAGATCCAATTTGCACCAGCTCCTCTATGCAGCCGGTGTTCAGTGTCACCGGGACTCGAACCTAAGATTCGTCAGAAATAATATCAAACACGAGTTCTCGTCCTTGAAACTCGACGTGAGTGAGTGAGTGAATATTAACGTCACACTGTTCAGCTACGCGAGGGCTTTTGGCGACGGACCATGTAATTTTGAACCATGGTCAAGTGACGTGGACTACACCTGAGCTGGCACCCTCTCTCCTAACTACCACACCACATCAACATGAGGACATTTGAGCTCTCGACAGATTTATCGTGACAGATTGATGCACATTGCTCCCCTTACTAACTTATTTACTTACTCCAGATAATTGAGCTCACCCAAAGGGTTTAGAGCTGCAAATTAAACAAAAAACATGTACAAAAAGGTCCCGAATGAGGGACCCTTCCCCAAAATTCTTGAGAACCGGGGGAAGAATACAGCTAAAGCACTTTACAGTTACAATGCAAACACACAAATACACACACAAAGGTGCTATCTTCTAAGGAGAAGGAAAGACCCTGAAACAGACATAGGACACGAGGGGGAAAAGAGACAGAAATACAGGAAACAAAAATAATTAAAGAATTAAAATGTTTTTTGAATCATAATTCCAGTGGTACTGGGATTGAACTCATGACAAGGCCAGCTACGATCCGATACCGTGATCACCAGCTACCACGGCCACCATGAAACTCTGCTATCGCGACCTTCCACTCACCACAAAAATATTTTTTTTGACTTTTAAGGCCAGTGTCAATTGATTGTTTTAGTATTTTCGAGCTTTGAAGCAACTTTGAAGTATTGGGGTCGGACCTCTTAATATTGAATCATGGTCAAGTGACGAAAAGAGATAAAGTTACATTTACACGTCTCATTGTAAAGCTACACGACGACTTTTGGCAATGGACATATTTTGAGCTATGGTTGAGTGACGAGGACTACACCAAAGCTGGCATCTCCCTATTCTCCTAACTTCCATACCCTACCAACGGGTTCGGTTGTAATTATGTTTGATTTCTGAATAATTTTCATGCAATACAATTATTAAACTCAGCGTTTCTCAAACTGTGGGCACGCCTGCTTAAGGAGGCTTGATAAAAATATGTGGGGGCGCGCGAGCATGTCGAAAGAAAAAGATTATTTTAAAAAACTATTAATTTACTGAAATGAAGCAAACAAAATACATTCTGACACATTAACACTGAACTGAATATACTCATAATGTATCATTACTGCACAATGTATTTAATTGTTAATTTAACTATACGAAGTTAAGAACAAGTTTAACAATTGCTAGTCACTTTTCCATGGGCTTGTCATGTACAAATTTAATACTCATCGTGATCATTTGTACGTATTGTTGCTTTAGCGTCAAAATACATTAGTATGGCATTTAATACATTGTTATTATACGGAGGGGGAGGAGGGCGATGAAAATTATGATTTAAAATTGGGCCACAAACATTGAAAGTTTCAGACAAGCATCGATTTAACAAATTTATTTAATCTGCAGTTTCACTTATTATGCTTTATATCAGGGATGGCGAACCAATGGCACGCGTGCCAATGATGGCACGCGTTAGAATATTTTGGGCACGCCATCAATCAAAAACGATTTCCATTTTAGCTTAAAATAATTAAGTTTACTATGAAGTATTATGAACAAACGCGAGTGATTCGTCGCGACGCCGACAAGTCGGGGAGCAGACTCGTTTGTTATGTCTTGCGTAAATACTTCGTATATTATAAATTGCTAATGATGCAAAGTTTATCTATGCATAGTGTGTGTATGTAACTATTTCTAAATATATTCAAGTTGTTTAAAAAACATATTCTAACGTTTACAGATTAATAGTTCAGCTTGTATACATCTAATTTATTAATGTGATCTAATTCTTGTCTTGTAAGTCTAATCGGTAAAATAACTCTCACTGCTTTATTTTTAAAAATTTTAATGATCTGAGACAAAAGCGAAAGAGCAGACACTACAGAAATCTCGTACAAGCACTCAATTTCCTAAAAACAAATAAATCTGCCCATGAGCCCGCAGTCAGTAAAAAGGGGGTTTTTTTGGCGGGGGGAATCAAGCGAGAGCACATAGAATAGTCAATTTCATCGACACAACTGTACATTTAAAGTTTTGTGTTAAATTTACGATTTTTAACTGCTATTTAACATGGCTAGTTCAACAACAACAAAAAAAAAGTGTAAGATAGTAAGTGTAGCAGAGAATTTCAAACTTGGTGGGCTGAGAAATATGGCATGATCAATAAAGGCGACAAAGCGGTGTGTGTTTTATGTTCTGGAACAGTAGTATGCAGAACATATCGTCTGTAAAACGGCATTTTGAAACAAATCACAAATCCTTTTGAGAAAAAAGCGAACCAGAGCAAAAAGAATTAATTGCAAATGCAATAAAAGACAGAAATAAACAGTCGACGTCTATGTTTAAATATGTAAGCAAAAATTGTCACACAAGTGCGGCAAGTTACTCGGCTGCAAATGCCATTGCTCTGCATGGTAAACCTTTTCAAGAGGGAGAGTTTTTGAAGGAAGCTTGGTTGGCATGTGCGCCCTCACTTTTTGATGATTTTGATAATAAAGATAAGATAATTCAGCGCAAAGATCTTCCTCTATCTAGAAACACAATGAAAGATAGAATCTTGAAATTGGCAGAAAATGTTACTGATCATCAAAAAAATGACATTAACTCCGCTCCTTTTATATCGCTATGTCTTGACGAAAGTATTGACATTACTAAATCGGCACGTTTAGCTGTCTTTGCTCGATATGGTGTAGGAAACATCATTAAGGAAGAATTAATTGCGATAACATCGTTGTTAACAACTACAAAGGGCACAGATATTTGTACGGCAGTAAGAAATTCGCTTGCTGAGAAAGAAATTGATTTGAAAAAAATTGTTTCAGTAGCCACTGATGGTGCTCCAAATATGGTAGGCAAAAAAAAAAAAAATGGTTTCATTTCTTTATTTAAAACAGACGTAAGACATTCGATTCTTGAATGCTACTGCATTATTCACCAACAAGCCTTGTATGCAAAGAGTGGTTTAACATCTCTTGATAATGTAATAACTTTAGTCACAAAAATAGGCAACCTCATATCGTCGCAGGCTTTAAATAAACGAAAGTTTGATGCTTTGTTGGATGAAGTCAATTCGGTGTATAATGGCTTAATAATGTATAACAATGTTCGCTGGTTGAGCCGCGGGAACGTACTTCAAAGATTTGTTGATTGCTTGGAAGAAATCAGACTGTTTCTACAAAATGAGAGCAAAATTGAACAATACCCACAGTTGATGGATATTATATGGCTTTTAAAATTGATGTTTTTTACAGACATTGCCAACATTTCAATGGATTGAACATAAAGCTTCAAGGCCCGAATAAAACAGTTATCGTCATGATGGATCTCATTCGCGCTTTTGAAGCTAAACTATATGTTTTCAGAAACGATATTATTACAAAAAACTACAAGTACTTCCCAAACTTGAAAAAAATATCAAAGATTTAGATGCCCAAGAGAAAGGAAATGAAGAAAACGTTATTGATGACTTTATTTCCATAATGGATTCTTTAATCAAAGAATTTTCAGCGAGATTTTTTTAGTTCAAGGAATTATCGGAAACATTCAAATTTATTATGTACCCTGATGTGATTTCGTTTGATAAACTGAACTTGTCTCAATTCGATTGATTGGAAATTGAAGAACTTGAAATGCAACTGATTGATTTCCAGTCTGGTTCAATATGGATTCAAAAGTTTATTGAAACAAGGAAAAAGTTGGAATTGATTGAAGCAGAAAGATTGACAAGCAATATAAGTAAAAATACCAGTAACGAAATTTTGGAAACATGGAATTCGATTCCAGACGCATTTAACTGTTTGAAGAAGTTGGCGTATGCTATTTTAACCATATTTTCATCTACCTATGCCTGCGAGTCATTATTTTCAGAGATAAATAACATCAAATACTCGCTTAGAAACCGTTTAACAGATGACTCAAATTCAGCATGCATTCTACTAAAAGTAACATCTTATAATCCTGATATAAGTTATTTGTCATCTAATCTACAGCAGCAGTAATCACACTAATGTTATTTTAATTTAAATTACTATAGTATAACTAAAACATTTACTACTATACAGTGCAAAATGTATTTTTTTGTATTAAATAAGGAATTTTGATTTGTTCGTATTTGGTTTTATTAGTTCTTCAATAATAATAAGTCAAAATTATTTGATGGCACGCCTATAACTCAATAAACGTTTTTTTAGAAAAAATGGCACGTTGACCCAAAAAGGTTCGCCACCCCTGCTTTATATGAACTATAAAACAAATATTAATATTGCATAAATTTATGAAAAAATGCTATTAATGTATGCACATTAGATTTGTGTGCTTTTTAAATTGTGATTCAAGGAAGATGATTTCATATTTATGATGCCCTTTTGCTAATTTAAGGGATTTTGTATGAATCAAATTAGTATATGTGTTGCACTTGAATCACTAATCAATTGATTTATTTCGCTTGGAGGAAAAAAAACATTTTAGTTAAAATACACTACAGGCCATTAAAATTGCTACACCTAGAAAGCTACATGCTATAGACGTGAAATTTAAATGACAGGAGGAGAATGCTGTGATATGCAAATGATTAGCTCTTCTGCACATTCCGACAAAGCAGCGCCAGTAGCGACACCTATAATGTGTTTAAATGAGGGAAATTGTTCAGCTTTTTTCTCATTCACAAATTGTATTTGAATGTTGTTGCCTGGTGAAAAGTTGTTGTGGTGCTTCGTGTAAGAAGTAGGAATTCGCACAAGCACGTTTCTGACTTTGATAAAGGTCGAATTGAAGCGTACCGGAATTGTTGTTTATCGTATTACAGTATTGCTGCTCGTTTTTGTCGAGATCCAATGACTATTAGCAGAATGTAGAATCAATGGCTTTAGGAGGGTACTACGGAATGCCGTGTTGAATCTGAACGGCCCTCTATTACTAGCAGCTGAGAAGACAGACATTTTACCTGCACGGCTTCAAGGGCTCGTGCAATCCCGCCACGAGCCCTGAGTTAAGAATTGGGGTCGTTTGCAAGACATTAAGCGTATGCACGAACAGTTTGACAACGTTTGCAGCATCATGGACTCTTCACCCGGAGACCATGGCTGTGGCTACCCTTGACGCTGCATCACATGCAGGAATGCTTTAAACGGTGCGATCAACGATGAACCTGGGGCCACGAATAGCGAGACATCGCTATTTCAGATGAATTCAGATTCTGTTTACAGCATCAAAATGGTCGCATCCGTGTTTGGCGGCATCCTGGCGAGCGCACATTGGCAGCGTGCATTCGTTATCTTCATACTGGCCCATTACCTGGCTTGATGGTATGAGGTGCTATTGGATACACTTCTCGGTCACCTCTTGTTCACATTGACTTCCCTTTGAGCACAGTGTACGTTAAAATATTATTTTCTTCTGCATTTCTTCCTGGTTTCGCAATTTTAATATCTATTAGTGTTGTATCTCGATAATTATCTTGTTCATTATAAGAGCTTGAATCTTGGGTAAGATATTTGTGTATGCAATTAGTTTCTCGGTCTGTTTTGTCAGTCATGCATAGTTTACAACTAATTGTATTTAGTTTTCATTCGTTTTTTGTACTTAAATTACACAGCAATATATGTATATTATTCATTTGAAAAATATCTTCATTTTGTGAATTTACAACTTTTGGTATAACATTATAGCACTTAAGGTATGTTTGGTTAATTAGAGGATTTTATTGTCACGAGATCCAAATTTGACATACTGCATATGTTCTTATTTGTATCACTTTGTGTGTTTTTCAATATAAAGTGTTATGAGAACTAGATTTAATATTGAATTTACAGCATTGTGAAAGTTGATCTACCATGAGCTCTTTCAGATTCATTCACAATGAGTTTTTCATTATGTAATTTATTTATTATAAATTTGTCCTCTAAAATCATTGACTTTAAAGAAATATGAATTTTTAATAATGTAGAAACTTCGTATTTGTATATAATCTTTATGTACTAAATGGCAAAAGTTTGATCTACGTGAAAAAAACATTTAAAATATTCATAAAAACAAAATTAGATAATGAACATCCCATTTCAAAAAATATTATCCATGAGCTACATTTCAAATGTATTAGCATTGATCCTGAAAGCAAAAGATACTTTCGGCTCCCTGCTTGGCTGTTTGGTCGGCTCTCTCATTGTTGGGAACCCCGGTAAAGAGAGAGCCAACCAAGAAGATGAGTAGGGAGCCGATTCGTCTCAACAGGAAGTCTCCTTGAGCCTCAGAAGGGCAAAGTGCATTATAATTACATACATTGACAAATGTACTGCCCCCCCCCCAAAAAAAAACCAAAACCCTTGGGATCAACGGGGAGAAGCATTTTTTGTTGATATAAAAGATTTTACGACTTGCTTTCCATATTCATTTACAAGAACCATCTTATTCTGTATTCAGAGTTTCAAACGTTAAATAGCCTTAGAGCGCCCCTCCGAACACTCCTTTCTTTATACTATTGTACATAAAATGCGTGACTCACAAATAAATAGGCGGAAAAAAAAGAGAACGAACATATTATTTTAATTGAAATATAACTATATCTGTTAGACTATGTTATGATTATATTTATTTTTTCAGATATTTTGGATTGGATAATTTTTTTATAAAAAAAAATTATCCAATACTGTAGAACTTTCTAAGTTTGAAAGTCCCCGTTTTCCTTTTCTTAGAGAAACTTGTGTTTGGAAATCGCGTGTGATAATTACTACTGATTTCAGTTCAAAAAATTCTTTTCCTTTTAAAGGAGACATTTCCTACGAATTTAAACCACATTCCACCAAGATTTCTTTTTCAGTATTATTAAAGGCAGTGAATGAAATAGTATAAAACATTGATTATTATATAAAACACTAATCACATTGTAAACTATTGCACAAAAAAGGAAACGCTTATTTCATTTCAGTCAAAGGTATAATAACCTAAAGCAAATTTAAATTAATTATCAGGGTAAAATTTATTTATATTTTGATTTTCAGTGAATGTTTTAAAATGTTGAAAATGTTATAGATTTATTTTTATTCTGTTAAACGCAGTAATTTCGTACATACAAACTCAAATTATCGTGTTAACTCTTAAATTAATTAATTTTGAAAAACAAATAATAATGTAATTATTTGAACATTTAGATACATGCAATGAATTTAAAAAATGGAAAAAAAGCAAAATTTCTGCCTGTCTCTCTATGTCATAATGTAAAATCTCAAATTGATAATGGGCTATTTTATAATCATATAGTACTCTGAAGCTCTCTATCTTTTTATAATGGAAAATATTTGCTTTAAGACATATGCATAATTCTTTAACAAATAACAAAATTACATTAACTATCTGAGTTTAAAAAATCTTATAACTATTGAACATCTGTGTACCAATAGACATGTTAATATTCAACTAAGCTATACTGTGGTTAATCAATTTATAATTGCTTCTCTGAGAATTAATTAGTTTTTTATATAACACTCTGTTAAGAACTTTTGTATGCTTTCTTTCTTTAAACAATAAAACATTGATAAATGTCATTTTTTTATTGCCTCGATAATTCATTGTGTTTTGATGCATTAGATTTCATAATAATTATTGAATCTTAAGATTAAGTTTAGATTTTTACACCAAGCATTGTTCAAGGATTAAAATTATATTATAATGTTCATCTTTGATCTAATTGTTCCTATGTATGCTGAAAATTATGATAATCGATTAACAATGACAGGTAAATGTGATAAATGGCACGAATGTGGCGTTAACTTAATACTATATCTCAAAATCATAAATAAATGTCACTTGTTAAACAGTATCACATTGTAGATTCCACATGTTTTTACAGCTGTGGTAGCCGAGTGATCACAATTGAGGATTCCATCATCTAGCAGGGCTCTAATACACGTTAACTTTCTAAAGGCGTAAAGTACTTTCATTGCCGTCATAACATAATCGACTGGGTTCCAGGTCGGATATCATCCTCGTTACTTGATTGTTATTCAAATAATGAGGACCGTCTCATTGAGATATCCCTCATGTTTCCTCTGAATGAGACAGTAATAAACTATCGAATTACTTGCATGTTCTTAAAAATAAATCCTTTTAATACACAAATGAATAAATGTAAAATTTATATTTTTTCCAACTATAATATACTGCTTTCGTTAGCATAAAATATCAAATCCTTTGATTTTTAGAAAAATTCTTGATTAGTAAAACGCAAACAATTAGTTGACATAAGACAAAATTATGACTACACAAATCTTTAAGTCAGCAAGGAGCAAATCATTCATGTATCTTGGTAAACTTATTTATATAAGAAAAAAACTGTTCTTATTCGTATTTAATTGTTCTTTTATGACTAATTACAATACATTTATTCCTTACTTTTCATCTTTCATATAAAAAGGTTATTTTATTAGTTTTATGGATAGAAGTTAAACTTGTTAGCTTCTTATTTTTAAGTTACAATTAATTATAATTCTTTTGATGTATCAGTTAGTACAACGTTGCTGAAATTCTAAGATAAATGCTCTGATCTCTGTGTGATAAAAATAAATAAACTTCAATAATATTTTAAGAAATATAATGCACGCGTCATTCTAATTCTAAACACAATCTTCCCTTTTAGGACGTATGGTAATACAATAGTTTCCAAATGTGCAGCTCAGAAAAAAAATTAGCCCCAGTCCAAAAATAAATCGAAAAATTCCAAATAATCGAATATTCTTTATTAACATAGCAATAAAAACTATTACATTTGAAAATCAATTTAAGATCAATCCCCTCTCCCAATAATTTACACTCAAAACGTGTAAAAGGCCTCCACAGGTATCTGCTGTATGCAAAATCTAAATAAGTTTTTGGAAATTATAATTTAATGGCTAATTTTTATTTTTGCTCGAAAACGTATAATTTTATGTCATATTTTCGTATTAATTTTCGAGCAGTAGCTTTACAGGAGGAAACATACTTTAGGAAAGGAGAAAATTGATATGCTTCGAGTGACACAGCACCGATCAGCAGTGGCGCACACAAGGGGGGCGTCCGGAACCACCCAAAGCCCTTGATATTTTTTCCGATTGATTATAATTCTAAGTATATAGTACGTAAAATTTAATTAATTACTTGTTATTAATGATTAATTTTATTAATTAATGCTAATTATTTATTCAAAATTAGTTTTTTACTGTGTTTTGTTCCTGAAAATCGACAAAATCGCAATTCCTGTGTGCGCTACTACAGATCAGTAAATACTTCTTAAGATGAATCCAAATTCCAATAATGACCATTTCTTCATCATACTTGCCTGTTATAAAAACAAACTATTCTCTATAACAGAGGTTCCCAAACTTTTTTGCCTCATAGACCCCTTGACAGGTTTTTCAGCTTGGCGTAGACCCCTACTTACCTAATATTAAATTTTTGCCAATTTATCACCTTAAATGTGTTTTTGATAGCAGGTATAGAGCTATTTACTTTTAAAATATTAAATTTTTTTACCGTAGTGATGTATATAATGTTTAATACTAAAGAAAACACATGTTAATTAATTAAAATAATTGATGCATAAAATAACTGTTACATAAAATAGCTGAGCGACAAACATATGCTTTTAATGGAGGGATGAATCTGGGGATGCAATGACAAATTTTCAACATTTGCCATTACTGTTATGAGGTTTTAACCCTGAATATCTCTTCGGTTAATAGTGTCCAGTAATTTATTTCTTTTTTGTTTTGGAGATTGGCAAGCGCACTGAAACTCCTTCTCAATCCGAAAAAAACATTTAAAAACTTTCTCAAGATATTCCATACTATGGAATAAATAACAGGCATATTTTTTTAAAGCTAAAATTGTTGACATCGTTTCTAAACTTTACTTAAAGATCTGCGTTAGTGCATATTCTAAGCACTTAATTCTTGTAATATGACATTTTTTTTTCAAAGTGTGACTATATGAATCCATTGCCTAATATGGTGTTACGATAGTCAAAAATTCTCAAACCTAGTTTCAAAATCTAAAAAAAAAGCCATTTGAATGCTGTGGCTATGCTCAAAATTATACTCCTTTAGCTTAATTTTGGCAAAAAAAAAAAAAAAAAAAAAAATCTGAAATGTGGTCCTTGTTTTAATAAAATTTATGCTATCACCTTGTAACTGTAATATTAAACCTCATTAAATTTAGTAAAGACATCTGTTAAATAGGTAAGTCTAGTTTCCACTTGATTAAATTTCCTTTCAATATTAGTCACATCCTGGACCAACGTAGACCCCCATTTACACCTCATGGACCCCTTGCAGGTCGTCATAGACCCCTGGGGGTCTATATAGACCACTTTGGGAATCACTGCTCTAAAGCAAACCACTGATGAAGGGATTCAAGTGGTACTCAATTTCAGGACTTTTGATTTAAACCCTGAATGAAGATTTATATGTGTGAGCATGTTAGAAAACCTCTAAAATAATTCCAAAAATTGAGAATTATGTGAATAAATGAGTCGATGATAACTTGAACGAATAATATGGATGTGATGTGGAAGTTAGAACAGTGAGGTGTTTCTTATACAGCCACTATTAGTCACCTTAATAGCCACGAATCTCTTTATTTATACTATTTTACTAAAGATAGAAAATAAAAATTTAAGTATGAGTTTATTTATATAGTTAAGTTTATAATAGCTAAAACTTTTGCAGTAAATTTAATTCTAAAATTTAAAAGGAAACAGAGTATTAGACGAATTTTTTTATAAATGTGAATAAATGAGTCTTTCACACATACACAAAAAACAAATCACTAATTACAAAAATGAAATTAAGCTAATAATTTAAAATATCACTTGCCTGTACAAATTCATTCTGATATAAGAACGAACTCATTTACCTTTAAAATGTACATTAATATTAACAATAAATATATATTATAAAAAAACATACATTTTGTTTATTTATAAGTGACTTCTTTTTCTTACATAAGGATAAAACTCGAAACAAGTATTATTTCAAAGTATTATTAATCACAGTAAATGGATTATTAAAAACTTATATAACAATTTTTTTTATTTGTAATTGAGTTCCTCATTTACTAAGCTCAAATATATATTTCTTCTACAAAATTGAATCCATTAAAAATATTTTGATTTACGTGAATGAAAAAAAGAACCGATTGTTATTTTTACAGGGAAAATTTCATACGCAAGGGAATTTAACTATTATACTCAAGACAGGGAAGAAAAAACTGCCTGAAAAACAATCTCCCAAATGGGGACAAAACTTTTATGTTTCAATGAACCACAAGGGCATAGAAAAATGCTATAACGCCAAACCAGGCAACCCGGAATAATGACGTTATTGCACATCTATCAATGACAAGCAAACTCTTTTCCTTTGCCCGTGCCGAAGAGGAATGCCCGAGGGTGTGAGGAACTCAAAAAGTGCTCTTTATTTAACGCTACGCGATTAGACTTGTTGCAATGTTTTGGTGCTAGCTCAGCTAAGCCTAATGAAATAAACGTGCTCTTCGAATTCTTTGAAGAAACTTTCTATTTTTTAAATGTTATAGAACCAAACGTTCATAACAAACTGGTGACCCGGAACAATTTTATTTAAATTTTGCATAAAATTTAATCATAATTATTATCTGTTATAATGCTTAACGAAGATTCGAAGAATTTGGAAATGAGCGCCGTCAGCATAAAAATACCGCCGTTTTGGACTGACAGGCCAGAAATTTGGTTTTACCAAGTAGAGGCTCAGTTACAGATATCAAGAATTTCTTTAGAAGAAACGAAATTCCATTATTTGGTATCGCAATTAGAACCAAAATACGTCGAGAATATTTGGGACATTGTCAACAGCAAAAGTGATACGAAGTACACGGACTCGAAAAACAGATTACTCAGTCTGTTTAAAGAAAGTGAAAATCTTCGCATAAAACGACTCTTAACTGGAATTGAACTTGGTGATATGAAGCCTAGTCAGCTGTTGCAAAAATTGAAAACTGTTGAAACGTCCGATATTTCGGATAATTTAATTAAAACTTTGTGGTTAGAAAAGCTTCCTGAGTCCATTAAAAATATTTTGGTTGTCAGTGATGAGAATTTAAGCAAATTGGCAGTAATGGCTGATAAAATATCTGATATGACTCCCAGAACAGAGATTTTTGCAACTGGAAAATCTTTAGACTGTGGTGAAGCAACGTCGTCAAGAAACCAGCTTCTTCTCGACAGAATTCAAAGTCTAGAGAAACAAATATGTCAACTCAGCATTCTCCACAAATGAAGAACGAAAGAACGCAATAGTTTTCGTCCTAAATCCCGAAGTCGTTCTCGGAAACGTTTCGACCCCAAAGGAAAATATTGTTATTTTCACTTCCGTTTCGGTGCTCGATGCAAACCTGAAAAGTGCAGCCCGCCTTGTGCATGGAATAGGAATACGGAAAACTTCAGTCTGCAGTAAATATTGCGACAAATTCTGCTGCAGAAGATTATAAAGCCTGTCGCAAATTTCGATTATTCGTCAAAGATCGAACGACAAATTAGCACTTCCTGGTAAATAGTGGAGCTGATTGTTCAATAATACCAGCCACATCTAAAAACAAACAACCATCGGATTACAAATTATTTGCAGCAAATGGAACAGAAATTCCAACCTATGGAATTAAAGTGCTAAATATTGATTTGGTAATTACTAATACAAAACATGTTAAACACTATATTGCTACTAAAGGCCCACCGGTTTACTGAAAAGCTCGTCAATTGGATTCTAAAAAATTAGAAATAGCCAAGCAAGAATTTAAATTTATGTTAGATAATGATATCCTTCGACCTTTTAAATCTCCATGCGCAAGCCCACTACATCTTGTGAATAAAAAAGATGGCAAGTGTTAGACCATGTGGCGATTATCGACGTTTAAATGCTCAAACCATTCCTGACCGTTATCCAATTCCACGTATTGAAGATTTTCACCATATTTTGAAAGGGAAAAGAATATTTTCTAAAATTGATCTCTTCAAAGCATATTTTCAAATACCCTTTGCTGAAGAAGATAAGGAAAAGACAGCCATAATAACACCATTTGGCTTATTTGAGTTTAATGTTATGAGCTTTGGGTTAAGAAATGCACCATCTACTTTTCAGCGCTTTATTAATGAAGTTTTATTTGGACTAGAATTTGTTTTCCCATACCTCGATGACATTCTAGTAGCCTCCGAAACTGAAGAACATAAAACTCATCTGAAACTTGTGTTTGATCGGTTACAAAAACATGGTCTTCGAGTGAATATCTCCAAGTCAACTTTGGGAGTAACTCATCTAGAATTTCTAGGATACTTGATAACACCAGAGGGATCTAAGCCACTTCCAGAAAAAGTAGATGCAATTTTGTCATACAAATTACCTGAAACAATTCGTGATTTGAGAACTTTCCTTGGACTCATTAACTTTTATAGAAGATATTTAAAAGATGCTGCTAAAAATCAAGCTATTCTTCACGAGTATTTAAAAGGTTCAAAAAAGAATGACAAGACAAAAATTCTTTGGACAGAAGAAGCTAAAGAAAATTTTGAAAAATGTAAACAAGATCTTGCAAATGCTACTTTATTAAGCTTTCCTGACCCTGATTTACAATTGGCTTTATTTACTGATGTTTCCAATTTTGCAATCGGATCAGTGTTACAACAATTTGAAGCTGGAAATTGGAAACCGATTTCATTTTTTTCTAAAAAATTAACCGATGCACAGAAAAATTATAGTACCTATGATAGAGAATTATTAGGAATATATCTTTCTGTCAAAAAGTTTAAACATCTTCTCGAAGGACAAAATTTTGTTATTTATACAGATCACAAGCCAATTACATTTGCCTTTCATCAAAAAAAAAATGAAAAAGCTTCACCTAGACAGTTACGTCATCTACAATACATATCCCAATTTTCAACAAATATATGTCATATTAAAGGACAAGATAATTTAGTAGCAGATGCATTTTCATGAATCGAAGCCTTTACAGTAATCGACTATGATACTCTATAGCGGATAAACAAACTCAAGATGCAGAATTGCAACAGTTAATGAGGAATAACTCTTCAGTAAAATTCAAATCATGTACATTACCATCAGGAAAAACACTCTGGTGTGATATTTCAACATCCAATATAAGACCCTACATTCCAAAACAGTTTCGG
The DNA here is from genome assembly GCA_019973935.1 of Trichonephila clavipes. Taxonomy (NCBI): domain Eukaryota; kingdom Metazoa; phylum Arthropoda; class Arachnida; order Araneae; family Nephilidae; genus Trichonephila; species Trichonephila clavipes. The sequence continues at coordinate 60,706 of BMAU01018460.1, read as the reverse complement.
CAACAAATTCATGGTTTTTCACACCCTGGGATTAGATCAACTATTAAATTAATGACTGAAAAATTTATCTGGCCAAATATGAAGCAAGAAATAAGAGAATGGGCAAGAACATGTATTCCCTGTCAAAAATGTAAAGTCCACAGACATACAAAATCAAAATTTGGAGAATATGAAGTACCTGATACAAGATTTAGTGTGATACACATTGACTTAATTGGTCCACTTCCACCATCGCAAGGCATGACATTTTGTATGACCTGAATAGACTGTTTTTCGTGTTGGATGGAAGCAGTTCCCTTGCCTGATTGTAAAGCAGAGACAGCTAGCAAAGCCTTTTACGAACACTGGGTTTGCAGATTTGGAGTACCTGGGAAAATAATTACAGATCAAGGAAGGTAATTTGAATCTCAGTTGTTTAGAAGTTTAGCTGCTATTTGTGGGGCTAAAGTAGCTCATGCAACTTCTTATCACCCTCAATACAATGGGAAAGTGGAACGGTTGCATAGGACTTTGAAAGGGGCAATCAAAGCTCATAACAACATCAAATGGACAGAGACATTACCAACAATCTTATTAGGACTAAGAACTGCTCGAAGACCTGATACCAATCATACTATAGCTCAGATGGTTTATGGCTCTAATATCAGATTGCCAGGTGAATTTTTTAACCCACCCTCCATTCAAATTGATCCTGAAACATTTGTCACTACATTGCAGACTTTTATGGACGAGCTGAAGCCAACAAAATCTTCGCCTCCAAAAAGTCAAAAGATTTTTGTTCATAAAGACTTAAAATCCTGCACTCATGTATTTGTGAGAGTTGATCGTGCAAGGAAAGCCCTGGAGCCACCATATGATGGTCCATTCCCAGTGAAAGAAAGATATGAAAAATATTTCACACTGACAATAAAAAATAAACCTGTGAATATATCAGTGGATAGACTAAAACCAGCTTATTTGTTAATGACAGACTCTATTCCTGACAAAACAACAGTTCCTTGTAGGCAATCAGATGAGAATTCAGCAGCTAATGACACTAACCTCTTAACCGATGTTAAGCCCACTGTTTCAAGACATGGAAGATTGGTAAAGAAACTTGTAAGATTTCAGGACTGATATCTGCTGTAAATAACCTGTATCTATCTCTAACTTATAACTATTTACTTATATCAAGTGTATGATATTTTGGTTTACTTAATTTTTACAAATATTTATAAATGTATGTCATTTCTCTAACATCAAACTAGTTATCATTGTATATAATATTACTGTTTCTAAAAGTATGTAACATTTGTACAAATATTAATTTTGTGTATTCATAATGTATTGTTTAAAATGCATATTTAAGAAAAAAAATTCTTGTTGAACATCTAACACTATTCCTGCCATACTTCTCAGTTCGTAACTCAGTTACTGGTAGGGGAGTAATGTTGAGACAAATATTATTAAACTCAACAAAGAAAAATATAATAAAATTATAGAACATTATAATTTGAAAAATAATTAATTTTAAAATGAATTTTATATTTAGGCATTTGCAATTTGCTATATTTTGTATTTTATGTAATCAAACTGTATTTATATTTATATTTGTAAATCTGGAAACAATTTCTTGTAACCTTCTTCAGATTACCCGATTGGCAACAGTCGGTATATTTAAATTAGACTTGTTGCAATCTTTTGGTGCTAGCTCAGCTAAGCCTAATGGAATAAATGTGCTCTTCTAATTCTTTGAAGCAACTTTCTATTTTTTAAATGTTATAGAACCAAACGTTCATAACAGATCGAATTGTATAATGAAAAAAAAAAGGGAACTGCTAATTTTAAATTATGAATTTACAAATTTTCTCATTATTTGAAAATGATTCTTTTTTATAAATCTTTTTGATTTCAGTGTTAACACATCAATTCTTTTGAGAATAATATTAATATTGTATCATTAAAGATATCTCCAAAACCAGTTATTTGAAAAGTTTCAAAATTAATTAAAAAGACTTAAAATCCATCTGTCTATAGTTAAATTCTTTCAAATGAAGATTAATGGTAACTATGCTTTTAGTTAGATCAGTATTTCATTTGTTAATGAAACTGTTCTGATCTGTAGTAACTTAAGCATTGAACAAATTGCATTGATGTTCTAGGATGTTGTAGTCATTGAAGCTTGCCATTAGTTCTTTATATCAGTAGAACAGATTTCAAAAATATTTCTGTTATGGTAAATCTTCCAAATGTGGAGAGGCTACTATGTTTGACAGAAAGTTAACCTACAAAAAATACAAAATGAGATAGGACTCAAAAGTTTTTAAAAAATCTGAGAACTTCTACTCGACTATTTTAGTATTCCTGATACTAACCAACCAATATTCCTATTCCAGTCATGTTCATTGTGTCATAACCATTACCATACTGTATCAGTAGCAGGGGTTATTGAAGCATGAAGGTCTTCAACATCAAAAATTTTCTTTGAATGTATTTCATCTAGCTCCAAAAGAATAATCTAGTGCAGTGACATTTGGAGATTTTAAGGAGGAGGGCAGGACATTGGTCCTCCATGCCTTATTTATCTGTGAAGAAAAGTTAATAAAACAATCCTTAGCCTCCAGCGAAGGAGGTGCTTGTTCCATTTTGTTGGAAAATAACTGTGGTAAAAATTGCGTTTGTGGTATCGCATAAATTGACAACATGCAGGCGAATGTTTGCCGTCACATAAGTTGGGGCAAGTAAAAATGGTTGCATAACTGTATCATGCAAAAGAGAACATCACATTGATTTTTGGACTGTTTATTTCCTGAATCGCATAGATTTTCTGAGCTTCAATTTCCGTGGTTGTTCTTATTCACAATGTTACTCACATGAAATGTTATTTCATTTGAAAGAGAGTTGCAGGTTGAAAATTGTGTTAATTTTTGATGCAAATGCAACATAATGTAGTCCATAGTTATAGTTTCTGCACAATCTGAATTTCTTGTATATGCTATCTGTTTTTCATCAAGCAAATAGGAATAGTTTATCATGGAATAAGTAATTAAGATTCTTATAAAGTAATTCAGGGCTTGCAAGGTATGTTAAACAACTTCTATATATGCATCAATGAATGTTGATTACCTTTAGATTTTTTTTATTCTACTGTAAAGCTATACTTTTTTAAAATTATTATTTTTTGTCTTTTATTAATATTCTAGGTTTCTTTTATAAATTGTTTGAAACATTATTGGCACTTTTATTATGGATATTTGTATTCTGCATACCAGTCACATTATCCATCGAGCCAACAGAATCTTAGAAATCAGGAGCCATTTTTGCTTAATACAGTCAATTTATCGTTACAATTTTTTAAAGCCGTTAAAATAAGGAGCATTTGTTTTAGATACCTAATACTATTTATTACTTTAAATGTTAAGGGTAGTGAAAATTATTAATTGCAAATCTTTTTAAAAAAGCATTAATTCCATTCAAATTTTTTTTTCAAGAATAAATTTTTTTCTGGAAATCAAGGAATATTGTTAGGAAGATGTATATCTTGTTTCATGCAAGTAAATATATGATATAACCAATTTCATTTTTCTTAAGTAATTTATCTGCTTTATTTCATTATTTTACCTTGATATCTTAGAGCATTTTGCATTTGGATGCTATAGTAATATTTTAAGCAGTCACTAATTATTTTGTATTGAATCGGATAATTTTTTTTGTGATATTTTATGTACAATGTAGCAAAAGTTATTTTGGTTAGTTAATCTGACAAGTTGGAGCTATCATTGTGAAATTGATGGCTATTATACAAGCCAATTGAAACCATTTAGCGAGAATCATTTTTTTTTATCAGAAATGTTCATACTTGTTATAGAAAAATGAAAGAATTTAAAAAAATTTAAACATTCCTTTATTTTATAATTTTTGGAACTTATATGTTTTCTTTTGTTTTTGTTCTGTTACTATATCCATTATGTTAAGCAAAGTCCTACATCATGATTAAGATAGAAATACAGCGTCTTCTTTTTGATAATCTTTTCATTCCTTTCTGAACAGCAAACTGCTCATTGTCTGGAAAGTATTAGTTTTTTTATCTGTAAGAGCAATAACTTATGAGACTTTGCGTCAGAGTCTTGGAAGATTTAGTTCAGAACCAAATTGTCCACATTTGACATTCCATAATGAAATTTCTCAATAATGCTTTCAACAAAATCAATTCTCAACTGTAAGTATTTTCTTTACATCGTATGACACAAGAGTTTCATATAGCAGTATCAAAAATATGAGGGAAAGAAAATTCTTTCGTAACATTCTTTTTCTGTTATTTCAAATTTTGTTCTATACAATCTACTTCTTCAATGTTATTGTTGTAGATGATGCATTTTGGTTTATCTTAGTCTACTTGTGATTTATACTATTTCAATATTTTGAGTTTTGGATCTTGTGGTGGGTTGATATGGGATGATCTGCTGATATTTTGTTATAAAAAGACGTAATTAAAAAAAATATATGTATTTCAAGTCTTTTAAAAATTTAAAGTTTAAATGGACATTCATCCTGTGAAGAGGTTTATAATCCTGAAATTAGAAAAATAAGCTCATCTCTTCCAGAGTTGTTTTTTTCTAGATTTTACTTTTTGAGAATTTTCCCAACAGTGTTTGATTGGATGCATTGTTTTGTGTATCATTTTGTTTCTTCTACAATTTTATTCATCAGAGAAGTATCAAGGAAGGAATGTTTCATAAAGGAGTATAATTAACTTTTTTAGTTTTATAGTACTTGTGAAATCAAACAAGGGACAAAGAGGGGATGGATTTTCGCAACATTGATAAAGATTCTGACAGAAATTCTGATTCTTCCATCTCCGTTGGAATGGAGCACACTGCATGAATCATATGAGGAATAATCCAGAACATAAGAGACAGCTCTGGATTTGTATCAGAATCATTAGAAACAATGTAACAAAGTACTGTTGATTACATCCATCCATAACTAACAGGCTTTGAACTTAAAACCACTGAAAATATGACAATTATAAGTATTCTCTATTTCAGTTCAAAATGAAAAATTTTTAGTTACATTTCTTTCAATGATATTAGTGGTTGCAGTAGCCTAGTGGTCAATGTCACAGACTCATGGCTGGCATGTCATGAGTTCGAGCCTAGTGCCGCTGAAGACCTGCTGTGTAGAGGGGTTAGCTGTACATTAAATCTTGAGGCTTGAACATCCTTCTATTGGTGTGATGTGCAAGTTAGGAGAGGGAGTGCCAGCTCAAGTCTCGTTCTTGTCACTTGACCATGGTTCAAAATTACAAGGTCCAGCATCAGTAGCCCTAGTGCAGCTTTATAGTACAACATTAATATACTCTCTGATTCAATGATATTGACGAATTGCACATAATCGGTTGAAAAATATTTATACTAAAGACTCGTATAATTGATAAATTGGACAAATTAAAGCAGGAAAAAAGAATATATTGATACTCTTGTGTCATATAGACAAACTTAATGTGGCTAACTATTAGTTCCTGAGCCAGCTGGTGGAGTTATAAAATTTATTAATCAGTACTTTTATAATGCTTTTGCAATTATAACCATTTTAATCAGGTAATTAAGTTTAGAATTATTGGCATAATTCTAGTGGGTTTAACATTAAAGGGGAGAAAAATTCTTACTGCTTCTGGGATTTTGGCTACAAAAATTTCTATCCTAGTTTTGATTTATTAGTGCATTTTTTTTTGTATTTGATATATCAAGTCTCCATATTATTGGTTAATGGACATTTAAGTGAAGTTCATATTAAAATTCAGAGGTGTTAAATGAGGATCTTACCTAAATATAAGGTAATCTCCAAATACAAAATTCATTCTTAAAACACCAAATAAATGGCTCAACTTTGTTAATTGGGAAGTATTTATATTTTTTAAAAAGAAAGTAAGATATTAAAACAACAACTCTAGATACTTAATATCATTAACACATAAGATTAATTTTTCATTGAAAATGAAGTATAGCTATAAATTATATTAAAATGAGCAAAAATAAACAAAGAATATGATAAGTACACTAATAAAAAGCTGGGGGAAAAAATAAGACCTTGTTGATGGTAAAATGTTGGTACTTCTCAGCTTTCAAGTATTATACTAACAGTTAATTTTTTGATCAAAATATACTCTTTCAATTTCAATGGTTTCAACCTGTTACATCCTCTAATATTTTACCTCGACTACCAGCTCTTCAATATATGACAAGAAACTTAATATGAAGATGTCTTTTTGAAATTAAAAAAATACAAAACTATTTTTGTACTGTTTACTTCGTTGGTTTGGATTTTAAGGTATTTGTTTAGACTTCTCTGATGTAATTTTCCCAGCCTATATTAATCTTTAGCTGTATTTCACAAAACTAATATCACTCATTCACTCTAACAATGAATAAAATAGGCCTCAACTAAGAATAAATTTTCCAAACAATTTATTGATCCTTGTTTTTTTTTCTCTATTCAATGCATTTCCATTTGAGTGTTGCATATGCAAGAAACTTTTTTTATACTTGGAAAAAAATCTGGCTTCTCTCTCATATGATTTTTTCTTTGAACAATTTCTGATGTCGCATCTATTGCTAACTCCGAAAAAACATTTAATTCATGTTTTCTTATCTACAACAAAAATTCTATGACAAACCAATATTTGCAGTCTTGGGAAGATGTATTGGATATATTACTTTGCATTTTTTACTGCTCTAGTCTGTGTTAATGGACAAGTGTCAAGAACTGTTGTGTTGACTTCAGAAGGCAGGAATAATTTTAGGAATTGTTCTCACTTTGTGGCTCATGTTTTCTTACAACAAATAAAGTCCCTTGAAATATAATATGCCACCCACACATATATTAATGTTGAATTGTAATACTTTTAAAGTCGTGCTGGTTTGAACTGTAGAAGTCCTTGCTGCTGCAGTATTTTGGTTTCGAGTGACATATATATATATATATATATATATATATATATATATATATATATATATATATATATATATATAATCCAATATAAAAATTTTTTTCAATATATAATCATATATAAATTTATACATATATATATATATATATATATACATATACATAAATATATAAACAAAAATTTAAAAATAAACCTATAGCTATATACCTAAGATAACTAAAAGTAGGAAGAAGGCACATAGTATAAAGACAAATTCCTGGCCTTAGGAAGAAGGATTGCAGGTTTAAACAAGTTTTGTGGCGCCAACCTTCACCTGTAATTTGTCATACTATGTACCAAGAGGAAAGGAAAGAGTTATTTATATATGTAGAATTTAAATATTAAAAAATCATTAAACTAAATATATATATATATATAATTCTTATTTAAAAATAAAAGCAAGATTGAAACAGATGAATGCTTCACAGATGTTACATTGATAGTTTTTTAAAAAATACATGAAAAAAAGTTTATATTTAACATTTGTTTGTACTGCTTTGTGTCCTCCCTCATCTTGATGGTTCAGCTATTGCATTAATTAGTTCATTCCACTTAGTGATAATCTTTCTAAACAATCCACATATAGATCTTGCCATATTTGAAAGCAAAGGTCCTATATGTGAAATACTTCAGAGTAAAGCTGAGTAATGTTTACATATTAGAAATGTATTGTGTGTTGAATGTGTTTTGATCAATCTCATTACTGGAATGTCAAGCAATTTCTATATCTTTCAAGCATTTCTAGTTTTTTATAAAAAAATTTTGAACTACTGGTTTAAAATTTTAAAATTAATGGTAGATGAATTTTTGAGTTGTTTTAACTATGATAAAGAATGGAAAATTTTAAATATATGTAAAATATTTCTTAAAGAAATTGAAAGCTTGATATGCAAATATATATATTCTTTAGATTGGAAATTTTGAATTCTATCCATTATCAACATATCCAAGTGAAAAAAAATGACTTAATTCGATCATAAATTTGAGTCTTAGGCCAAAGCAGTAAAATCTCATTTTTCATTGTATTTCAATTCCTCACCTGGCATTTTCTGTAAATGAAAATGATGTTGGGCGTATTACATAAAAAAAGAGGCTGCGGTAGCCCAGTGGTCAAGGTATCGGATCATGGCAGGCATGTCATGAGTTTGAACCCAGTACCACTAAAGACCCGCCGTGTAGGGCAGCGATGCACGTTAAATCTGTCAAGAGCTCAAACCTACTCCCATTGGTGTTATGGTAGTTAGGAGAGGGGGTGCCAGCTCAGGTGTCATCCACGTCACTTGACCATGGTTCAAAATTACGTAGTCCATTGCCAAAAGCCCTCGTGTAGCTGAACAGTGCCACGTTAATATTCACTCACTCCATAAATATTAACCAATGACTTATCTATTGATGAAAATTCTTCAAACAAACTCTAAGATGTATCACAAGTTATTTATATTAATTATATCAGAGTTGTTATACTTGTACACATTTCACTACTTTGCATATAACGTAATATCTAGAAGTCATTGCATCTCGTTTGTGTCATATCTGTAAATGTGCTACCATATCTCACCTTAGGAAATCTACTGTTTGGTCGTTCAGTTGATTTTCTAATTTTTCGACTCGTCCTTAATTTTTGCTTATTTTTTACCAGTGTATTGTAACTATTTGTCGTTAACTGTCACTTGTCAAAAAGTATTATTTAACTTATTAAACAACTTATAATATGGATGTTAATTTGAAATATTCGGGTAACATGGAATAGATGGCTTAGGTAAGCGGTCGCCAAACTTTTTGACCTCACGGACCAGTAAATTCATAATTTAAATATCACGCACCACAAATAAAATTTAATAAGTGTTAAATATGTAATTATAAAAAAATTGTGATCTAAGAACACTTAAAATGTACCTAGTTAAAATGAAATTATTAATTTTAATCAAATTTTGAAACTTTATTAATGAACCATAGTAAAATAAAATAGAACTCTAAAAAAACAATTAAAAATAGTTTAAGTACATCAAACTTTTAGCGTTATACATTCCTAGTGTGATGGATGGTCCTGCTTACTTGAAATAAGATTATGGATATTTGGATCCAATGTTACTGCAAGACGGAGAACTGCTTTTATTTCAAGCTGAGATCGGTGCCGTGTTTTGATGGCTGTGATAGGTGAAAAGGCTTTTTCACATAAATAAATTGTAAAGAATTGAATCAGTATTTTCATTTCCTATTCACTAAGAAAAGTGCATGTAATTTTTTGGAAAGCCACTACTGAGATCTTGATGAGGATTAATGAAATTTAAATTTGAGAATTTTATCGGACATAGGTCGATGAGTCTTTCTTTTAGATACATGCTTAAATTATTTTTCTGAGTTATATCCTGAATTATATTCTATCCTAATTATTATCCTTAAACAGGAATGGCGAATCCTTTATGAGACGTGGGTCAAATTTTGTTCATATTTTTTTAGTACTAACTCGTGGTTCACTAATACCCTATTTGCATCAGAGTTAAGTTTAAAAATTTTTAACTGTATATTTTTAAAACAAAAGTCTATAAAATTCAGTTGGCTTTACTGATAAAAATGGGCGTGGTTTGTTTAAAAATTCTTAATGCACCCCACTAGGTTCGAAGACCAATTTTTCCAAAATTGATTATCAGAAGAATTTTATTGTTTTAAAGAACATAAATAGGCTTAAAGAGTTATAATAATGAAGTAAATACCATGCATCACTTCTGTTTTTAAAAAAATTATTTTAATAAAATTTTTAAAAAAATTTTCAATTTCAGGAAAAACAACATAAAAGATATATTGGACATAATGTAATTTTAATTGCATTGATATATTTATTGATCCACCTGAAGTGTCACAAACCGCAGGTTAAAAAATATTTTCAAAAATAAATATTTAGTAAGCTTTCGAACTTCACGTTAATGATTTTTCGTCAAAATTACTCTATATTCTATGCTAAAGAGGACTATAAAATGTGATTAAATGTAAGTTTCTTAGAAACTGCAGTTTGTTACACTCTCAAGGACATAAGTGTTGAAAATTTCATTGAATTTTATATACTAATTGTTTTGGAGATATCCCAGTTTTCGTGCAAAAATTATTGTGAAAATTTCATTCTTCAAAAAACACATTTAAAAAACATACTTATAAGTTTCATAAAATAAATATTAAAAAAACAACAACTTAAAATTCTCCAGTTTTATAGGTAATTCCTTCTTCCTCAATTTTTATATTTCTTTTTTCGAATGGCCCTAAGTTTTCTTCTGCAGGTTTTTGCTGTTGGCAGTGAGTGACGTTTTGAGTCTGCAATGCGCTCATTATCGAAAAGGTTTTTCTCCCCGTATAGTATAATACCCCGAAACTATCCATTTCATTTAATAAGGAAATTAATCCCTGGAAGCCATTATTAAACTGCTCAATGAAAACTTCTTTTGGTAATATCTGTCACAAAATTGCATTAAAACTCTCGTTCGGATTTTGAGTTTTTCCGTGTAAACATTTTTTAAAAAGATTTCTGTCACACAAATCCATATAAACAGGCTTTATCGTGTTAACAATATTTTGTGGCAGTCCCAAGGATTTATCCTGATACACAATATTAGAAGCTTTAGCCCGTTGAAATTTGCACCAACTTTCATCTCTGACAGGGCACTGTCCATATTTTGGCTGATGTTTTGATGAGCAACAATGAAAGAAGGCAGCAATAACAGCAGACTGCATTTTGTCCAAGTTCCCAATATTGCTTCGAATAGCAATTCCATAGTAATTCTGTAGTTTATTAAGGCTAGACAGTACCCTAAAAATTTCATTTTTACCGAAAATTTTTTTTTGCATGTTTTGGTGGCCCATATCATTGAGATGCTTGCCACGAAATTTCAGATCTGTTAGCAAATTAGTTTTAAAGATATTTGAAGTTTTATGAGCTATGGTTTTGGTTTCGGTTTCCTTTTAAATCATTTTTTTACACTTAAGTTGAATTAATTAAAAATATTTTTGAGTTTTTAGTTTGAAATAGTTATTAATTCCAATTTTCATTACTAAAATCATTTCTGCTTGATTATGTTTTGAGCTTTTTGATTTCTCATAATTAATTAATAAAGATTAATTTCATGGCCAATTTTTGCTTTAAAAATAGTTTATATACCTTAAAAGCTTTATCATTAATTTTTTCCTGTAGAGAAAATGCCATGGCAAATGTGTTCTGGGTTTCTGTGAGAAACAATATTTCGAAGAGATGGAACACTACTGAAAATGATGGATTTAAAAATCTGTCCTCAGCTGATTCTGCCATTAGACTTCCGAATACAAGTATTCCGAATTCAAATGCTGCAGATATAACTGAATATTTCCTTGATGTATATATATATACCAAACTACATTATACTAAACATATTGTAGTACTATATTTTAGTATTTTAAAGTCGTACGACAAGAGCTAAACCTTCCTAAACTGCCCCAATTTAAAACTGAAGAAATTAAATTTTATGAGCAAACCTGACTATTTTTAGCTTAAGTTAGTATCATTATTATTTTGTACATAAATGCTTCCTTTTTCAAAACTTATGTGAAATATTAGGTTAAGATAAAGCAGAATAAACACGTCTTAACAAATGCTATCAATATCATGCAAAAATATATTTTTAATTAAAAATATAATTTTCAGTCATATTTAATAAAAATAGTGTTTTAATGTAGAACATACATTGGAAGATAACATATTAAAAAATTAGAGTTTTACGGGCATTATAAGTTTTTGTTTTATGACTTTACAAACTTTAAATGCGTTTTTTTCAGTTTTGGAGGTATAAGTGTTTTCTAATCCCTAAGTCTTTTTTCCTGTTCAAGATAGAGCCTTGAAATTTTTTGTATATACTCCCAAATGTATGTTCTATAAACATTAGTATGGATTTAAGGCTGAGAACTCTAGTTATTTTTCTAAAAAATGCTAAAGTTGATATTTAAAAAATTTTCGTGTTTTTTCCAGGTTTTTCTAGAAAAGTAATTATTAAAAATCAACAAGGGAATAGATTTTCAAATCAATACTAAATATTGTTTGTAATAATCTAAGAATCATGAATAACTTAAAATAACTAAAAAATTTTAAAAATTGAGTATTTTATAAAAGTTTGAAAAAAATTCAAAAATTCCTAATTTTTTAAAATTGAAAAATAATGGCTGGTCAAACTGACTTTTTGCTTGCAGAATCAGCTTATTAATATAATCTAAATATAAAACATCAATTATTTTTAATGGAACTGTCTCCAAAAAATTTTTCTGAAAAAGGGTACCGCGTAGCCTTAATTAAACCATCAGTCAATTTACCTTTCCCCCGAGTCCTTTATTTATGCTTTTCAATTTTTGAAGCCTTGTTCCAACTCTTTTTTGAATATGCCCTATACATTCTAGCTTCGTAACAGAATCTTTCTCGTAAATGTCCTTCACGGCATCAAAAGCTTTGGAATCTCCATCCCCATATAGTCAGTGTATCGTAACATTCTATGATCGTATTTTTGAGAGGTCGGAAGATAAGCCCCAACCGGTTCCATGCTGGAAGATCTTTTATGATGATTACACCGCAATTTCACATTTTGTTCCGTCTATGAATTGCATTTTCTACAAAACTGAGATAAAGTTTCAAAGTCAATAATTTTCCCACTATCAACAGATATTGCACTAACACAACCATTTAGCGAAGAAAAACCACGACGCTGCCAGGTACCACACACCGAAACACCACAATTTACAGCATCATGTATAAATTTTTTTAATTACCCAATACTTTTTTCCGCGTCATTCATGCTCCCGAGGTACCCTAGTGATCTTTTCCTTTTCCCTAGGGGTTTACTGTCTTTGGTAAACACGGGCTTCACGAACCCGGTGAACCATAGTGATCCTTCTCTATTTTCGGCCCTTTTTCTTGCCATTCCAATTTCCCTTTTCTTCTTTTCACATCCAGACCACAGACCCACATTGGACAATGAAATTTGTTCCATTTTTATGTTTTTCTGGTAAACAATTTGATACTTTTTACTACCGTATTATGGTTTATATTTTATATTACGTTTTGATTTTCTTAAATTTCTTTCAATATTTTGATTTTGTTGCTTCTTTTATATTCGATTATTGATTTTTTTGTGTTCAACATATTATCTTTATTTTTCTGCCACGAAGTCCTGTGGCAGACCAGGACTGAATGGAATGATGTTGTGTCTGATGGGTTTTCACTATTGGTATGATGACACAACGGACTGCTCCCTGGGAAAACTGGCACTTGGAGCGGGGTTTTGAACTTTTGAGGACCTTTGGACTAGTGAGGTGGGGTCTTGGAGGAAGCGGCCATGTAGAGAGTACAGGAGAAAAGCTGAGTTTTGCGTCTCAGGCCGCCAGATAGTACAGGAGCCCGGGACAGCCTAACCAGCATGTCCTGGCTGCTCTATCAGCTGGTGTATAATCCCGCCTGTCTTGTATTTCCAGGTGGTGCCTGGATGGGGTCCTACGTTGCAGAGCGGGGGGAGTGCTCTCCCGAGGCCACTACTGGTTGCTGAATCTACGGCTAGCCCTGCCAAACTGGTCCTCTGAAAATCAAAAGTGATTCTCCTCCTCCTTTCCTAAAAAAAAATCAAAATAAATAAATAAAAAAAACTGAAAACGCATTTATTAAAACCCCCAACCCACCCAATCCAACTCGTGATGCTCCGCCCATGGATTCTTTAAATCCATGCCCTGATAAAGAACTCGTATTACCAAAACCTAATGTTGACAATATTGCGACTAATACAAGATTTTTATTGATATCGTTAAACAAGAATGAAATGTCCACTACATCACCTTTTGCTATACATAAAGCTTTCATAGGCATAGGTGGTGAACCAAAATCAGTTAAAAAGTTACGATCTGGTGATCTTATTAAAAATAGTTCTGCAGTTCAAACTAAATCATTTCTACTTGTCAAATCTTTCCTCGACTCTCCCGCAAATATAACTCCACATAAATCACTGAATTCGTCTCGCGGTGTTACTTCTGTGAACCTGACCTTTTCACCACGTCTAAAGCGAAAATCCTTGAGGGATTCTCTACAGTACAGGATGCCAAGAAACTCGCAAAAGCACGATCGAGGAAAAGAAAAAAAGAATTACTGAAAAAAATGAAAGAAGCAATAATAGACATTAAAATGAATCCTCATAGACCTAAAAAACCGGCCTCTGATGAGTCTACAACGGATGAGGAAGAAATGATTGTCTACGACGTGGAAGATGAAATTGAATCAAATCCCGATTACGTGAAACAAATTGGTAAGACCTATTACCAGGGGCAATTACTGTTAACTCCAACGAAACACAGAAAATAACTTTTTTTTTCAATACCTGTCCCACTTGGTGGGGAATTCTCCCCACCAATCTGTATTTTAACATCTTTGATATTAACTTTTATATCCATAAATTTTAAGATTTAAAAAATTTTTTTTTAACAGACATATTATAAACTTTTAACGTTTTAACAAAATGTTTGGCGCAATTTAGCCAAAATTGGCTCTTGCGCCAATAACCCCAAAATTCACTCACTCACTCACTCACTTGAGGGATTCTCTGATCAGGGTGTCATTCAGGTCAGAAGAATAACAATCAAAAAAGATACTTCAGTCATTCCAACAAAACATTTAATTTTAACTTTTAATAGCCCTACTTTACCCAAAACTATAAAAGCTGGATATTTTAAACTGTAAAATCCGTCCTTATATTCCGAATCCTTTGCGCTGTTTTAAGTGTCAAAGGTTCGGACACTCTCAAATTGCCTGTCGTGGACAATTAACATGCTCTAGATGTGCATCTGTTGGACATGCCTCCTCAGATTGCAGTCTGGAGCAGAAATGCGTCAATTGTTCACAGCCTCATTCCGCTGATTCGAAACTGTCCCAAATGGAGAATAGAAAAAGAGATACAAACAATTAAAACCAACAGAAACATATCCTATATTGAAGCCCGAAAATTTATAACCCCACAACCATCTCAAACTTACGCTCAAGTTGCCAAATCCATAACTGTTAATAGTTCCTCACAAACAGATGAAACGATTACAAAAATAGTGTGCCCACCTTTAAAATTACTACAACCATTAATAACCATTTCGAAACCAAATATGTCTTCCTCAGTCCCTGCAGTTACTAAATCTTCTACATCAACTCAAGCACAACTTGTACCATCCACATCTTCTGTCACGGTAACATCGCCATCAATATCTCAACCTCCTAATTCTGTAATAGGTACTGTTTCCACCGCTTCTGATAATTTATCTATCTCTACCGCATCTTCCTCATCCACAGCATGCTCTGTTCTTGAAACGACCACCACTACATCCAATACCATACCCACTACATCCCAGGATACAACTCAAACCTCAAAACCCCGTAGAAAAAAACGTCCTCCTACAAACCAATCTAACACTATAAAACCAAAAATAGAAATTAAGACGGCTCCTCATAGACCACGAAAATCGGCACATACCGAGTACTCAACAGATGAGGAATATATGATAATATATGATGTGTGTGTGTGTGGAAGATGAACCTAAGCTAAATCCAAAGTATGTTCTTACTTACATGGGAGAGTTAGTACAAGGACATAATTGTGCATCTATACGGTACGACTTTGCTAACCCAGTTAAAGAACCGTGTTAACAACAAGTGGTGGGCACTCACTCACTCACTCACTAACAAGTGGTAACATTTTACTTAAAAATATTTAGTTTGTAACCAAATTTTTTACTGATTTGGTGGGGAAAACCCCACCAAAATTTATTATCTTTAGCTTTTAAATTTTTTTGTAATCTGAGACCTTACTTTTTTAACTATACAATTTATTACTGGTTTTTTACTTTTAATACTTAAAGAGTTGTTTGGCGCAGTTTAGTCAGGATTGGCTCTTGAGCCATTAAACCCCACACTCACTCACACCGCGTCATTCATTATTTTGTCTCCAATGGAAGTAGCAGCAGTGAGGAGTTTTTTTCCTTGTTGGCGGAATGCAAGCTTTTAGAGAAAGGGAGGTAGATTCAAAACAGCACGAAGTTTTCTTTCTGCCGAAACACCTCTACCAATCAATCTTAATCCATAAACAAAACGAGTATCGAGTTCATTCGTTTTGTCTAACTTTTTAGAAGTACAAAATGCCAATATGAAACTGCAATTTTTGCAGTGCAAAGAAAAGTTTGAAGATAATCCAAACTTGTGTGCGCGTGTTCGAGCACTGCAGTGCGTTTACCGGCCAAATACCGCTTCACAGATGGTGCGTCATGGGCAGGTGCATTGTCCTGGTGCAAAATCTACGAGTTGTTCTTACACAACTCGGGCCGTTTATTACTAACTCGTTCTCGCAGTGTTATCAAAACTGACAAATAGTAAGTCTGGTTGACAGTCCTTGAATTTTGATTTGGACATCCTTGCTTTTTTTTTTATTCTGGGCGATTCAGGAGTCTTCCAATGCAACGGTTGCCGCTTTGTTTCAACATCGAAATAAAAAATCCACGTTTCGTCGCAAGTAAAGATGTTTTTCATCAGTCTGGGATCTTCGAACCTTTCAAGGAAATCTGAGCAGACCTGATCTTTTGGTCAAGAGTCAGGTTTTTTGGCACCAACTTCGCACAGACTTTTGTCATGTGTAACTCCTCGTATAAAATTTTTCTAACCGTTTCTTTATCGGCGTTTCCAGCCTTGGCAATCATCCGGATGCTCATTCGACGATCTGCACGCACAATTTGGTTGATTTTGGTCACTGTTTCCGGAGGTGAAACAGTGACAAGGTGACCTGGGCGCTTGTCATCTTCAGTGCTCTCTCGGTCCTCACTGAAGCGCTTACACCACTCAAAAGAAATGTGGAGCTCAGTTCGCCCGTTCAGCATACCTCCCAAGACAACTCCAGGACCACCGTAACGGTGTCTTTTCTTAATGTTACCGGGATAAAACCGGATCCCCATCTCTCTCCAAATCAAAACGCGTTAAGAATTGCTTCTGGTACTGAACCGACTCATCCGTAAAGAGAACACGACTCCATTGATCCGTTGTCCAGTTTTTGTGCTCTCTGCAGCACTGTAAACAGTGGCCAACTTTCAACGGGAAGCAGCGTTGAGGCCGGCGGGCGAATAGGTCCCCTTTGTGAAGGCGCCTGGCCTCAGTAAACCGCAACATTTGTCGCCTCGTTGCAACGTGTGGCGCAGTTTAGCCAAAATTGGCTCTTGCGCCAATAACCCCAAAACTCACTCACTCACTCATTGTCGCCTCGTTGCTGTACAGAGTTGCCGAGTAATGGCGCTTGCTGACTGCTGTCGACCTCTTTTCGCCTGTAGGATGATATATCGTTCATCCCCTGCAGTTGTCGTCCTCGGGCGGCCACCACCAACCTTTCTAACAGCTGTACCTGTGGTATGAAACTCTTTCCAAGCGAAACTTTTGTTGATTCCGAACTCTGCAGCTGCACTGGTGACATTGCGCTCCTACTCCAGCTTTCCGATCATTCTTCCTCGTGTGAAGTCGTCCAGATGATTTCATCTAGCCATATTTCACGAACTGACTCACTGATACTTGCAGCGAATATGTTGAATTGCATCTCCGTCCTTCATTTTATTCTACTGTTGAGCAGCGCGCGCCGACATCACGCGTTTTGCGTACGCTCACGTCGCTTCTGACGTTTCGTTCTTGATATTTGCATACGCATGACGTTTCTACTGAATTACGTGTTCACTGTACTGATCTCCAAGACCTCCTTTTCTGCAATTTCATGGTTATCTGCAAAATTTTTACATTGTTGCTTAAGCTTTGCACACCAGTGTACTACAAAATAGGATTTGAAACCAAATTCAAAAACTCGTGCGAGGAAAATAAATTACTAAAAGAAGTGAAGCAAAAGTAGAAATAAAAATAGCTCCCGCTCAAACCACGGAAAAGTACACCTCAACAGGATTCCTCAGACGAGGAAATGATTGAATACGATCTGAATGTGTGTTGGTGGAAGATCATTGGAAAATATTCGCTCAAGTTAATAGACCCGTTATAGAAATAGTAGGAATTTATATAAAAAAACCCCCTTTATTTTGATTTTAAACTTTTTTAAGACTCATCTTTTTGTATTATCTATCGGTTTTTAAGATATCTATTATTTTAAGATCTTGTTTGACACACCCGCCACAAAAAATTGTTACTTTTGTTTTTGGAATTGGGTTTTTAAATTTTATTTTACATTATACTGAAAATATTGAGTCTTGTCAACATTTTTAGATATTTTATCCTGTGTTTTAATATTTTAACAATTGTTTGGCGCAGGATTGCCAAAATTGGCTCTTGTGCCTTAAAACCCAACATTCTCACTCACGCACCCTGTACATTGACTCTTCACTTCCTCCAAAAAACTTTTGAACTTTTGGTATTTCAATTTTCGTGCTCGAATATAATCCAATAAATTAACAGTTTCCAAGGCAGTTTCTATTCTAGGGTTAGTAATACGTGCAGCTAATAGGTGTACAACTTTGCTTTCCCCCTCAGGGGGCTCACCTTTAGGTGAGTACGGGTTTCACGCTCCCGAGGTGCCCTAGTGATCTTTTCCTTCTCCCTAGGGGTTTACTGTCTTTGGTAAACACGAGCTTCACGACCCCGGGGAACCCTAGTGATCCTTCTCTATTTTCGGCCCTCTTTCTTGCCATTCCAATTTCCCTTTTATTCTTTTCCCGTCCAGAACACAGACATCTATTTCGAAATACATATGCGCATAATTTCTATAACTGTTTTGATTATTTTAGTTTCTTTTTAACTAACAACGTTGGTTTTCCGACCCGCATGTTTGCCGTGTGCGGCGTCCCGTAAGGAGGAAAATGGTGTCCTGGGATTACCTTTGGCCCACGCTTCGCTGTAGACGGGAGGCAGGAGTGAGCCCGCTCCTGTCAATCGGCTGGTGGTACCTCTCTTCGGAGTCTCCGAAGAGACACTGCTGTAGGGTTAGTGCTGCAGATAAGGGGTGTCGGGTTTACCCGTTGGATCCTCGCCCTGATGCTGTAGCATTATATTCTGGGTGTACTTCAGGTAAGCGCCGTGCCTGGTTTTTTGCCAGATGACCGGCACACTGCCTCCCTTGTTGGACTCCGTGGTGGGTGGAGGCACGCCAGGATGAAGTTATGTACGCGTATTTATGGATCCAATGCTGCTGTGCCCGGGTAAAGGCCTTGTTTTACCCAACCAACTTCACATCGATCAAATTGCTACCAATGTCAGATTTTTATTGATCCCATTGCAAAACGTTGAAATGTCTAAAAAATCACCATTTGCCATTCATAAGGCACTGATTGGAATAGGTGGAGAACCGAAAACTGTCAAACGTTTAAGATCCGGGGATATACTAATAGAAACTCATACCGCTTTACAGACGAAATCTTTTCTCCTAGCGAACACTTTTCTAGATTCTTCCGTTACAATATGTCCTCATAAATCACTGAATACTTCTCGCGGTGTCATATCTGAATCCGACTTGCTGAGTACTCCTGAATCAGAAATACTTGAAGGATTTTCTGATCAGGGTGTGATTCAAGTCAGGAGAATTACAATAAAAAAAGATGCTACCATTGTCCCTACGAAACATTTAATTTTAACATTCAATAGACCGAAACTTCCGCCCGCAATAAAAGCTGGCTATCTTAATTGCAAAATTCGCCCGTACAATCCGAACCCTCTGCGCTGTTTTAAGTGCCAGATGTTCGGTCACTCCCAAACTTCGTGCCGTGGTCAATTAACATGCTGTAGATGTGCTTCCGTTGGGCATTCTTCCACGGATTGTACTCTAGAGCCGAAATGTGTTAATTGTACCCAGTCTCATCCATCAGATTCTAAAATATGTCCTAAATGGAACTTGGAAAAACAGATACAAGAAATAAAAGCCAATAAAAATATTTCTTATCCGGACGCACATAAACTAATAGTCCCACAATCATCTCAAACTTATGCTCAAGCTGCCAAATCCTCTAATAAAAACAGTTCTACTCAAACAGATGAAAATATAACGAAAATAAAATGTTCACCTCTGAAATTACTTGAACCATTTTCATCCAAACCAAAACCAAATGCATCAATATCCACTCCTAATGTTTCCAGATCATCATCTTCAACCCAAGCCCAACTCTTACTATCCACCTCTTCCATACCAACTGCTTACTCAGAGTCTCAACCACCTATTCCGACATCTACTGACGCACCTTCCACTAATGATATGTTTACCTCTATTGGAACTTCTTCCCCAATCATACCCACTTCCTCGTCCCACTCCGTTATTCAACCACCCTCTGCATCTAATATACAGGATACCAAGAAAATCTCAAAAGTCCGAGCAAGGAAACGAAAAAAAGAATTGCTGAAAAAAATGAAGGACGCAGTAATTGAGATTAAGATGGCTCAACATAGACCCAGGAAGCCAGCTTTTGTGGAATATACAACAGACGAGGAAGACATCATTGTATACGACATGGGAGAAGAGATAGAATCACCGAAAAATGGCAGTACTGTAGGAGAATCAAAAAAGGATATTGCGAAATATACATATATAACCCCTACGAAATATAAAAAGTGACTATATTTTTATTGACATGAACTGTTTAAATTCTTTTAAAATAAAATTTTTACTGATTTTTTTTAATACTTTTGTTTTTAGATCTTGTGTCTGACTTGTTTGCTTTTATTATTTGAAAACAAGTCTTATACGTGATTTGAACTTTTAACTTTTTTTCAGTCTTTTTACACATTTTATTAAATATTTTAATATTTTAACAAATGTTTGGCGCAGTATAGCCAGGTTTGGCTCTAGCGCCATTAACCCCAAAATTCACTTACTCACTCACAACTTTGCTTTTGCCCTTTTTTTTTCGAAATTCGAGGCTTTATTGTAAAAAACTGATTATACATTTATGATTCAAAGTATTGTCCATCACTGGCCACTACTTTCTCCCATCTTTCGGGCAGCGTACGAATCTCGCGTTGATAAAACTGGTTATCTTTCGAAGCGATCCACTTTCTTACTTCTTCATAAGGCCGGAAGTGCTGGTCAGCCAGGTCGTGTGCCATTGATCGAAATAAGTGATAATCCGAGGGAGCAAGGTCTGGAGAATACAGCGGGTAGGACTTCCCATTTCAACGTTTCCAAGTATGTCTTGACCACTTTTGCAACATGGGGTCGAGCATTGTCATGCTGTAAAATCACTTTATCATGTATCTCGTTGTATTGCGGCTGTTTGTCTTTCAATGCTCGGCTCAAACGCATTAATTGCGTTCGATAACGATCGCCTGTGATTGTTTCAGTCGGTTTTAACAACTCATAATACACTACGCCGAGTTGGTCCCACCAAATACTGAGCATGACCTTGGAACCGTGAATATTCGGTTTGGCCTTCGACGTGGAAGCATGGCCGGGATATCCCCATGATTTTCTGCGCTTGGGATTATCGTAACGAACTCCTTTTTCGTCCCCAGTCGTAATGCAATGCAGAAATCCCTTCCGTCTTTGCCTTGCAAGCAGATATTCACAAGCAAACAAACGTCGTTCAACATCTCTCGGCTTCAACTCGTACGGCATCCAATTTCCTAGTTTCTGAATCATTCCCATGACTTTCAAGCGTTTTGAAATGGCTTGTTGCGTCACTCCCAATGATCCTGACAATTCTTGTTGCGTTTGACACGAGTCTTTGTCAAGTAATGCCTTCAATTCTGCATCATCGAAAACCTCCTCTCCCACCGCCACCCCTCAAGGGGCTCACCTTCTTTAGGTGAGTACGGGTTTCACGCTCCCGAGGTGCCCTAGTGATCTTTTCCTTCTCCCTAGGGGTTTACTGTGTTAGTAAACACGGGCTTCACGAACCCGGGGAACCCTAGTGATCCTTCTCTATTTTCGGCCCTCTTTCTTGCCATTCAAATTTTTCTTTTCTTCTTTTCACGTCCAGACCACAGACCTACACTGGACAATGAACATTGTTCCAATATTTTGTTTTTTTTTCTAGTAAAAAAAATTAATATTTTTTTACTGCCGTATTATGGTTTGTATTTTATATTATGTTCTTTTAATTTGATTTTCTTAAATTTCTTTCAATATTTTGATTTTGTTGCTTCTTTTATGTTCGATTATTGATTTTTTATATTCAACTTATTATCTTTATTTTTCTGCCACGAAGTCTGTGGCAGACCAGGACTGAGTGGAATGAAGTTGTGTCTGATGGGTTTTCACTATTGGTATGATGACACAACAAACTGCTCCCTGGGAAAACTGGCACTTGGAGCGGGGTGTTGAACTTCTGAGGATCTTGGGACTACTGAGGTGGGGTCTTGGAGGAAGCGGCCATATATTAGAGAGTACAGGAGAAAAGCTGAGTTTTGCGTCTCAGGCCGCCAGATAGTACAGGAGCCCGGGACAGCCTAACCAGCATGTCCTGGCTGCTCTATCAGCTGGTGTATAATCCCGCCTGTCTTGTAGTTCCAGGTGGTGCCTGGATGGGGTCCTGCATTGCAGAGCGGGGTCTCTCCCGCGGCCACTACTGGTTGTTGAATCTAGGGCTGGCCCTGTCAAACTGGTCCTCTGAAAATCAAAAGAGATTCTCCTCCTCCTTTCTAAAAAAAAAAAAAAAAAAAAAAAATCAAAATAAGGAAAAAACTCAAAACGCGCATCTATTAAAACCCCCATCCCACCCTACCCAACTCATGATGCTTAGCCCATGGATTCTTTGAATTCATGCCCGGGATTACCCAACCTATTTATTGATAACGTTGCTAAATGTTCACGCTTTTTAATTTTATCATTACCAAACAGTGAAATGGCACGAAAATCTCCTTTTGTTGTCCACAAAGCTATAATAGGAATAGGTGGAGAACCGAAATCTATTAAAAAAACTACGATCTGGTGACTTACTAATCGAGACTACATCTGCGTTACAAAGTAAATCGTTTTTGTTGGCTAAAACCTTTTTAGATTTTCCATTAACCGTAACTCCTCACACACACAAATCATTGAATTCATGTCGAGGTGTCATCTCCGAACCAGATCTTTTGTCTTCGTCTGAAACAGAAATCTTGGAAGGACTTTCTGACCATTGTGTTACCCAGGTCAGAAGAATTACAATAAAAAAATACTCATCCATTTTTCCCACTAAAAATTTAATTCTAACCTTCAATAGCCCTAAATTACCATCAAACATTAAAGCTGGATACTTAAATTGCAAAGTACGTCCATATATACCGAATCCTCTGCGCTGTTTTACGTGCCAGAGGTTCGGACACTCACAAACTTCCTGCCGCGGTCAACTTACTAGCTGTAGATGTGCATCTGTTGGACATGCTTCCACAGATTGCTTCCACAGATTGCAGGGCATGCACATATATAATATTATTTTTATATTTTTACCATGTTTTTATAAGTTTAACAAATGTGTGGCGCAGTATAGCCAATCTTGGCTCTTGCGCCATAAAACCCCACATTCACTCACTCCACAGATTGCAGTCTAGAGCCTAAATGTTTTAATTTCTTACAACCTCATCCATCAGACTCAAAATATGCCCTAAATGGAAAATAGAGAAGCAAATACAGGAAATAAAAACAACTAAAAATATTTCTTACCCAGAAGCACGTAAATTAATAGTCGCACAGTTATCTGAAACATACGCTCAAGCTGCCAAATTCTCTACTTTAAATAATTCTACCCAAAGAGATGAAAATATAACTAAAATAAACTGTCCACCTTTAAAATTACTTGCACCACTATCATCCAAACAAAGAGACCAAATATTCCTACTGCTGTTACCACATCATTCTTAGCCCAAACGCAACCCTTACCTTCCATTTCTTCAAAAACATCTATGTCGAATTCTCAGCCACCAACTCCCATGTCTCAGACAAAAGGAAAAATTAAAGAACAACCATCTCCAGTAAATCGTCCCCGAAAAGATAGCAAAAAAGCTGAATTAATTAGTGTAAAACCTACTGCAAATTTAAAAAAAATCCTACAAAAAACACACGTGTAAAAATTGCGAGGGAACAAGATTCCCCCAACAAATCAACTCCCGTCTCCAAAAGATCTCGGAGACGGAAAACTTCTAAAACTTCGGATACCACGGACACAGACACTAATCCTTCTAACACGGATTACGTCACATCCGAAGAAGATGAGAGCCTTTTAGAGGCTGATTTTAAGAAAGTGGCAGATAATCCCTTGATAGGGCCGCTATCGCCAAGTTCGCCCCCAAAATAACTTCCCTGGTTTCTTCGAACTGTCGTGCTATAGATCGCATACAGATGACGTAAAAGACATCATACGTCAGTACCATCCAGTATGCGTAGCACTTCAAGTGGCTTTCTTGAAGTCTTGTCACACAACAAAGATACGTCGGTATGGTTGTGTGCGGAAAGACACGGAGGGACCCTCTGTTTCCGGAGGCGTATGTATTTTTACATTCCTCGATGTTCCATCTAGTGCTCTGCCACTCCATACCTCGTTGCAGGCTGTAGCCATGAGAATCCACTCCACGAGACTAATCACAGTCTGCTGTCTTTACTTGCGACGTAATACTGTTATCC
This sequence comes from Trichonephila clavipes, assembly GCA_019973935.1. NCBI lineage: Eukaryota > Metazoa > Arthropoda > Arachnida > Araneae > Nephilidae > Trichonephila > Trichonephila clavipes. The sequence continues at coordinate 36,154 of BMAU01018460.1, read as the reverse complement.
ACCAACCTGACTTGAACGATCTGGTTGATCAGTTGCCAGTACCCTTTGTCATACTTGGTGACTTCAATGGACATAGTACTCTGTGGGGGTAGTGCGAGTGAGTGACTGTGGGGTTTTGTGGCGCAAAAGCCAAATGTGGCTATACTGCGCCAAACCGCTGTTAAGTGGGGTAGTGCGAAGACGAACCCTCGTGGCAGACTGATTGCACAGGTGCTTTCTGATCACTGTCTCTGTCTGCTTAATCACGAGGAACCAACGTACTTTCACGAACCCACACGATCCTTTCACACATTAGATTTGGCCATCTGCTCACCGTCACTCTTCCCTCATTTAAATTTGTCTGTTGAGAAGGACCCTTATAATAGCGACCACTTCCCTATAATCCTTTCTTACGATTATGATACGGGTGGAAAAACCTTTCCTCCTACGTATTCTTATGGTCGTGTGTGTGCAGACTGGGCCCTTTTCACACAGTTGGCTGTAATAACAGATGCAATGGTCAAGACAGAAAGTGTTGATACTGCTATACAAGAAGTCACCAATGCTTTGATTACTGCCTCTGAATTATCCATACCAAAGAGTTCAAGTCATTTATTCCAACATTACAAACCTTGGTAGAATACTGATTGTCAGACAGCGTATAAGAACCAGCGGAAGTTATGGGGAATCTTTCGCACATATCCCACTACGGAGAATCTCTTGGCGTTCAAAAAGGCAAAAGCAAATGCTCGCAGAATAAGGCGTCAGAGTCAGAAGCAATCCTGGATCCGATATGTGTCCTCACTCACTTCGTCAACGTTCAGTAAACAATTATGGAAAAAGGTTAGGCAGCAAACGGGTTGTATCGGGAATTTTCATTCCCTATTTTACAAACCTCGAACTCTGTCTTTTCTTCCCCAGTCGAAATTGCTAACGTTCTGAGTGAAACTTTTCAGAGTATATCGAGTACAGCCTCTTATAATTCTCGTTTTCTCGAGATTAAGAGGCGTGCAGAACGTACCCCGATAAACTTTTCCACTCGCTCCCTTTTTCCATATAACTGTGATTTTACGATGACTGAGTTAAAAAAGGCACTCTTACAAGCGCACAATACAAGCCCTGGACCGGATGGAATCACTTACACGATGCTCCGTCATCTAAATCCAAACTCTCTGGCCAACATTCTTTTTTTATTCAACAGAGTTTGGAAGGAGCATTGTTTTCCCTCTAACTGGAGAGAAGCCATTGTGATTCCAATCCTTAGGCCGGGCAAGGTCACAACAGATCCTCTTAGTTACCGTCCCATTGCTCTGACGAGCTGCTTCTGCAAGACCTTTGAACGCATGGTAAATACCCGTTTGGTATATGTTTTAGAGAAAGAAAAGTGTATTTCTCCTCTGCAGAGTGGATTCCGCAAGGGCCGATCCACTCTTCATAACCTGGTATTCCTAGATCCCAAATCAGGGATGCCTTCGTTAGGAGAAACCATTTGGTTTCTCTTTTCACTGACATAGAGAAAGCATACGACCGAACATGGCGTTATAGGATTCTCCGTAATATGCATGATTTTGGCCTAAGGGGAAATCTTCCAATTTTTATTTTTAACTTTTTAGCCGTTCGTTATTTTCATGTACGCATTGGTCACTCATCTTCTCATACATTCATAGAAGATCAAGGTGTTCCTCAGGGTAGCGTTTTGAGCGTTACCCTTTTTAATATTCATATGAGTAGCATACTTAATCACCTTCCACCTTCAGTGCGAGGAATGCTTTATGTTGACGATCTGCAAGTCTTGTCAAGGTTCAGATATGCGACTAATTGAGCGACAGCTGCAAACAACTGTCAATCGATTAGTTAAATGGTGCGATCAGAATTAACACACGATCTCTCCTTCCAAGAGCAGCTGTGTCCATTTTTGCAGAAAACGTAACCTACACGCAGACCCTTTTATTCATATAAGAACTATTCAAATACCTGTAGTCAGTGAGGTGCGCTTCATCGGAGTAATCTTTGACTCTAAATTGACTTTCCTTCCGCATGTACTTTACTTGCGGAAGAAGTGTGAACGATCCCTAAACATCTTAAAAGTACTATCCAACACCTTATGGGGAGCGGATAGTCTCGTTACTCCGAGTGTACCAATCACTAATACTTTCACGTTTGGACTATGGTTGTGAAGTGCACGGTTCTGCTCGTGCATCTGTAATAAAACGACTGGACACAGTACATCACTCTGCTCTGAGAATCTGCTCTGGTGCCTTCAGAACTTCGCCTGTTACCAGCTTGTATGTGGTATGCCATCAACCACCTTTAAAACTAAGGCGGAGGCAATTAAGTTCCAATTATTTCATTCGTGCCATGTCTGTTCCTTCTCATCCATTAAAACCCTTTTCTCTGACCATTGGTCCCCCTCAGGGGGCTCACCTTCTTTAGGTGAGTACTGGTTTCACGCTCCCGAGGTGCCCTAGTGATCTTTTCCTTCTCCTTAGGGGTTTACTGTCTTTGGTAAACACGGGCTTCACGAACCCGGGGAACCCTAGTGATCCTTCTCTATTTTCGGCCCTCTTTCTTGCCATTCCAATTTCCCTTTTCTTCTTTTCACGTCCAGACCACAGATCTACATTCAACAATGTACTTTGTTCCATCTTTACTTTTTCTGGTAAAAAATTTGATATTTTTTACTACCGTATTATGGTTTCCATTTTATATTATGTTCTTTTTTTCATTTGATTTTCTTATATTTCTTTCAATATTTTGATTTTGTTGCTTCTTTTATGTTCGATATTGATTTTTTTTTGTGTTCAACTTCTTATCTTTATTTTTCTGCCACGAAGTCCTGTGGCAGACCAGGACTGAGTGGGATGAAGTTGTATCTGATGGTTTTTCACTATTGGTATGATGACAGAACGGACTGCTCCCTGGGAAAACTGGCACTTGGAGCGGGGTTTTGAACTTCTGAGGATCTTTGGACTGGTGAGGTGGGGTCTTGGAGGAAGCGGCCATGTAGAGGGTACCGGAGAAAAGCTGAGTTTTGCGTCTCAGGCCGCCAGATAGTACAGGAGCCCGGGACAGCCTAACCAGCATGTCCTGGCTGCTCTATCAGCTGGTGTATAATCCCGCCTGTCTTGTAGTTCCAGGTGGTGCCTGGATGGGGTCCTGCATTGCAGAGCGGGGGGCTCTCCCGAGGCCACTACTGGTTGCTGACTCTAGGGCAAGCCCTGCCACACTGGTCCTCTGAAAATCAAAAGGAATTCTCCTCCTTCTCCCCCCAAAAAAAATTCAAAATAAGTCAAAATATAGACACAACTCAAAACGCATCTATTAAAACCCCCAACCCACTCAATCTAACTCATGATGCTCAACCCATGACTTCTTTAAATCCAAGTCCGGGTAAAGGCCTCATGTTACCAAATCTCGACGTTGACAAACTTTCACTCCATACAAGATTTTTAATTATTTCTCTTGCTAACAATGAAATGTCGAAAGTATCGCCCTTTGCCATACAAAAAGCTCTCATCGGAATAGGTGGTGAACCGAAATCCGTAAAAAGATTACGTTCCGGGGATCTACTTATTGAAACAAACTCTGCTCTTCAAACCAAATCCTTTTACTTACGCAGCATTTCCTCAATAGTCCTGTTACAATTAGTCCACACAAAACTCTTAATTCCTGCCGTGGTATCATTTCTGAAACTGACCTATTGGGCACCCCTGACGGGGAAATCCTCGAGGGTTTTCCAGTCAGGGTGTTATTCAGGTCAGAAGAATCACCATTAAAAAAGACTCTACACGTATTCCAACTAAACATTTAATTTTAACTTTCAATAGCCCGATACTACCGACAAATATCAAAGCTGGATACCTTAACTGTAGAATACGCCCATACATACCGAATCCTCTGCGCTGCTTTAAGTGCCAGAGATTCGGTCACTCACAAACTTCCTGCCGCGGTCTACTTACTTGCTCTAGATGTGCATCTGTTGGACATGCTTCCACAGATTGCAATCTAGAGCCGAAATGTGTTAATTGTTTACAACCTCATCCATCAGATTCCAAAATATGCCCTAAATGGAAAATAGAGAAGCAAATACAGGAAATTAAAACAAATAAAAATATTTCTTACCCAGAAGCACGTAAATTAATAGTCCCACAGTTATCTCAAACTTACGCTCAAGCTGCCAAATCTTCTAATAAAACCAGTTCTACTCAAACAGATGAAAATATAACGAAAATTAAATGTCCACCTTTGAAATTACTTGCACCACTATCATCCAAACAAAGAACACATATTCCTACTGCTGTTACCACATCATCCTCAGCCCAAACGCAACTCTTACCCTCCATCTCTTCAAAAACATCTACAACATCGGATCCTCAGCCACCAACTCCCATATCAAAGACAAAAGGGAAATTTAAAGAAGATCCATCACCACTACATCGTCCCCGAAAAGATAACATAAAAATAGACTTAATGCCCATAAATTCTCCACCCAATTTAAAGAAAAATACCAAAAACACATCCGTAAAGAATGCGAGGGAACAAGATTCCCCCAATGAAACAACTCCCGTCTCCAAAAAATCTCGGAGACGGAAAACTTTTAAAGTCTCGGATGCCATGGAGACAGACGCTAATCCTTCTGACACGGATTACGTCACAGGTCTGGCATCCGAGGAAGATGAGAGCTTTTTAGAGGCTGATTTTACACAAGCGGCAGATAATCCCTTGAAAGGGCCTCTTTCGCAAAGTTCGCTCAACAAATAACTTCCCTGGTTTCTTGGAACTGTCGTGGCTATAGATCGCATACAGATGACGTAAAAGACATCATACGTCAATACCATCCAGTATGCGTAGCACTTCAAGAGACTTTCTTGAAGTCTTGTCACACAACAAAGATACGTCGGTATGGTTGTGTGCGGAAAGACACGGAGGGACCCTCTGTGTCCGGAGGTGTATGTATTTTTACATCCCTCGATATTCCATCTAGTGCTCTGCCACTCCATACCTCGTTGCAGGCTGTAGCCGTGAGAATCCACTCCACGAGCCTAATTACAGTCTGCTGTCTTTACTTACCACCAAATACTGCTATCCACCAACATGACTTGAACAACCTGGTTGATCAGTTGCCGGCACCTTTTATCATACTTGGTGACTTCAATGGACATAGCACTCTGTGGGGTAGTGCGAAGACGAACCCTCGTGGCAGACAAATTGAACAGATGCTTTCTGATCACTGTCTCTGTCTGCTTAATCACGAAGAACCAACGTACTTTCACGAACCCACACGATCCTTTCATACAATAGATTTGGCCATCTGCTCACCATCACTCTTACCTCATTTAAATTTGTCTGTTGAAAAGAACCTTTATAATAGTGACCACTTCCCTGTTATCCTTTCTCACGATTCTGATCCGGCTGGAAAACCTTCCCGCCTACGTATTCTTATCGTCGTGCAGACTGGGCCCTTTTCACACAGTTGGCTGTGATAACTGATGCAATGGTCAAGGCAGAAAGTATTGATACTACTGTACAAGAAGTCACCAATGTTTTGATTGCTGCTGCTGATTTATCAATACCAAAGAGTTCAGGTCATTCATTCAAACATTACAAACCTTGGTGGAATGCTGATTGTCAAACAGCGTATAAGAACCAGCGGAAGTTATGGGGAATCTTTCGCAGATATCCCACTACGGAGAATCTCTTGGCGTTCAAAAGGCAAAAGCAAATGCTCGCAGAGTAAGGCGTCGGAGTCAGAGGCAATCCTGGATCCGATATGTGTCCTCACTCACTTCGTCAACGTCCAGTAAACAATTATGGAAAAAGGTTAAGGCTGCTAACGGGATATATCGGGAATTTTCCTTCCCTATTTTACAAACCTCGAACTCTGTCTTTTCTTCCCCAGAAGAAATTGCTAACATTCTGGGTGAAACTTTTCAGAGTGTATCCAGTGCAGCCTCTTATAATTCTCGTTTTCTCGAAATTAAGAGGCGTGCAGAACGTACCCCGATAAACTTTTCTACTCATTCCTTTTTTCCATATAACTGTGATTTTACGTTGACTGAGTTAAAGCAGGCACTCTTACAAGCCTACAATACCAGCCCTGGACCGGATGGAATCACATACACGATGCTCCGTCATCTACATCCAAACTCTCTGGTCAACATTCTTTTTTTATTCAACAGAGTTTGGAAGGAGCATTGCTTTCCCTCCAGCTGGAGGGACGCCACTGTGATTCCAATCCTTAAGCCGGGCAAGGTGGCAACAGATCCTCTGAGTTACCGTCCCATTGCTCTGACGAGCTGCTTCTGTAAGACCTTTGAACGTATGGTGAATACCCGTTTGGTATATGTTTTAGAGAAAGAAAAGTGTATTTCTCCTCTGCAGAGTGGATTCCGCAAGGGCCGATCCACTCATGATAACCTTGTTTTTTTAGAATCCCAAATCAGGGATGCCTTTGTTAGTAGAAACCACTTGGTTTCTCTTTTCTTTGATATAGAAAAGGCATACGACCGAACTTGGCGCTATGGGATTCTCCGTAATATGTATGATTTTGGCCTAAGGGGAAACCTTCCCATTTTTATTTTTAACTTTTTAGCTGTTCGTTATTTTAATGTACGCATTGGTCACTGCTCTTCTCATAAATTCACTCAAGATCAAGGTGTTCCTCAGGGTAGCGTTTTGAGCGTTACCCTTTTTATTATTCATATGAGTAACATACTTCATCAACTTCCACCTTCAGTGCGAGGAATGCTTTATGTTGACGATCTGCAAGTCTCTTGCCAAGGATCAGATATGCGACTAATTGAGCGACAGCTGCAAACAACTGTCAATCGATTTGTTCAGTGGTGCGATCAAAATGGACACACGATATCTCCATCCAAGAGCAGCTGTGTCCATTTTTGCAGAAAGCGTAATCTACACCCAGATCCTTCTATTCATATAGGACATATTCAAATACCTGTTGTCAGTGCGGTGCGCTTCCTCGGAGTAATCTTTGACTGCAAATTGACTTTCCTTCCGCATGTCCTTTACTTGCGGAAGAAGTGTGAACGATCCCTAAACATCTTAAAGGTACTATCAAATACCTTATGGGGAGCGGATAGAGTCTCGTTACTCCGAGTATACCAAGCACTAATACTTTCACGTTTGGACTATGGTTGTGTAGTTTACGGTTCTGCTCGTGCATCTGTATTAAAACGACTGGACACAGTATATCACTCTGCTCTAAGAATCTGCTCTGGTGCCTTCAAAACTTCGCCTGTTACCAGCTTGTATGTGGTATGCCACCAACCACCTTTAGAACTAAGGCGGAGGCAATTATGTGCCAATTACTTTATTCGTGCTATGTCTGTTCCTTCTCACCCATTAAAACCCTTTGCTCTTGCCATTGGTCTCAACCGACTCTATGAGGCCCGTTCATTTAACATCAAACCTTTTTCGGAAAGAGCAAAGGCTGTTCTAAATGACGCCCACTTAAATCACATAAATATCCAGGAAAATAATATCTTTGCTTTTCCCCCCTGGGACATCCAAATTTTTAACTATCATAACCCCTTTTCGGGCTATGACAAAGCAGACACTGCTGCTGTTATTTATCAGCAACTCTTTTATTTTCATCGCAATAGGTATTCTAAGTACATACCCGTTTACACGGACGGGTCAAAGACTGCAGCACATGTTGGGTGTGGTGTTATTTTTAATAATACCATTTTAAGTTTTAGTTTACATCATTCCATGTCTGTCTTTAGTGCTGAATTAACAGCCATTCTTGTCACACTTCAACATATAATAGTTTCTAACCACCGTCATTTTTGTGTGTACACTGACAGCATGAGTGCTCTAGAGTCCTTGCACTTTTCCACAGAGCATAGGCACCCCACTGTGATCGAAATACTTCTTCTTTTGCGAAAACTAGAAAGGAAGGGTTTTGATGTAATTTTTCCTGGGTACCTGGACACGTGGGTATACTTGGTAATGAACAGGCTGATACCGCTGCACGATCCATGTCTGATCACATGCAACGGCCTGTCTGTTACCGAGATTTAAAGACTTCAACACAGAACTATATTCATCGTGTATGGCAAGAGACTTGGGATCAACAGGTCCTCAACAAACTGCATAGCATTCATCCTTCCACTTCTCATTGGGCAGCACTACCAGTGCGAAGACATGATGTCCGCTTATCTCGACTTCGCATTGGTCATACTCGTTTTACTCATAGGCACCTTCTGTTGGGTGAAAATGCCCCAGAATGTCCTTCGTGTAAAGTCCCATATTCCGTTTATCATATTTTAATCGATTGTCCTGTTTTTAACCATCATCGCATCACCTTCTTTCATACATCTGTTTTAACCTTCTCTGACTTGGTGGGGGGAATCCCCCCACCAAAATCTATTTGCCTTCGTTTTAAAAATTGGATTTTTACTTATGATTTGATTTGTGTGTTTCTTTATATTTTTAATATATTATATGCATGCATGCATATACATGTGTACTTATATTTTTATACATATATATTTTTAAAATGTATGACATTTTCTCTCTTTTCACAAGTGTTTGGCGCAGCTTGGCCAAAGTTGGCCCTTGCGCCATTAAAATTAACAATCATCATCATCAATCACCGAATTTCCCTTTTCTTTTCACGTCCAGACCTCAGACCCATTTTACTAAAGAAACGTTGTTTAAATTTAGTTTTTTCTACTGAAAAAACTTACTATTTTTTATTAACATATTTTGATTTACATTTTGTGTTCCGTTAATTTAGTTTGTTTTTCGTATATTTCTTTAAATCTTTTGATTTGTGTTGCTTTATTTGTTTTTGGCTAACACCGTTGGTTTTCCGACCCGTATGTTTGCCGTGTGCGGCGTCCCGTAAGGAGGAAAATGGTGTCCTGGGATTACCTTTGGCCCACGCGTCGCTGTAGACGGGAGGCAGGAGTGAGCCCGCTCCTGTCAATCGGCTGGTGGTACCTCTCTTCGGAGTCTCCGAAGAGACACTGCTGTAGTGTTAGTGCTGCAGATAAGGGGTGTCGGGTTTACCCGTTGGATCCTCGCCCTGTTGCTGTAGCATTATATTCTGGGTGTATGCTAGGTAAGCGCCGTACCTGACTATTGTCAGTTGACCGGCACACTGCCTCCCTTGTTGGACTTCGTGGTGGGTGGAGGCACGCCAGGAGGAAGTTTTTTTACGCTTACATATGGATCCAATGCTGCTGTGCCCGGGTAAAGGCCTTGTTTTACCCAAAAAACCGAATGTCGATCAAATTGCTACAAATGTTAGATTTTTGTTGATACCATTACAAAACGTTGAAATTTCTAAAAAATCACCATTTGCCTTTCATAAGGCACTTATCGGAATAGGTGGAGAACCAAAATCTGTTAAACGTTTAAGATCCGAGGACCTTCTGATAGAAACTTTGTCCGCCTTACAAACGAAGTCGTTTCTTCTGGCAAACACTTTTCTCGATTCTTCCGTTACCATTAGTCCTCACAATTCTCTCAATACCTCTCGCGGTGTCATTTCTGAACCCGACTTTTGAGCACTCCTGAATCAGAAATACTTGAAGGATTTTCTGATCAGGGTGTGGTATTTTAACATCTTTGTTATTAACTTTTATATGTATAAATTTTAAGATTTTAAATTTTTTTTACCAGAAATATTATAAACTTTTAACGTTTTAACAAATGTTTGGCGCAGTTTAGCCAAAATTGGCTCTCGCGCCATTAACCCCAAAATTCACTCACTCACTCACTGATCAGGGTGTGATTCAAGTCAGGAGAATTACAATAAAAAAAAAATGCTAGCATTATCCCTACGAAACATTTAATTTTAACATTCAATAGCCCGAAACTTCCGCCCACAATAAAAGCTGGCTATCTTAACTGCAAAATTCGCCTGTACACTCTGAACCCTCTGCGCTGTTTTAAGTGCCAGAGGTTCGGTCACTCCCAAACTTCGTGCCGTGGTCAATTAACATGCTGTAGATGTGCTTCTGTTGGGCATTCTTCCACGGATTGTACTCTAGAGCCGAAATGTGTTAATTGTACCAGTCTCATCCATCATTCTAAAATATGTCCTAAATGGAACTTAGAAAAACAGATACAAGAAATAAAAGCCAATAAAAATATTTCTTATCCGGACGCACGTAAACTAATAGTCCCACAATCATCTCAAACTTATGCTCAAGCTGCCAAATCCTCTAATAAAAACAGTTCAGGAAATTAAAACTAATAGAAATATTATATATGTAGAAGCCCGAAAATTAATAGTGCCACAGTTAGTCCAAACCTGTGCCAATACTGCAAAACCCTCAATAGTAAACAATTCCACCCAAACAGATGCAAACATCACAACAATAAAATGGCCGCCATATAAATTTACTCCAACCGCTTTCATCCCTCCCTAAACAAAATAAATTAATATCCACTCCTGTTATTTCCACATCATCCTCATCAACCCAAGCAGAACTACTTCCTTCCACATCTTCCAAAGCAGCTACAGTTTTACAGCCTGAACCACCTATTCCTTTGTCCAATGTCGTACTTTCTAATATGTTCACCCCAATTGAATCTTCTTCAATTGTATCCACTTCCTTATCCAACGATATTCAACCCCCTTCTACATCGAATACTGAACGGGATTACAAATTAAAATCAAAAACACGTATACGAAAACGAAAAAAAAAGAATTATTTAAAAAATTAAATGAAGAAAAAATAGAAATAAAGATGGCACCGTATAGACGTAAAAAACCAGCTCCAACAGACTATACGACGGATGAGGAAGACATGATCACACATGACGTTGAGGAAGATGAACTTCAACAGCATCCTGATCTTGTTCAAAAGGACGGTAAAAAATATTGGAAAAGGTTCCTTACTTTTAACACCGACCAGACTTAGAAAATAACTTTTTTTCAATCATACCTATCGAACTTGGTAGGAAAATACCCCACCAATATTTGTTTTTTTTTATGATTGAATTTTATGAATTTCGCGATTTTACCTTTTTTACCTGAAATTTTTTAATGTTTTCTTATACTTTTAAGATTTCAACGAATGTTTGGCCCTGTGTGGCCGAAATCGGCTCTTGCGCCGATGGACCCCACAATCACTCACTGACTCATCCCCACCAAATTTTGATTGCTTTTATTACTTGAAAACGGGGTTTTAAGTGATTTGAAATTTTAACTTTATAAAACTGTTTTGTCTACGCCCCACCAAAAATTATATGCTTTTATCTTATAGAAAAAATCCATATTTATAATATTTTATCTTATACTATTGTTACTGTGTTTTAAATTTTATATAACGTTTTAAATTTTCTTAACAATTGTTTGAAGCAGTATAGCCAGAATTGGCTCTTCCGCCAAAGCCCCCAAACTCACTCACTCACTCGTTATTAATTGGATTTTTGTATTTAATTTGACTTTTTAAAATGTTTTACCTTGAAATTTAATTTTTATATATGTGCATGCAGGCATGCACATATATAATTTTTATGTATATTTATTTCTATTTTTAATGTGTATTTTTAAAATGGTTTTAATATTTTAACAAACGTGCGGCGCATAGTTTCCTCAGGGTTTTCATGTAGCTTTTCGTAGCTACTAATTTGAGGAAGGAGTCGTTCTCTGGGTCCCAAGCTCCAAGTGAACCGACCACAATGGGTATAATTTTCAGACTGAAATCCCAAGTTTGTAAACCCCTCAGGGGGCTCACCTTCTTTAGGTGAGTGCGGGTTTCACGCTCCCGAGGTACCCTAGTGATCTTTTCCTTTTCCCTAGGGGCTTACTGTCTTTGGTAAACACGGGCTTCACGAACCCGGGGAACCCTAGTGATCTTTCTCTATTTTCGGCCCTCTTTCTTACCATTCAAATTTCCCTTTTCTTCTTTTCCCGTCCAGACTACAGGCCTATATTAAACAATGAACTTTGTTTTTTTCTAGTAAAAAAAAAAATTATATTTTTTACTGCCGTATTATGGTTTACATTTTATATTACGTTCTTTTAATTTGATTTTCTTAAATTTCTTTCAATATTTTGATTTTGTTGCTTCTTTTGTGTTCAATTGACAATGCTTTTCTTTACTTATTATTTTTTTTTTTTTCTGCCACGAAGTCCTGTGGCAGACCAGGACTGAGTGGAATGAAGTTGTGTCTGATGTTTTTTTCACTTTTGGTATGATGACACAATGGACTGCTTCCTGGGAAAACTGGCACTTGGAGCTGGGTGTTGAACTTCTGAGGATCTTTGGACTAGTGGTGGGGTCTTGGAGGAAAGCGGCCATGTAGAGGGTACCGGAGAAAAGCTGAGTTTTGCGTCTCAGACCGCCAGATAGTACAGGAGCCCGGGACAGGCTAACCAGCATGTCCTGGCTGCTCTATCAGCTGCTGTATAATCCCGCCTGTCTTGTAGTTCCAGGTGGTACCTGGATGGGGTCCTGCATTGCAGAGCGGGGTGCTCTCCCGCGGCCACTACTGGTTGTTGAATCTACGGCTAGCCCTGCCACACTGGTCCTCTGAAAATCACAAGGGATTCTCCTCCTCCTTTCTAAAAAAAAAAAAAAAATCAAAATAAATCCAAATAAGGAAAAAACTCAAAACGCATCTACTAAAATCTACTCGAAATCTTATTCTCCAAACTTAAAGAATATGGCTTATGTATAAACGTTGAGAAATGTCAATTTGGACAATCTACCATTGAATTTCTTGGATTCAAGTTATCAGGGGAAGGAATCGAACCTTTACTTGATCGTGTAAAATGTATCCTAGAATTTCCTCAACCAACAACCTTGACCCAATTACGCCGTTATTTAGGTATTTTCAATTTTTATAGACGTTGCATTCCTAAAGCTGCAGACATACTAGAACCCCTTGTTAAATTTCTTGAAGGTCATAAAAACCGAAAGAAACATCCTCGTTTTCCAGTGCTAACAATCCTTCTGAGCAATTACAATGGAACGATGCAGCAACTCTTTCCTTTAAGGCCTCAAAAGAAGCAATCGCTAAAGCAACGCTTTTAAAGCATCCCATTCCAGGTGCTCAGTTAAGCTTATGGGTAGATGCTTCGAATGTAGCAGTTGGCGGCTCTTTAATGCAACTATCTAATGATCAATGGGAACCACTAGCATTTTACTCTTCCAAAAATTAAATAAATCTCAAAAGAATTGGTCCACTTATGACCGTGAGCTATTTTCTATTTATTCCTCTGTAAAGAAATTTAAACATATGCTAGAAGGAAGAACTTTTGTCATTTATACTGATCAAAAACCCTTAACATATGCATTCCAGCAACACTCTGAAAAATGCAGTCCTCGACAGTTGCGCCATCTGGATTTTATTTCAGTTTTCAACATACTAAAGGTTCGGATAATACTGTTGCCGATGCCTTATCTCGAATTGAAATAGATGAAATATCGCCTACTGTAATAAATTTTAAAGAATTTGCTTCTGCTCAATCGGATGATGAGGAACTACAAAAAATTTTAAATTTCAATGATTCCTCTTTAGAATTTGAAAAACATTTCCCCCTTGAGGATGTTACTTTGTATTGCGATATATCTCAAAAACAACCCCGACCTTTTGTTCCTAAAAGCATGCGACAGCTAATTTTTAAAGCTCTTCATTTTTTCTCCCCAGGAATTTCAGCCTCCATCGATTTAATCGCCAAGCGATTTGTATGGCCAGGCATGCGCAAAGATATAAAAATTATGGTTCGCAGCTGTGTTAAATGCCAACGAGCCAAAGTGACACGGCATACAAAATCTTCCATTGGCACATTTGCTCTTCCCGATGCACGCTTTGCACACATACACTTAGATTTTATAGGCCCTCTACCACCCTCCATCGGCAATCAATTTTGCATGACCATCATTGATAGATTTACTAGATGGCCTGAGGTGATACCAACGCCTGATATGACTGCGGAAACTACTGCTCGTGCTTTGATGCACGGATGGATTTCCAGGTTTGGATGTCCAACCACAATAACAACTGACCGTGGTACAAACTTCGAATCTAATCTTTTCAGAGAACTGACCCGTATGTTAGGTTGTAATAGGATTCACAGTACCTCTTACCATCCGCAAGCAAATGGCATCATTGAACGCCTTCATAGACACCTCAAAGGTGCACTAAAAGCTCACAATCATATTCAATGGACTGAACTGCTTCCAATAGTTCTATTAGGTATGCGTTCAGCGCTTAAGGACGATATTAACGCTACCTGTGCACAACTTGTTTATGGCACTACGTTACGATTACCTTCCGATCTTGTAACGAGTGATTCCATCAACCAAACGGCTAACTCCACTTATGTAACTAGTTTAATACAAACAATGAGATCCTTAAATCCTGTTTCTACAGCTCAACATGGCACACAAAATATTTATATCAACCACTTTATTGAAAACTTGTTCACATATATTAAGATCTGACAAGGTTAATCCTCCATTAACACCACCTTATACTGGACCCCATTTGGTAATTAGCAGAAATGACAAAAACTTTATTATCGACTTAAACGGTAAGCAAAGTACTGTATCTATTGATCGCATTAAACCTGCTTATCTTCTGGCAGACGTTACTGATCATTCCGATCTCGTACAAACTCAAACAATTATTGAGAAACCTGTAACTGCTGCACCCAATCCTTCTATACCGTACACCACTAGATACGGCCGTAAGGTCAGATTTCCCAAGAATTTAGTTACCGAATATATTGTATAAACGCAAACTGTACTCTTGTAATTCATATTTTTTTTTTACATTTATATATATTATTTTTGTACCTTGCATATGTTATTCTCTATAATTTTGCATATATTGTTATTCTCTATAATTTTGCATATATTGTTATTCTCTATAATTTTGCATATATTGTTATTCTCTAATTTTGCATGTATTATTATTCTGTATACACTTGTATATAGTATTTTGTATACCACTGCATATCTATTACCGTCAGTAATACTGCATATATATGCACCATTCTCCGCATATTTCAAATATGTCAATTGAGTATGCTGTCAATATTTTCATGTATTTCTTGGTATGTATCCTAACATGTATATATGTAATCGTGACTTAGGTCACTGGGGGCATACTCTGTAGCGTTTCGCTTATTTTATTCCTTTACCCAAAAGTGCTCTGTGTGACGTGCTCATCTTAACCAATCGGTGAAGGCGAGCCTATGACGTCACAAGTTTCGGAAGAGCGCCGGAGCTAAGCGCCCCTCAGGGGACTCACCTTCTTTAGGTGAGTACGGGTTTCACGCTCCCGAGGTGCCCTAGTGATCTTTTCCTTCTCCCTAGGGGTTTACTGTCTTTGGTAAACACGGGCTTCACGAACCCGGGGAACCCTAGTGATCTTTCTCTATTTTCGGCCCTTTTTCTTGCCATTCCAATTTCCCTTTTCTTCTTTTCACGTCCAGACCACAGATCTACATTCAACAATGTACTTTGTTCCATCGTTGTTACTTTCTGGTAAAAAATTTGATATTTTTTACTACCGTATTATGGTTTACATTTTATATTATGTACTTTTAATTTGATTTTCTTATATTTCTTTCAATATTTTGATTTTGTTGCTTCTTTTATGTTCGATTATTGATTTTTTTGTGTTCAACTTATTATCTTTATTTTTCTGCCACGAAGTCCTGTAGCAGACCAGGACTGAGTGGAATGAAGTTGTGTCTGATGTTTTTTCACTTTTGGTATGATGACACAACGGACTACTCCCTGGGAAAACTGGCACTTGAAGCGGGGTTTTGAACTTCTGAGGATTTTTGGACTAGTGAGGTGGGGTCTTGGAGGAAGCGACCATGTAGAGGGTACAGGAGAAAAGCTGAGTTTTGCGTCTCAGGCCGCCAGGATAGTACAGGAGCCCGGGACAGCCTAACCAGCATGTCCTGGCTGCTCTATCAGCTGGTGTATAATCCCGCCTGTCTTGTAGCTCCAGGTGGTGCCTGGATGGGGTCCTGCATTGCAGAGCGGGGGGCTCTACCGAGGCCACTACTGGTTGCTGAATCTAGGGCAAGCCCTGCCAAACTGGTCTTTTGATAATCAAAAGGAATTCTCTTCCTTTCTAAAAAAAAAAATCAAAATTAGTCAAATTAAGGAAAAAGTTCAAAACGCATCTTTTAAAACCCCCATCCCACCCTTCCCAACACCTGATGCGCATGTATTACTCACTCGCAACATTGATACTCTTTCTACACATACTCGATTTTTATTAATTTCACTTCCGAACAATACCATGTCAAAAATATCGCCTTTCGCTATTCATAAAACGCTCATCGGAATAGGTGGAGAACCGAAATCAGTAAAACGACTGTGTTCCGGGGATCTACTGATTGAAACTATGTCTGATTTACAAACTAAGTCGTTTCTTCTTGCCAAAACCTTTTTCAATTCACCAGTAACTGTAAGTCCTCATAAAACCCTAAACTCATGCAGAGGTGTCATTTCTGAACCCGACTTGTTGAGCACTCCTGATGCGGAAATACTTGAAGGTTTTTCTGATCAGGGTGTCATTCAGGTCAGGCGAATAACAATAAAAAGAGATTCGAATATTATTCCAACAAAACATATAATTCTTACTTTCAATAAACCGAAACTACCTACCGCTGTCAAAGCTGGATATCTGAATTGTAAAATCCGTCCTTATATACCGAACCCTCTGCGCTGTTTCAAATGCCAGAGGTTTGGTCACTCCCAAACTTCCTGCCGCGGCCAATTAACATGCTCTAGATGTGCTTCCGTTGGACATTCTTCCACGGATTGTACTCTAGAGCCAAAATGTGTTAAGTGTACGCAGTCTCATCCTTCAGATTTAAAATTATGCCAAAAATGGAAAATAGAAAAGCAGATCCAAGAAATTAAAATCAATAAAAACGTATCTTATTTTGAGGCACGCAAATTAATAGTTCCTCAGTTAACCCAAACGGTTATAGGCTCGACACTTCTTGCAGCATTTTCACTGCCGAAGCTGTCGCCATTTACCGTGCACTTCAATTAATCGACTCCACTATGCCCCGTAAATACTGCATCTATACTGACAGCATGAGTGTACTAGAAGCGCTTGAAAACTACCACGATCGCTGCGATCCAGTGGTATGTACGATACTCGACATTATGAGTCGACTCTACAGCAAGGGTTTCGATATCGTGTTTTGCTGGCTACCAAGTCACGTAGGTATCATAGGCAACGAGCAAGCGGACAACGCGGCAAAGTCGGCAACGACCCATTTGCCTCTCGCAGTTCCGCTATCGGATATGAAGCGCGTCATCATGCATCATATTTTTAAGATCTGGCAGGAATCATGGAGTCAGCAATTGGATAACAAACTGCACTCTGTGAAACCTGTCATAGGAGCATGGCCTGTGATGCCAATGCGAAGAACTGATGTCAAATTGACTCGTCTTCGCATTGGTCATACTCGCTTCATTCACAGGCATTTGTTATTTGGAGAACGCGCTCCTGAATGTCCTTCATGCAATGTCTCTTACACTGTTCGTCACATTTTAATCGATTGTCCAGTTTTTAACCATCATCGCATCACCTTTTTTCATACATCTATTTTAACCTTATCTGACTTGGTGGGGGAATCTCCCCTCCAAAATCTATTTGCTTTTATAAAGAAAATTGGTTTTTTATATTTAATTTGACTTTTTAAAATGTTTTAACTTTAACTTTATGTTTTATATATGTGCATGCTGGCATGCACATATATAATTATTTTTATGTCCTTGTGTTTTTTCTGTGTATTTTTACCATGTTTTTATAATTTTAACAGACGTGTGGCGCAGTTTAGCCAATTTTGGCTCTTGCGCCAATAACCCCAAATTTCACTCACTCACTCCCCTCGAAAGCTGTGCAAACCATGGTGGAACGCTTCCTGCCAACAAGCCAAAAAGGAACAAAGGAGGGCGTGCGGTATTTTCAGGAGGTACCCCACCACTGATAATCTCATAGCGTTCAAACGTGCGAAAGCGTTAGCTCGTAGAATACGTCGTCAATGCCAGAGAGAATCTTGGATCCAGTATGTGTCTTCAATCACATCGTCATCTACCAGTCAACAGTTATGGAGAAAGGTCAAAACAGCGAATGGCCTTTATCGGGATTTTAACATTCCGATATTGGAAACTTCTACTGCTTTATATTCGTCACCTTTAGATGTGGCCAACTTGATTGGCAAAACATTTGCTAGTGTGTCCAGCTCCGATTCATATAGCCCTGCATTCCAGGCGACTAAGAATCGTTTAGAGCGGACACCTATCAACTTCAGATGCCGACAACCTTTACAATATAACTGTGACATTGACATGTTTGAATTGAAGAGAGCCTTATCATCGGCCCACAATACTAGTCCAGGTCTGATGGAATATCCTATGTATTGCTTCGCCATTTGAGCGAGGATTCACTAGTAAGTCTCCTTTACCTATTCAACCGAATATGGAGGGAGCAGGTGTATCCTACTCAATGGCAAGAAGCCATAGTGATCCCCATTTTAAAACCTGGAAAGATCCTAAGAACCCTCTCAGCTATCGACCGATAGCACTCACGAGCTGCCTTTGTAAGACACTAGAACGTATGGTCAATGCCCGTCTCGTTTACCAGTTAGAAAAGAACAAATGCATTCCTCTGTTTCAGAGTGGCTTCCGTAAAGGAAGGTCCACTCTCGATAACATCATTCAGCTGGAAAGCAAAATTAGAAACGCTTTTGTCCGGAGGAATCATTTAGTTTCTATCTTTTTCGATATCGAGAAGGCATATGATCGTACTTGGCGCTATGGGATACTTCGCACTTTATTAAATTTTGGATTCAGAGGCAATTTGCCTACTTTTATTAAAAAGTTTTTACATCTTCGTACTTTTAGAGTGAGACTGGGTGGCACTCTCTCTGCTCCTTTTACCCAAGCTGAGGGAGTTCCTCAGGGAGTATTTTTGAGTGTCACCCTTTTTATTTGTCATATTTCATCCATCTTAAGTATTTTATCGCCCTCTATACAGGCTTCACTATACGTGGACGATCTACAGATCAGTTGTGAAGGTTCGGACATGCGCCTGATTGAACGGCAGTTGCAAACTGCTGTCAACAACATTGTAAAATGGTGCGACACCAACGGTCATAGTATTTCTGCGAGCAAGAGTTGCTGCGTGCACTTTTGCCGCAAACGGGGTATTCATCCCGACCCCGAAATACGCATCCGTGATATACAAATTCCCGTAGTTCCCGACGTACGATTCCTCGGAGTAATTTTCGACCGCCGGCTCACTTTCCTTCCGCATATTTTACATTTGCGGAAGAGGTGTGAAAAGTCTTTAAACCTCTTGAAGGTGTTGTCAAACACCTCTTGGGGGGCGGATCGAACATCATTGCTCCGAGTGTATCAGGCAATCGTACTCTCTCGCATCGACTACGGATGTGTTGCATACGGATCAGCGTGCAACTCTACTCTGCAAAAACTTGACCCCGTCCACCATATGGCACTGAGAATCTGCTCGGGTGCGTTTCGCACATCACCGGTGCAGAGTCTCTATGTTAACTGTCATCAGCTTCCTCTAGATCTTCGACGGAGGAAGCTGTCTCTTGCGTTTTATTTTAAGATCTTGTCCGTACCTTCACATCCTCTGCAGAATGTGTATATGAGTACCAGCATGAAGAGACTTTATGATGCACGGCCGTCTAACATCCGGCCGTTTATGGATAGGATGAAGCTTCATATTTCTGAACTCGACCTACCTAACGTGCGTATCCAGCAAAGGAACCTTTTCCTATTCCAACCTTGGAATACGCCACGGTTCCTTTATATCAACCCTTTTGCCACTTACAGTAAATCCACTGTAGCGCCTGTCGTCTTTGAACGCGTCTTCGCCTACCACCGCAGTCAGTATAGTCGTTATTCGGCCATCTACACTGATGGTTCGAAACGTGCAGATTACGTTGGCTGTGGAGTCGTGATTGAAGATATTCTGCACGGTTATAGGCTCGACACTTCTTGCAGCATTTTCACTGCCGAAGCTGTCGCCATTTACCGTGCACTTCAATTAATCGACTCCACTATGCCCCGTAAATACTGCATCTATACTGACAGCATGAGTGTACTCGAAGCGCTTGAAAACTACCACGATCGCTGCCATCCAGTGGTATGTACGATACTCGACATTACGAGTCGACTCTACAGCAAGGGTTTCGATATCGTGTTTTGCTGGCTACCAAGTCACGTAGGAATCATAGGCAACGAGCAAGCGGACAACGCGGCAAAGTCGGCAACGACCCATCTGCCGCTAGCGGTTCCGCTATCGGATATGAAGCGCGTCATCATGCATCATATTTTTAATATCTGGCAGGAATCATGGAGTCAGCAGTTGGATAACAAACTGCACTCTGTGAAACCTGTCATAGGAGCATGGCCTGTGATGCCAATGCGAAGAACTGATGTCAAATTGACTCGTCTTCGCATTGGCCATACTCGCTTCACACACAGGCATTTGTTGTTTGGAGAACGTGCTCCTGAATGTCCTTCATGCCATGTCTCTTACACTGTTCATCACATTTTAATAGATTGTCCTGTTTTTAATAATTATCGCATCACCTTTTTTAATTCATCACATTTAACTTTACCTGACTTGGTGGGAGAAATACCCCACCAAAACCTATTTGCTTTTATCAGAAGACTTGGATTTTTATATTTGATTTGACTTTTTAAACTGTTTTAACTTTAACTTTATGTTTTATATATGTGCATGCAGGCATGCACATATATAGTAATTATTTTTATATCTTTTTTTTTTCTTGTGTATTTTTAACATATGTAACATATTTTAACAAACGTGTGGCGCAGTATAGCCAAATTTGGCTCTTGCGCCATAAAACACTACATTCACTCACTCCACATAGATCTCGAAATGCAACACCTACAGAAATAACAACTGATGACGAGGATATGATAACTTACGACGTGGAGGAGGAGGAACTTGAGCAAGATACTTTCATTCTTCCTGAAGGTTATTTACGTGCATTAACTCCATCCCGATACAGGAACTATAGAGAATAATTTTTATACCATGTATTATCTAACCTTGTTTTAAACTAACCTTTGTCTTTTTCAATGCTTTTATCTCAAGATATGGTTTGACTTGGTGGGGAATTCCCCACCAAATTTTGTTTCTTTTAATCTTTAAAAACGGTTTTAAGTGATTTGAAATTTAAAATTTTTTTTGTTGTGTCATGATTTTTACATATTTTTTACAACATTTTAAATTTCTTAACAAATGTTTGGCGCAGCATAGCCTAGATTGGCTCTTGCGCCATTAAACCCCCACACTCACACTCACTCACGCCGGAGCTAAGCGACGCGAGGTAATTCTCTTCTCCCGGCGGCCGAAGTACGATGACGTTGATGGTTAATAAATAGTTTATTTTCGATATAAATGGAGTCGATGCATCATTAAACCTTCTGAATGACTTTTCCTACTTAATTGTTTGAAGTAGAGCGCCCTCAACCGCTCGCACCTCTACACTGTTTTAGCACTAACACCAATCACGCCAAAGCTATGCTAAGTGCTACAATAGCAGTATTTTTTCACTGTTGCTCCAACAGGGAGAAACCAATATATGGGCCGTGCCCGATTTAAGCTGAGAACTGGTGTTACTATCAACGAGGAAACGACACCAGAAAACAATAAACAGAAAAAATTGTATGTATTTCTGTGAAACTTTAAAATATTGTTAAACCTGTGTACACAAAGCAGAGTGATAAGCAGTTATTAAAAAATTGCCTCCACGGTAAGACACAAATAAAAATGTATCATTTAACGCCTGTTTGTGGCAAATCATTTTGAAAGAAACTTTTATCGAGCTAAAACCATTTTCTTTGGGTACCCATATATTACCGTCATTATTTTTAAAAAGCTTTCATTGATGTGTTAGGTATTTTGAAAGCATTTGGCATAAATGCAGGAATTATATACTGCGTGATGAGAGATTTGTTGACATCTTTCGAGTCGGTGACTCGAAACAACATTTTGCCTTTTTTAAAATCAACCAGAAAAAAAAAGGGCCCAAAGAAAGAAAAAAAAATTTAACAAACTTCAAAGAGTGGGAGTGTTACTTATAAATCAGGAGAGTGTTTTAGTAATATACTTGTCATATTTTGTTTTGAAATTGATTTTATAAAGTTTAAATGCATTTTCTCAAAACCATTTTTGTAAATTTCATGATATTTCAAACATGATATCTAAAAAACTATTAGAGATACTTGTATGAAATTTTACACAAATGTTATTATTGGTATTATCTAGAGAATGACCTACAAGCTAAGAAATTGAACAATTTTTAGTTATTTTATAGTTGTATTTCTTTCTGAAAGTTACGATAATTTGATTGAATTTCCTAGTTCGCAAGCTCGACTGGCCAAACTTTTCCTTCAAAAGAAGTAATTTAACACTTGTAGGTCATTCTCTAGAAATGTGTTTTAAAAATGTATTGCAGCAATATTTTATGGAAAATATAAAATATTTTTAAAAAATAGAGTGTTTGAAAAATTCCAAAATTTGATTAAAATTTCTTTAAAAATTTTAATTTTTGCAAATTTTATGTACATATATTATTTCTAACTGTACTTTTTATTATTGTGTATAAAAGTGAAACTAAAAATGTAAAAATATTAGGGATTTTTTGAAAACTTAAAAAAAAAGTCTCCGAACGTAGTCGGATACCTTAACCTTAGCTTTTCAAACTTTTTAATGAGATATTACTATTTTAACCATAAACATTTTTTACTAATTTTATACTTTGAATGCTTAAAAAGTTGTTTGGCGTAGTTTAGCCAAAATTGGCTCTTGCGCCATAAAACAATACACTCACCCATAGACCACGAAAATCAGCACCTACCGAGTACTCAACGGATGAGGAAGATATGATAATATATGATGCGCGCGCGGAAGATGAACCTGAGCTAAATCCAAAGTATGTTCTTACTTACAAAGGAGATTTAGTAAAAGGACATAATTGTGCATGTATACGGTACGACTTTGCTAACCCAGTCAAAGAACCGTGTTAACAAGTGGTAACATTTTACTTAAAAATATTTAGTTTGTAACCAAATTTTTTACTGATTTGGTGGGGAAACCCCCACAAAAATTTATTATCTTTAGCTTTTAAAATTTTTTAATCTGAAATCTTTTTTTTTTAACCATACAATTTTTTACTAGTTTTATACTTTTAATGCTTAATGAATTGTTTGGCGCAGTTTAGCCAAAATTGGCTCTTGCGCCATTAAACCCCACACTCAACTCAACTACCTAGAAACTCGGAAATTTTCTTTAAAATCATCGTCGTCCCAGGATTGTAAAACGATCCTGGTGAAACGAACTTTCCCACCATTCTGACGATCGCACCTTCGTCCACATTCTTCTTGCACGGTATGCCGCATTCATAGAAACATAAATAGAAGTTAGAAATAAAATAAAAATTTCCACATTCTACTTCCATTCCTTTGTCGGAATGCTTTGTTTGCGGATGGTGAGTCCAGGATCTGCTGGTAGGTAATTAATTTTTGATAATCCATCGCAAAAAAATAATTACGTAAAACAATTTGGCGCCCAAACAAAACAATGTCGAAACTTCTTGCTATTCGCGCTGCTCAACATTCGGTTTCCATGGTTACAGTTTATAATCACGTGAATCTATCAACCAATCACCGGATTCTCATGTAAATGGGTCGAAAAAAAATACCGGTATAATCCCTCCCTTCATCCGCACTTCGAAATTGCCGGTATTATGTCGTCTTCCATGTAAACGGGGCTTTTTGGTTTTAGAATTTTTTAAAACTATTTTATACTTTTTAATGTTTTAATGAATGTTTGGCGCAGTTTAGTCTAATTTGGCTCTTGCGCCAGTAACCCCACAATCTCACTCTGTCACTCAGAATCCACCTCTTCTTTTTTTTTTCTGGTTAGAGTTTTAAAATGCTTTTACTGAGTTTTTTTCTTTTGTGCTCACTGTAACATGTACTAAGAATGATACTTGTTGCTGAGACGCAGAAGCGTGAATTAAAACCAATAATAACATCGTTTTAAAAGTATGGGAATATTATTTTTTTCACAGTTTCCTAGAAATAGATAAGAATATATTATAACAATGTTCTAGAGAGAAAACTCAGACTTTTTCTTCTTCCCCAGTTCCTTACATTTCCTCCATGACGCTTGCTAGAGGAAACTCTGCACCGGAAAAACCAGACGGATGTAGATTTGAGATTGCAGTGCTTCATATGATCCGTAGCTCACTTACCACCTTCTAATAACTATGCGAACATTTCTTTATCTCCATGTTCCGCTTTAGATGAATATATCAGATACTTTAAAAAGAAACGTTTGTGCTTTTATCCTCAACCACTTGTTCGAAACGGTATTCCATGCCTTGAACCATATGGTCAGTTGGAGTTTTTTGAAATTATCTATTCTTATGTAAATAAGTAAATGCTTTTGTTAATTATGTACATCTTTTATTATATCTTGACGCAGTCAATCCATTTTTCAATCACAAATCTATCAGTTTTAGTGCGTTCCACGAAATATTTTGAGAAGTTGCTAATGTTATGACTAATTTGAATTTTAGTTAAGTTAAAAAGAGACAATAAAATAGTTTTTACATTGCATTTTTTTTCACAATCCTGTTTTAATTCTTGGCTAATTTTTTAAAAAAATTATAAAGTGTTTTTTTTTTAAAAAGGATTATCTCGAAATTTGCTATTGACAAATTCTAATAATTTTCTTTACTTTATAATCGCAGTTTAATATTTAAATTATTAGTGGTATATTTATATACCACTAATTTATATACGACTTACCTATTATTTTTTTTTTTAGACTGACTTATTTTGCTACAATTGTTTATAATATATTAATCATATCTCTAATATTAAAATATTACCTTGCTTATTATCTAATCTACAGAAGGCCATAAAAGAAAATAAAGGATTATAGTAACATTATAATTTACAAAAACTTATAGAAAAGAAATTTTCTTGTTTGTATTTTGAACAACGAGCAGATTGATCTGGACAGTGTTTTCCAACCTACAGGTCCTAATGCTATATGTTACATTATAGTTCCATTTGCTACTTAATATTTTTTATTTCAAATATATGTGAAAGCTTTGCTTTATTATAGCGTTTGAGGAAAAATGATGCGTCATGTGCATCTGTTTTTGGA
Organism: Trichonephila clavipes; assembly: GCA_019973935.1. Lineage (NCBI taxonomy): Eukaryota > Metazoa > Arthropoda > Arachnida > Araneae > Nephilidae > Trichonephila > Trichonephila clavipes. The sequence continues at coordinate 10,960 of BMAU01018460.1, read as the reverse complement.
GTTACGATTTAAAATTTAAATAAAAGTGTTTCAATTTTTGTAACGTTCTCAAACAGTAGAATAATAACAATAATAATGACTGCGAGTGCAATTTTTAGCAACAGATTTGGATTTCTTTTTATAATGAAACACGTCTTTTTAAATTCGTTTGTTGCTAGTTAAAAGTACGGAAATATTGTTTTTGAAAAGCATTTTAATTCGAAATTTTTTGGACACTACTTTCTAATTAAAAATAAAAGCAGCAGATATATAAATTATGTATACGCATATCAAAATGTTACATTTTATGTTTATAATAGTTCTTGAACCTAAGAATTACATTTAAAGATTTGCTTTATACAATTCAAATTAATATGCAACATTTTGTGGGACAGTTAAATAGGTATGGTAAACATTTTCAAAAGTTTTGTTTACATTATTAGACAATAAATATATATTTCAAAACATACATTGGGAAAAAAAATATGCTTAATAAATCTTCCTCTATTGAAATGGAAAAATCAAAACAAAAACAGCATATACTTCAAAGGATATAGTATACGTAAAAGAAAGAATGAAACTGAACATACGATTTTTATTTGACAAAAAGTTACTTTAATACAACATTTCCACTTACATCATGCTAAGCCGAAATTGACTATTTTGCTATTCAACTCAGTATGAACTCGCTCGAAAAAATCCAAATTTTTCCGTAATGGTATTAATAATGGTAAATGGTTAATGGTATTCCGTAATGGTTATGGCTTTTAATAGCAAATTTGCTCTTAAACGGTTTTAGGTAAGAAAAGATTATGTTTCTAAACTATATTAATGCCTAGACATTGAATATACAACTTTGTTAGTTATGAAAAATATGAATGCTATTTTTACAATATTTACTCAGTATATTCGAGGAGAGTCTAGTCACGCATGCATGCATGCATGCTTATACATGTGTACATATACTTTTATACATATATATTTTTTTTAAAAAAAATGACTTTTTCTTTTAACAAGTGTTTGGCGCAGCTTGACCAAAGTCGGCCCTTGCGCCATTAAAATCCACATTCAGTTAATCGAGGAGAGTCACTCTATTAGAATTATTACAACTATCCCATTAAACCGTAGATGAGACTAATTGTATGAGCATAAGATCGGGATTTTGAAATGTTTCCTTCCTCGTATGTTGAAGTATTGTCAAATAATTAACAATAAACACGAGAAGTATCTCTATCTTGTGTATTTGCATCCCTTAGGGGACTCACCTACTTTAGGTGAGTACGGGTGTCACACACTATCCCGAGGTGCCCTAGTGATCTTTCTCTTTTCCCAAAGGTAAAAAGGAAAATGGTGTTATGGGGATCCTTTGCGTTCCCTTTGCCCACACTTCTCCCATATGGAGGAGATTGGTGGCGTTCCAACCTATGCGTTCCCTTTGGCCCACGCTTCACTGTAGAAGGATGGCAGGAGTGAGCCCGCTCTTGTCAATCGGCTGGTGGTACCTCTCTTTGGTGTTCCAGACCCCTCAGGGGGCTCACCTTCTTTAGGTGAGTGCGGGTTTCACGCTCCCGAGGTACCCTAGTGATCTTTTCCTTTTCCCTAGGGGTTTACTGTCTTTGGTAAACACGGGCTTCACGAACCCGGGGAACCTTAGTGATCTTTCTCTGTTTTCGGCCCTCTTACTTGCCATCCAAATTTTCCTTTTCTTCATTTCACGTCGAGACCACAGAACACTATTTTTGAAATACATATGTACATAAAACTAATTGATTTGTTTTAATTAGATTTGTTATTATTCTCGTTATTAATAACATTTTTGTATTGCGTTGAATTAGTTTAATCCTTTCTTATTTTTTTCGATTATTTATTTTGGTATTTGTATTATTACTACGATTTCTTTTAATGTTTGATTATTTTACTTTATTTGTTTTTTACTAACAACGTTGGTTTTCCGACCCGCATATTTTCCGTTTGCGGCGTCCCGTAAGGAGGAAAATGGTGCCCTGGGAATACCTTTGGCCCACGCTTCGCTGTAGACGGGAGGCAGGAGTGAGCCCGCTCCTGTCAATCGGCTGATGGTACCTCTTCGGTGTCCCCGAAGAGACACTGCTGTAGGGTTAGTGCTGCAGATAAGGGGTGTCGGGTTTACCCGTTGGATCCTCCCCCTGATGCTGTAGCATTATATTCTGGGTGTACTCTAGGTAAGCGCCGTGCCTGGGTTTTGCCAGATGACCGGCACACTGCCTCCCTTTTTGGACTCCGCGGTGGGTGGAGGCACACCAGAACGAAGATATTTACTTTTTACTATAAGAATAAAATGTCTCATACAGGAACTTTGGATAAAAAAAATAACTTGGGATGAAATTTTACCCCCCCAAAGTTAAAGGAAAAGTGGTTAATTTGGTGTAAAGAACTGCCCCTATTTGATAATCTTAGAATTCCAAGGTTAGTTCTTGATTCAACGAATGATGAGGTAAGTGACCTCATTGAAATTCACATATTCTGCGATGCCTCTAAACTCGCTTATGATGCAGCAGCTTACGTGAAAGTAAGAAAACAAAATGAAGTGCTCGTAAATCTCATCACTTCAAAAACGAGGGTGGCACCCCTGAAAGCAGTTACTTTGCTTCGACTTGAGCTCCTGGGAGCTTTAGTAGCAGCTCGATTGAGTTCAAGGGTGCAAGAAATCGTCCGCAAGAAAAAGGAGTGCAAAGTGTTCCACTGGACAGACTCCAAAATAGTCCTATTCTGGATTAAAGGCTCTTCTAAAAGATGGAAAAGATGGACTGGTCCAGCGTTCCTAAGAACTGACGAACTCCCAAAAACTGTCTCTGAGTGCCCGGAACTGAATGAAGTAGATTATTTGCCTGAACTTAAAAGCAAAGGACTCTGAAGAATATACTGTATTGACTTTAAACTTTAATCAAACATTTTTTGATCATTTACTTTCTCGTAGTAATAGGTTTCTAACTATCGTTCGAGTGTTAAGTTTTCTTTACAGGTTTCTCTTTAACATTAGAAATCCAACTAACAAGAAAAGGGGACCTCTTACTTCAGATGAGATGGGGGAAGCAGAAATTTATTTAATGAAACAAGTACAGCTTAGCTCATTCTATACGGAAATTAGAGCTGTGCAAAATGGTGATGACATTTGTAATAAAAGTAAGATTTTAAATTTATCCCCATTTTTAGATAAGGGAATTCGAGTAGGTGGAAGACTGAAACACTCGACTTCCTTATTCGAGTAAACATCCTATATTGCTTCCTGCGAAAAGTAAATTAACCGAAATTATTGTTAAATACTACCATGAGAAATATTTTCATCTTGGGCCCCAACATTTACTTTATCAGGTTAGACTTAAATATTGGCCTATTCACGGGCGAAATATTTGCAGAAAAGTTGTGCATAACTGTGTAATTTGCTTTAAATTTAATCCTAAAATTTGTTCTCAAAAAATGGGCGATTTGCCAAAAGAAAGAATAACTCCCGATAAGGTCTTTAATTCAACTGGAATTGATTTGTGTGTGTGTGTGGACCCTTCTTTATCAAAAATAAATATCAGAGGAAAGGTCCTGAAATTAAAGTTTGTTTGTATATTTATTTGCCTTGTAACAAAGGCCATTCACTTACAGATAATCAGTGACTTAACTTCGCAAGCTTTAATTGCTGCATTGAAAAGATTTATTTCAAGAAGGGGTAAGTGTCAGAATATTTTCGGATAATGGTACTAACATGATAGGCGCTAATCGAGAAATAAAAGCTTTGTCTAAATTAGTAAGAGATAGAGAAGAGTCTTTATTTGCGTTTTTCGCAGAAGAAGGCATTGAATGGTCATTTATTCCCCCTAGAAGCCCAAACTGGGGAGGTCTATGGGAGGCTAATATAAAATCTTTAAAATATCATTTTAAACGCGTTGCAGGAAACTCAAAATTTAGTTATGAAGAATTATTGACTTTAATAACGCAAATTGAAGCAATTTTGAACTCTCGACCTCTTACACCACTTTCATCTGACGTAGATGATTTGGAGGTTTTAACCCTAGCTCACTTTTTAATCGGGAGACCGATCACATCTATAGTGGAACAGTCTCTGTTGCAATGCGAATCAAATCGTTTAAATGTTTGGCAGAGAATAACTAAATCAGTTAAAACGATCTGGAAAAGGTGGAGCCTTTCATATTTAAATAGTCTGCAACAACGAAAGAAATGGATTGTTAATAAAAAAAATTCTCAAATTGGGAGATATGGTTTTAATAAGAGAAGAAAATCTTCCTCCTTGTAAATGGTTATTGGGACGTGTTGTTAAAATATACATGGGGAAAGATAAGAAAGTTAGAGTTGTAGATATTAAAACTGGTAAAGATATTTATAAAAGGTCTATCAATAGGTTGAGCATACTGTCTATTGAAAATTAAATGTGTATGGTTATTTATGATATTATTAACTTGGAATTTATTGTTAGAATTTTTTTTATTATCTCATGTATCAAATTACTTACTATGTATTACAATTTTCTTTGTATTATGTATTTTATTATATGAGAACTTAAGCTAATTCTCTGCTGAAATTTGATATTCAATTATATATATACACTTAATATTTATTAGTATCAATTCATGTTTAAAATTTATTGCTTATTTTATGTTAAGATACAAATTGTTAAGTTCTTGCATGTGGACATAGCAAGGCCGGGCGGGATGTTGACGCCTGCGTAATGATGACTGCGAGTATGACGTATGCGTGAAGATGCCTGCGTGCGCACCTGCCAGCTGGATGATATATATTCGGGGAAGCTGAAGGATTTGTATTATTGCTGACGTGGGTAATAACTATACATATATATATATATACTATACATTTATACATATATATTTTTTAAAAAATGACATTCTTTTAACAAGTGTTCTGCGCCATTCAACTCGACATTCACTCACTCACTCACTGATCACATGCAGCGGCCTGTCTGTTACCGAGATTTAAAGACTTCTACACAGAACTATGTCCATCGTGTATGGCAAGAGACTTGGGATCAACAGATCCTCAACCAACTGCATAGCATTCACCCTTCCACATCTTATTGGACAGCACTACCAGTGTGAAGACATGATGTCCGCTTGACTCGACTGGTACGAATGTCTGGCGCAGTTTAGCCAAAACTGGCTCTTGCGCCAATAACCCCAACATTCACTCACTCACTCCGCATGTCCTTTACTTGCGGAAGAAGTGTGAACGATCCCTCATCATCTTAAAAGTACTATCAAACACCTCATGGGGAGCGGATAGAGTCTCGTTACTCCGAGTGTACCACGCACTAATACTTTCACGTTTGGACTATGGTTGTGTAGTGTACGGTTCTGCTCTGGTGCCTTCAGAACTTCGCCTGTTACCAGCTTGTATGTGGTATGCCATCAACCACCTTTAGAACTAAGGCGGAGGCAATTAAGTGCAAATTATTTTATTCGTGCCATGTCTGTTCCTTCTCATCCATTAAAACCCTTTTCTGTTGCCATTGGTCTCGCCCGACTCTATGAAGCCCGTTCATTTAAAATCAAACCTTTTTCAGAAAGAGCGAAGGCTGTTCTGAATGACGCCCATTTAAATAATATAAATATCCAGGAAAATAATATCCTTGCTTTTCCTCCCTGGGACATCCAAATTTTAAACTATCACAACCCCTTTTCAGGCTATCAAAAAGCAGGCACTGCTGATATTATTTATCAGCAACTCTTTTCTTTCCATCGCAGAAAGTATTCTAAATACATACCAGTCTACACGGACGGATCGAAGACTGCAGGACATGTTGGGTGTGGTGTTGTTTTTAACAATACCATCCTTAGTTTTACTTTACACAATTCCATGTCTGTCTTTAGTGCTGAATTGATTCATCCTTGTCGCACTTCAACACTTATTAATTTCCAGCCACCGTCATTTTTGTGTGTACACTGACAGCATGAGTGCTCTAGTGTCCTTATGCTTTTTAACAGAGCATAGACACCCCATGTGATCGAAATACTTCTTCTGCGAAAATTGGAAAGGAAGGGTTTTGATATAATTTTTTCCTGGGTACCTGGACACGTGGGTATACTTGGTAATGAACAGGCTGATACTGCTGCACGATCAATGTCTGATCACATGCAGCGGCCTGTCTATTACCAGGATTTAAAAACTTCTGCAAAGAACTATATCCATAGTGTATGGCAAGAGACTTGGGATCAGCAGGTCCTCAACAAATTGCATAGCATTCATCCTTCCACTACTCATTGGGCAGCACTACCAGTGCGAAGACATGATGTCCACTTGACTCGACTTCGCATTGGTCACACTCGTTTCTCGCACAGACACCTTCTGTTGGGTGAAAATGCCCCAGAATGTCCCTCGTGCAAAGTCCCATATTCAGTCTATCATATTTTAATAGATTGTCCCGTTTTTAACCGTCATCGAGTCACCTTCTTTCATACATCTGTTTTAACCTTATCTGACTTGGTGGGGGGAATCCCCCCACCAAAATCTATTTGCCTTCGTTTTAAAAATTGGATTTTTACTTATGATTTGATTTGTGTGTTTCTTTATATTTTTAATATATTATATGCATGCATGCATATACATGTGTACTTATATTTTTAACAAGTGTTTGGCGCAGCTTGGCCAAAGTTGGCCCTTGCGCCACTAAACCCCACATTCATTCATTTTAACCCCCTCAGGGGGCTCACCTCCTTTAGGTGAGTGCGGGTTTCACGCTCCCGAGGTACCCCAGTGATCTTTTTTCCCCTTCTCCCTTCCCCCCTTTTTTTCTTTAGACATTTGTTTGCTTTGGGGATAGTTTTCGTTTATGGTTTTTTTGTGATAAGATATCACCGTTTTCTTTAAATAACCCACAATTATTGTTTCCTTTTTTGTTCTCTAACTTTGTTTTACAAAAATATAAAAATCCAAAAAAATTATAAGATACGTTTTTACAAATTAAAAAAAAAATACCATTTATTTTTTGTTCCTAACCAAATAACAGGTCGGCGGCGTATCAATGCCGATCTGCTGCATGCCTAGCCCTTAGCTCTAGGGGTCTCAGTACCACCCTTTTAGCCTCTCCCGCGAGGGATACTAATTGGGCAGCGGAAAGGATCCTTGCGGGAAAGGGTATGCGGCGGAAGAGTTGCGTGCGTCGTCGGTGACGGCTCCAAGGAACGCTCTGCCGAAAGCGGTCCCAGAGGACGAGGAACTTGGTTGCGGATGGCTAGGCGGCGGGGACTCCTTCATATCGAGAAATCCTCCTTGGCTTCGGCCTTGGACCGTGCCCGGCAGCACGTTATGGGGGATTCCCCGGTGTCTAGCTTTGAAGAATCCTCCGGCGGTTACACTGGGCACGTTAGAAAAGTGTGGGAATTCGTGGCCTGGTGGGGGCCGCGATGGAACTAGAAGGAATCCGTGTCAGCCAAAACATGGAGACAAATAAAGGAAATAGCGTTTTATCTCTTATGGAGACAAATAAAATATTTCCTTTGCCTCCTTTGGCTGTGCCATCTACAGGAGCAATTTTGCCTCCTGCGTTAAAAAGCTTTCCGTCCTCCTGGGCTGATCGTGTCGAGTCTTCGACACCATCATCCGGGATGGACAAAACAACCTTCTCCTCTATTGAGGAGCAACAAATTGTACCAGATTCCGCTCGTTACTTTATCATGCGAACGACAGAAACTTTTTCCAAGGTGTCTCCGTTTTTGATCGAGAAAGCCATATCGGGTAGTATAGGAGCTGTGAAGACCATACGCAAGATGCGCTCCGGTGATCTCTTCATCGAAGTGTCATCCTCACAGCAGGCTTCAGCCCTAACGAAACTACGTCATTTAGCTACCATTGATGTAACGGTCGTCGCCCATAGATCCCTTAACTATTCCCGTTGTGTTATATCTGCAGCGGATTTGCTGCATGTATCGACAGAGGAAATTTTAGAGAACTTGCAGGACCAGAAGGTCTGTGGAGTGAAGCGTATTACGATAAGGCGGGATGGTCAGGTGCTTGATACTAAGCACCTCATTCTGACCTTTGCAACGCCTGATCTCCCACAGTCCGTCACCCCTCAGGGGGCTCACCTTCTTTAGGTGAGTACGGGTTTCACGCTCCCGAGGTGCCCTAGTGATCTTTTCCTTCTCCCTAGGGGTTTACTGTCTTTGGTAAACACGGGCTTCACGAACCCGGGGAACCCTAGTGATCCTTCTCTATTTTCGGCCCTCTTTCTTGCCATTCAAATTTACCTTTTCTTCTTTTCACGTCCAGACCACAGCCTTACAATGGACAATGTCCCAATTTAATTCTTTTCTAGTAAAAAAATTGATATTTTTTTACTGCCGTATTATGGTTTGCATTTTATATTACGTTCTTTTCATTTGATTTGCTTCAATTTCTTTCAATGTTTTGATTTTGTTGCTTCTTTTATGTTCGATTCTTGATTTTTTTGTATTCAACTTATCTTTATTTTTCTGCCACGAAGTCCTGTGGCAGACCAGGACTCAGTGGAATGAAGTTGTGTCTGATGTTTTTTCACTTTTGGTATGATGACACAACGGACTGCTTCCTGGGAAATCTGGCTTTTGGAGCGGGGTTTTGAACTTTTGAGGACCTTTGGACTAGTAAGGTGGGGTCTTGGAGGAGGCGGCCATGTAGAGGGTACAGGAGAAAAGCTGAGTTTTGCGTCTCAGGCCGCCAGATAGTACAGGAGCCCGGGACAGCCTAACCAGCATGTCCTGGCTGTTCTATCAGCCGGTGTATAATCCCGCCTGTCTTGTAGTTCCAGGTGGTGCCTGGATGGGGTCCTGAATTGCAGTGCGGGGGGCTCTCCCGAGGCCACTACTGGTTGCTGACTCTAGGACAAGCCATGCCAAACTGGTCCTCTGAAAATCAAAAGGAATTCTCCTCCTCCTTTCTAAAAAAAAAAAAAAAAATTCAAAATAAGTCAAAATAAGAGAAAAATTCAAAACGCATCTTTTAAAACCCCCAACCACCCTCTCCAACTCACTTAAACATTGAACAGATTTCCTTAAATACACGATTTCTTATTGTTTCTCTTCCAAATAATGATATGTCGATAAAATCGCCTTTTGCTATACAAAAGGCTCTAAAAGGAATTGGTGGTGAACCGAAATCCGTCAAACGATTGCGTTCCGGGGATCTGCTAATAGAATCTACGTCAGCTTTACAAACTAAGTCCTTTCTTCTTGCGAAATAATTTATTAATAGCCCTGTAACTGTATTTCCGCATAAAAGCCTGAATTCCTGTCGTGGTGTTATCTCTGAACCTGACTTGTTGGGCACTTCTGATTCAGAGATACTTGAAGGTTTCTCTGATCAGGGTGTCACTCAGGTCAGGAGAATTACAATAAAAAAAAGACTACAATTGTTCCCACAAAACATTTAATTTTAACATTTAATAGTCCAAAACTACCAAACACAATAAAAGCTGGATATCTCAATTGTAAAATCCGTCCTTATATACCGAACCCTCTGCGCTGTTTCAAATGCCAGAGGTTCGGTCACTCCCAAACTTCCTGCCGCGGCCAATTAACATGCTCTAAATGTGCTTCCGTTGGGCATTCTTCCACGGATTGTACTCTAGAGCCAAAATGTGTTAATTGTACGCAGTCTCATCCTTCAGATTCAAAATTATGCCAAAAATGGAAAATAGAAAAGCAGATCCAAGAAATTAAAATCAATAAAAACATATCTTATTTTGAAGCACGCAGATTAATAGTTCCTCAGTTAACCCAAACGTATGCTCAGGCTGCAAGACCTTCAACTATATCCACAGCTTCCCAAACAGATCCCACTCTATCAAACATAATCTGTCCACCTTTACAATGCCTAACACCCATATCTTCTAAAAATCCATTACCTGGTACCTCGTCTTCAGTTTCTACCTTCTCCACGTCATCTTCATCTACTCAAGACAATCTACTTCCTTCCCCATCTGGTATACTACCAACAATACAAGGTGAATCTCTTTATTACAAATACCCATCCCTACTACTACTACAACTACTTCCCCTGGCAATAACCTGAATAATTTAGTTTCACCTTTAGGAACTGAATCCCATTCTCATACCACTCCTGCTACACTTAATTCGGTTTCAACTGAAAACTTTCCTGAGTCTGTCCCTAATGAATCCAATAGTGAACATTCTACAGCAGCTGAAGCCCAACAAATTGTAAAATGAAAATCAAGAAATAGAAGAAAACGCTCAAAAATACCGAAACCAAATATCGAAATAAAAAGGGTTCCACATAGGTCGCGAAATGCAACACCTACAGAAATAACAACTGATGACGAGGATATGATAACTTACGACGTGGAGGAGGAGGAACTTGAGAAAGATCCTTTCATTCTTCCTGAAGGTTATTTACGTGCATTAACTCCATCCCGATACAGGAACTATAGAGAATAATTTTTATACCATGTATTATCTAACCTTGTTTAAAACTAACCTTTGAAGTGGGGAATTCCCCACCAAATTTTGTTTCTTTGTATCATTGAAGACGGTTTTAAGTAATTTGTATTTTAATTTTTTTAAAGTGTAGTCTCAAAATGTTTTATGGGATATATTAAAATCATAAGTTTCTTAACAAATGTTTGGCGCAGCATAGCCAAAATTGGCTCTTGTGCCATTAAACCAAACACTCACTCACTCACCCACAGTCCGTCAAGGCCGCATACCTTAATTGCCCTGTCCGTCCATATATCCCCAATCCGCTCAGATGCTTTCAATGCCAGCGTTTTGGACATTCTAAACTAACCTGTCGTGGCCAAGCCACCTGCGCTAGATGTGCCGAGGTCGGACACGACAGCGCTGATTGCAAAGCCCGGGAAAAGTGCGTAAATTGCAAAGGGGATCATACATCCTATTCTCGATCATGCCCAAATTGGTCTTTGGAGAAGGAAATAACTGCCCTTAAAATTAAAAACACAAAATATCGTATCCAGAGGCGCGGCGTATTG